>OY856413.1:939321496-939921496 GCA_963693085.1 Alisma plantago-aquatica | reverse complement strand
GTTTCTTCCCAATTATTGTGAGCATAGAATAAATTTTCAAGAATTAAAACCTCGTGGAGCCCTATGTATGACTCAAAAGATAGGGGTAATATCTTAGGCATGATTTATCAAGAAAGAGTATATACATTTACATATATTTCTATTTATAAATTATTACTTTTTCTACTATTAGGCCATATAAAATATATATGTCGCAAATAATTTCTATCAGTTGATTATCAAGAATATAGTAAATACCATCAATGTAAAACATTTACTTATGAAAATGGATACATAGAGAGAAAGAATATAAGTTTTAATAAATAAAGAAATTATTATTTTCTATTTGTCTTTGCACTACTTTTATAATTATACAAGTTTTTGCAAGAAGAAATTGCTCAAAAATATGTAGAAAGAAAATTGAAAACTCAAATAATTAACCACATTTTTATCAAGTTATTGATGATGTGAATGGCCAACATAGTAGTGGTTGTCAAAGGAGATATGATGTGGGAATTTCAAGGTGAAGATCGAAACAATCATTCTTGCCACATGTACAAATACAACCATATTTTACAAATAGTCTCAAAACCACTAAATAGAAGATGAAGTGTTATTTAATGACAGAAGCTATGAAAAGTATTACTGTCATTAGTATTTTTTTATATAAACCATAGATAAAATAAATTGTGACTAACTTAATGTCATTTTTCAGTTAATTCTAGGACGAATAACAATGACTCTTGATCTACCAAACACATCAAATAGTGGCAACAATAATCAGGTATATTTACTTTTGATCACAAATTGTATATAAAATATTGAGATAAATTTATATATTTATATGTGTGCTATTTAATTGTATAGGAACATTTCTTATCACCTTAATCTACTAATTTTAGGAAATAGATGGCTTTGATGATGTAGATCATGATCCTTTTTATGAACGATTACTCGGTTAATAATATGTCAATGATTTTCTCAAACATCTTAGAGTAGCAACCAAAATTTGAGAAGTTCATATGAGTATGATAAGTTGTGTACATATATGCACAAATTGTGGTTTTTAATTATTTAAATTTACAATGATATATTTCACATTTTTCAGTCTTTTTACCCCATGTTCATGTGTCATAAAATATTGCAATTTGGGGTTATGCGACAACTAATTATCCTCTCACTAGACACTTTGTATAGAACCCACAAAACTTTGCTAGTTGCAGATAGTTTAATACAAATTATAGAGATGATAGTGAAGCCATCAATGTAGGCAACATGGAGATGAAGTTTAATCTGTATACTACTTGCTCAAACAAGGAGCATGGACAATATAAGTGAAAATAACTCATAATAGATTTTAATACCCATTTCTTTCTTGATAAAAAGTCATCTCCACTCTCCTATGTTGGTTTAGATACCCATGCGTCTCTCACAAAAAATTGTAGATAGGTGTTCATTGTTTGCTGGTTGAATACAACAGCCGTCACGTGTCACAGTCACCCTCACATTGTCCCACTAGTTCATGCTTTGAGGTTCCTACCCCTTCCTCTCGTTCATCTCCTGCTAACACCTCTATTTCCTCCCTTCATTACCTTCTATTTTATACTACCATCATCTGTGTTCTATCCAAAGGGCTATGCCTCATTTTTCTTTAGCTACACATGTTTACTTTTTTTCTATTTCTCTATAGGAAACAATGGTTGAATATCTAATAGGAACACCAATTTTGTCAATTTTTAGTCTATGTTATCCAGGTTCGACCACACATTGCTTTGAAATAATTCTCATTTGTTGCCTATCACCTGTCAACACTTACATCGACAAAAATTATTGGTCCATAAACATTACACGTAGCAGCCTTGGATGGAGCCACAACTCCTTGTTTTGTTTTTCATCCACCAACCAATCTGAAGACATATGTGTTATCATTTATTCCTTCTCTTCTTTCTTTCATGTTTATATCTTCAAGCAGACCTACTAAAGCCTTGTTCAACAATCGTTGTTGTCAATATTAATAATATAAGTAATCAGGGGTAGAATTTTATAAATTATGCATACAGAAATAGTAAATATTTCTCTCCTCATCTATCAATATACTCTATGATATAATCTTTTTTCACAGATTCCCCTATTTTCTTTTGTTGGATGAATTTCAGAATGCATAATTTCTTTTTCATTGTTGATTTAAATGATACATGAAATATACTTATTAGTTTTCCATTTCTACATGGCTTTTAGTTATGGACCCATTTCATCTCCTAAACTCTATCTCTTTCTGCCACCTACTCTATTTTACCCTTCATGTTCCCTTATGATTTAGACTGAAATAATAAGATAATTAATCTATAATACTAACAGTATGTTTAGTGGATATACTATGGAGTTGACATGAAATAGATAGTCTTGATCCATGATTTCTCAACGGTCATTTTCATCATTGTTGAACTTATATAATGTAAGCAGTAAATACCGTTGGTGATCTGACGAGTACCTACCACTTTTGTTTAGTAAATAATGATCATTTCCTTCTGATATCAGTATTTTAGGATATATATCCTTTTTAGCATTGTAGCTTTTACTAGTTGAATACCACAATTAGAGAAGAGCACATTTTTATTTTGATTTTAATGATATATGAAGGTATATATATTTTTAATTTTAATATGCTTTCAATCTTCTATTAAGTTATCTTGTCAATCTTCTCCCATCCTGTCATTGTGCCATAAATGATCAAAGCAATACCTAATTAAATAGACTTGTCGAGCTAAGCTGAGTAATTATTTATTATAAAACATCGTGTTATCTTTACCATATTCTTTCCTTTGGAATTTATCTTGTTGTGTTGTCAATGGCTTGTTTGACGTAGAACACTAATTGTGTGCAGTGCCTTCTCCAAATCTCTTTCCTTTAAGTTTTATCATGTGCTTTCCTTGGAAATCTTTAATCTAGTTGTTTGATTGTCCATTTTCTTCTTTATTTGGATATTTGACAATACTTTTTTTCCAAATAGCACCAAAATATTGAATGTCTAATTACAATCGTCCTAAACTATCTTGCATGATATCCCATTTGAATACATCCTGACAAACCATGTCGAGAGTAGATGGTGATAGCTATAGAATTGATCACACTTTTGTTATTTGAGTAATAATATTGTTCACATGTTTTAACAAGAATATGTGTATTGGTAGAATGATTATACTTCAATATACTTATGACACATTGTACACATAATGTAGATGCAATCTTTGGTAAGTACAAACTGGTGAAATGGGAGATATAAATGAGTACAACTAATCTTACACATAGTATTTAAAAAATATCCATGTATATATAGATATATATTTATCCAAACAATTGAATGGGTGTGATTATAGATATTGTCAAACGTGCAATTGATAATACTAGTTCACAACCTTTTATTTTTCTATGTTTGTAGTATACATAGAATAATATTTTTTGTTTTATTTTATAGATTCGAGCTGCCTTCCGTATCAGTTAGTTTGATAATTTTGTGAATGACGAATGTGACAATCATCGTGGACAACATCTACTTGGAGACTCTTCAATGTTTTGGTGCAAGAAGTGAGAGGTTTCCTTTTTTTTCCATGGAAGAATGTATTTCAGATGTCAAAAATATAGGTGATTATATATGTCAAGTTAATCTTCATGGAAATACTGTATATATTTATATGAGAACAACTTTGGCCACATATATGTAATTATGTTATGAACAAAATTTCTATATTCATAAGAAATGTAATATGGTTGGTATTGTCACTTTGCTTTAAAAAAATCTGTCAGTCATAGCACGTAGGTTGTATCATCTTCCTAATAAAGTATAAAATATTCATAATTTATGTCTATGGTATAATCTTTTGCACGTATATATTGTGCATTTGTAGGCTACCTTTGAAATTTACACACTAATGTGTTATTTTATTTATGTAGTTCGCAGTAGTTTGTGTTGCTCTACATTGACAATATAGCTGTATTTACGTTAGTCAATTTATTTTTTCAAATTGTCTCCAAAGATGTAGACACATAAAAATTGTCATTGGTTTCGAATTTAACTTTACTATACGTCTAATTAACTTAGACTATGACATATTGTGATGTATATTTTTCCTTATTTTCTACTAGTGACATACCATTCGCTTGGTAATCAGGTCTACATAATGAAGAGTATGCCATTGTGTCCACCATCATCAACAATAATTCTCTACTTTATCTGGTTGTTACTCGACACTTGACCCCTCCTCGCCTATGGAACAACATTTCATTCACATTTCCAATTGCTTGTTCTGGGGTTGGAAAGTAAAAAAAAGTAGAGCTTGAAATCTGACAAAATTGAACCAAACCCACCAGTTTACTTTTGTTTTGGATAGGTACATGGTTCCGTTTGGCTCAAAATATTTGAATCCATACATCTACGGTTAGGTTTGGTTCTAAGATGTGGTTTAACAAAACAACACCAAACTGTCAAATGTATTTGTACAGTTACAACATACGTACTTAATTATGTAAAGTTACCCATCTGAATTATATATTATAGCTAATAAGTTCATGTGTGCCATAATGTTCCATCTAATGCACAAATAATACTGGCTCCGGACGTAGTTCAAGGGAAAAGAAGAGGAGTAAAAGCTGGCTCCAGAGGAAGACTAATAGAACCCACAATTTTGGTGCTGGTGGCTTCTGTTTGGTGAATGGTGACCAAGAAAACATGGAAGAATGGTAGTATACGAGGTCATGTTCTATGAGTAATGCTACATGGACACCAAAATGAAACTTAAGTAAAAATCCACGACATAATAAAAGGGTATGATGAATAAAATATGTTATCTTATTTTGATACATTTCATTTTGTGATGGAGATTGATTTGTGTTTTATTTTGAATCTCAGAATATGTCTATGTAGAAAATCCCTTATTTTATAAGACAACTGATGCAAGTCCGACCATGACACACAAAATTCGACCTCTAAGAAATACCAAAATATTTTTTTATACTAAAACTAATTCTGATTGGTGTCCTATTATATTTTTATAGGAGGCTTCTTATAGAAAAGGTATCTCACCACGTAGCAACTACCAAAAGTAACACGAAAACTTGTCGGCCTATTACGTTTCCATTGCGGTAGTGTCTATAGGTACACCGTTCACACAACTTAAAATAGTTATGATATTATGAGAATAACTGCTAACGATACACAGAACAGGATAGAAAGCTCACATTCGGGGGTTGTTGAAGAGTGACCACGGCCAGCAAAGTGTTGAGAAGCCGCATCGGAATCTGGTTCTCTATTAGTAGCAAATCCCGCTTGATATAAGGCCAAATGTATATCACAGACTTGACGCCGAATACGGCATCATCGTCCGGAAGCTCCAACAGTCGTACGAAACAGAAAATGGAATCGTTGACATCAGAGCATGCACCATCACCAGCAGAAGCATGCCGGGATCCACCACCATTGGCGTCGCAGGGCACTTGCTTGGCAGCTGCAACTAGTAGGGAGATCAAGAAGAAACCATCCCGCACAAGCATGCGAGTGAACGCTTTCCAGCCGCTCTTCACAAGGCAGCACGTGAATTTCTCCACACATTTCTTCATCATGCAGCAGACGAACTCTTGTGGTTGGCTTCTGTGCGTGCATTCTTGTAGGCTATCCTTGATAATGATGCTGAACAAGTTCTGTACGTTGTGCCTCTTCAGGAGTCGCTGGATGTCAGCGTCCTTAACCTTGACACGATCCCAGTATTCTGTTTTCTGAATAACCATGTGTCGAGAGATATCCTCACCCCAAACCATGAATCGGCTGAATTCATCTATGTTGATATCCTTCAGAAGACGGCGCGCGAATTCTTCAGCTCCCATCATGGCCACATGGTGTGCGAATTCTTCGCAGCTTTCCTCATTGGCAGTAGCTGTCGTCAGGATCGCAAACTCGTCAACACGGTGCCTGTTGATGAGGAAGCGGACATACTCTGCCTCCCCCTGAGAGATCCGTTCAAACCCGGCATAGCATCGCATCAGCTCCGGCAACTGATTCCTCACCGCTTCTTCAACATCAGACTCATTGATGCTGTTCCCAAACTCACCGCCGAAATAGCCCTCCAGGACTCTTTCTTTGTGCACCTCCATCTGCTGCAAGTGGTCTCCGGTTCCATGGTGGTAAGGACCAAAGGACACCACCGCAGGGCTGTAGGCTTCTGGTTTGAGCCTTCTGTAACAAGCCGGGACCCTTAAAATGGATGGCTCGATCTGGGGTATGTCTACAACGTAATTTCCCGTCATGATGTAGATGTTCTGACTAAAGTCGGGTTTGCTTCAGTTGTATATGAGTGCAAGTTATATAGGTAGGTCTTTCCTGTTTCATGACACAAACCCTGACCGTGGAGACAACTAGGCACGGACGAGATCTCCGATCGTGGTTTGCATGTGTATGCGGCACTGCACGTCCTAGCCTCATATTTAACTCTTGGATGCCCAGAAAACAATTCCCGAAAACAATCTCAGAAAAACAAGTATGACAATTAACCAAAGTATAAGACGGGTTTCATCATCTATCAAACGAGGCTACACCAGTTTCACTTATTGCATAAGGAGATATTTATGTATACATTTCCGACAGAATGGATACTGACAGTCGGTCTTATACCAAATTTACATAGATAAAAGATGATCACTAGAATTTAACTGTTTTCACAACGCGTAAATGACAAAATGAGGAATGACACTGTATGATGCATAGAAAGTCAACACATACCTGCAGTTAAACATTACGACAATACTATATCATTCGATATTTAGAGCAAGTATACTTCGTACTTCTGATTT
Organism: Alisma plantago-aquatica; assembly: GCA_963693085.1. Taxonomy (NCBI): domain Eukaryota; kingdom Viridiplantae; phylum Streptophyta; class Magnoliopsida; order Alismatales; family Alismataceae; genus Alisma; species Alisma plantago-aquatica. The sequence goes on along the minus strand of OY856413.1, from coordinate 939,914,677 downwards.
TAAAAATAAAGGATTTTTTTTGCTTCATTTGATAATGCGATGTGAATGAACATGGTAGACGAAACATAAAACAACTTGTTAAAAAAACATTTGGCATCAAGTGCGTGACTTAGACGTGGATTCTTGTGGAGACATTAATTTATGCTATGGAGAGTTGTATCTTATCATATTTATCATAGCACCTCTCTCATGCACATGTCCCATACCACATGCACTTGAAAGGACAAGACAACCATGATTCTTGCACATAGCATTCTCTTTACAAAATCCAACAACCCTATGTCCCATACCATAAACACATGGGAAAGAGAGAGAGAGAGAGAGAGAGAGAGAGAGAGAGAGAGAATGCTACATACAATTTTAGAGTTAACATAAAAATCCAAAACATCTAGGCACATAACCCTAATCCTTATTTAAAATTATATATCTTGACTAGACCTCTACTTTGAATTTAATATCTTTTATTTACTTATCTTTACCCCATAACCCTAATATCTTTCACTTGTCTATACCATGAGTTATATCATGAGTTCATTCAGGATATCAGAGACAAAAGAATTATACATTTACTAGAACACCAATCACAGACTGTAGGATTGAAAGTTGTTCTCCAATTTTCCTTTTCACTTGGGTAGCACTGATGTGCGACTAGGTATCACTCTTTGCTTGTGATGTCATAAGCTAGTTATGGACATTCACTGCCAACGTGAAATGGGACCTATAGGGTCACACACAAAGGATTAACCTGGAAGAGGAACTTATCCATGAATGCTGTTTGGATTGATTACTAAAGTGTTTAGATACTCAATCAAACATTCAAATAATAGACTTGACGCAGAATCATCAGTTCAATTGTTGAACCAATTGATTAGAGTGTCAGATTGATTGAGAACTGAATTGACTGTGTTCTACACAATCTGGACCCCTAACCGACCGGTTCACTGGGTGAGTCGATCGACTCATGGTCAGTGAGACGACCAGTTCACTCTGGTTAATCGATCGGTTCAACTGAACCAAAGGAGCAGTGTTGAGTTGTCCGAATTTGTGAGAATTTTTTTCGTTTCACTTGTTCAATTCGATTGGAACAAGAATTAATCTTTACATTAATTAGAAATGAAAAAAGAAAGTTAATTGTAGGTAGGTTTGGGAAGTGAAACGATCGGTTCACATGGTGAACCGATTGGCTCACACTCCCAAATGACCCATTCAGTTATGAAACGACCGGTTCGCCTACCACAATACAAATTGTTCATGGAAATTCCAGACCCTTCTACTCCCGCACAGACTCGAAACCCTGACCCTGTCCACTACTATAGATAGAGGGGTACAGGGGGCTTCTCTAGAGACACAACTCAGAACATTAGTTGCTCTACAAAGTTGTTGTCCTCTCTGGTGGTGGTACCCGAGAAAGCCCAAGCAAATTCTACCCGTCCAGGGAGGAACATCGAGGGAAAGATGGTTCTAACAACCATGTCATGGTTTCATGTGTCAGTCTCATGGTGGGTCTATCTGATACACAATTCTCCAACATGTATCTCTATGCTTGGCTTGATATCATATATCATGATTAATGAGACACTGTCATCAACCTACACACACTCTAGTCTTGATGTGCCATTGTTGTCCATCAACCTTCCATAATGATATCTGACTAGGGACATGACAAGAATGTACATACTCTTAGCATCCATATGATCTCATCGTTCAGGTCGTTAACCTAAAGACATACATCATTGAGTATTGTCATTCTTCAGACATTCATTCTATTTCATCATTATCTCATAATTGATTGAACTAGAATAAATTGGAAGCTTGCCTTTGATATTTATCATATCAATCAGAACATATGTCAGTCCAATCATCATATGATTGGCTCTCTGGGCATACATATTAACAAGCGCATCCACATTACAATTAGGCGCATCCACATCTCGAGTAGGCACATTCAAACAAAAAAGTAGGTGCATATATCAGTCAAATAGGTGCATTCTCATCTCAAGTAGGCGCAGTGATGTCTCAAGTAGGCATATTCACAGTAATAGTCACACACACTTAAAGTAGGTGCATTCTCATCTACATTTAGGCGCATTCACAACTCAAGTAGGTGCATCCACATTACAAGTAGGCACATCCACATCACAAGTAGGCACATTCACAACTCAAAGTAGGAGCATCCACATCACGAGTAGGCACATCCACACTCAATTAGGCGCATTCAGTAGGTGCATACACATTACAAGTAGGCATATCCACATAACAAGTAGGTGCATTCACATTAATATTACAAGTAGGCACATCCATATTACAAGTAGGCGCATGTATCACTCAACAGGCGCATTCACATTACAAGAAAGGTACATCCAAATTACATGTAGGTGCATCCACATCTTGAGTAGGCATGTTCAAACTAAAAGTAGGCACATATATAAGTCAGATAGGTGCATTTTCATCTCAAGTAGGCACATTGACGTCTTAAGTAGGCACATTCATAGTAATTTTTGCATGCACATAAAGTAAGCACATTCTCATCCACATTTAGGAACATCCACATTACAAGTAGGCTCATCCACATTACAAGTAGGAGCATTCACATCTCAAGTAGGCACATCCACATCTCGAGTAGGCACTTCAACACTCATGTAGGTGCATCTATCACTAGGTGCATTCACATTACAAGTAGGTGCATCCACATAACAAGTAGGCACGTTAACATTACAAGTAGGCTTGTTCATATTACAAGTAGATGCATCCAAATTAAACGTAGGTGCATGTATCAATCAATAGGTGCATTCACATTACAAGAAGGAACAACCACATTACAAGTAGGCACATTCACATTACAAGTAGGCGCATGTATCACTCAACATGCGCACATAAATCAAGAAGACACATTTACTTTACAAGTAGGCACATTCACATCTCAAGTAGGCACATCCACATTGTGAGTAGGCACATCCACATCTTAAGTGGGCACATCCACACTCAAGTAGGCACATTTATCACTATAGTAGGCACATTCACATTACAACTAGGTGCATGTACCTAAAATTTATACCTAAATAGTTTGCTAACTTACTTCAATGTGCCTAATATTTCTAGCTGGGAGGATCCTTTTTTAAAGGTACCTGACTAAAGGAAAAACTTCATACATACGTCAAATTTTTTTTGGAGGAGAAGATCCAAGACTACCCACAGTTGTAGATAATTTCAACACCCTTTCTCAAGCAAATAAAGAGAATTGCAAAGGGACATAGTGAATTTGTTGTTAGTGGCATTGTTCGGTCACTTCTCGTTCCCTAGTGGATCAAGTCATATCATGGACTGTCTATATCCTTACGCAAAAGATTTAGACAATGTAGACAGTTATGATTTGGTTGTTGTTGTGTAAGAACTTCTTTGTCTAGGCTTTGAGTTTTTAAAAGAGAGGAAGGATGGAGGAGGATATATGAAACAATGCACACTCATCCTCACAGTAAGGTAATAATAATAATTCAAAATCATGTTCAATTTTAATTATTGTGAATGTGCTTCATAATTTGAAATCTTGTGAATGTGATGCGCAAAATGTTTTCATAGCCTTGGCTTTTGGAGATGATCAAGTTCATTTCGAGGGATTACCCTGAAGAAGATATGACCATCAACAAATGGTCATACAAGACCAGGATTTAAGTCATACTACAAAAAAAGAATATACAACTAGCTACAATGACGAGTAAATGTTTTCAAATGTCCACAATTTTGATAGTTGAACAACACTTTGGGCAGCCAACTTCAGAAGGTTCAGAACAGGTCTGCGAAGATGCATATGAGGATAATCGAAAAATCCAAAGTCTATTGTCTGAAATTACATCGTTGAAGAATGAACTACTGGAAGAAAAAAATTATCATCGAGCACAAAGAAAAATAGTACAACAAAATGTTTTTGAAGATGCAAACTGATCTCGACGATCTTCACGACTATTGTGATTAGCTGCACACTGTCAAAATAATGATGGAGCACAGATTCTCAGAGATTGACTACTCCCACCCATTTGTAGAGGACATCACCAACCATGGAGAGAAAAATATGCAGAAGATATTCATATGGAATGAAGAGTCTCCTCTGAAGCCATCATAAGAAGGTATATGTATGCACCTTTTTGTACTTAGTATGTTCCAATTGTACTTCATATGCACCTATTTGCACTGAGTATGTGTGCCTTTTTGTACTTAGTATGTGCCAATTTTAAATGTGAATGCCAATGTTATGAAATAGAATGTGGGAAGTCACGGCATATGCCCACTCCAACAACAATGGATATCACTTTGTTAAATCAAGGGAATGAAGAGTCTACAAACAAGAAGCAAAAACATAAAGGAGAAAGTCCCAAACCATCACTAGAATCTTGAAAAAATGAAGAAAATTTTACTGAAACATCAGGTATTTGTGTGCGCCTAGTTATATTTTAAATGTGCAATATTGTACTTGATGTGAGCCTATTTCCCTTGATGTGCGCCTATTTGCACTTAGTATGTGTGTGAATAGTTATATTAAATTTTAATGGCAATTCCATGAAACAAGATGTGAAAACTCATCCCATAAGCCTTGTCCAACCACCATGGATATCGCTCTGTTGGATGGATTATCTCAATACAACTCATAAAGCAAAGTTATAATAGCGGGCATACCTATTCAAATAATAGACAAATAACAAATTCATCTTCAAATCAAGATAGATAAAAAAACTGTAGAACACATTGATGATGAAGATCAAAAGTTTCTACAAGGGATATTATCAAATTATACTATCAGTAAACCTATATGGTCGTATGGAGATGTTGGAGTGATGCCAGAGGACTTGTTTCCAACACTACAATATTAGGGGCTAGTATCTGAAATGGTGAGAACATTACTATGTTGAAAATAATATTTAGTTGTATGTCATATTTGAAATAACCATTACTAATAATTCATTTTTTTTGGTGTACATAGTATATACAATCCATCATTCATATTTTTCAAAAAAACTACATGCCAAGTGAAGATCATCTAATGCCTCTAATATTTCATGTTAACATTTTCCATGCAATAGTTAATGCTCATGAAGATTACATTAACATGTACTTCAAGAAAAGAATGGATGAGATAAAATGCATAAAAAAACACTAACTATGGTACTTCACTCCAACTGGCATTGACATTTGATAGAGATTCGCATGACGGAAAAGCTTATACTTCATTACAACAGTGCATCATTATCATGTGCTGTAAAGAAAAGGGCAATGTTGTTGCTACCAAAGAACGTGCATGAGAAGCTGGCATGTCAAATAGTAAGTACTAATGTGCCTACATATTGCGGTAATGTGCCTACATATTGCTGGAATTCACCTAAATCTTGCTGAAATGCACCTAAATCTTATTGTAATGTGCCTACATATTTCTAGCTAGGATGCCACTAAATCTTGTTGCAATGCGCCTAAATCTTGTTGTACTATGCCTAAATCTTGTTGTAAATGCACGTAAATCTTATTCAACACTAAACTAGTCGCATTCACAAATGTAGTATATTGTACTTTTGCTTCTTGTTGTAATGTGCCTATTGCTTGTTGTAAGCTGACATTTGAATTATTTGTTTAATGGAAAAGTGTTTGAAAGATGCTTTTAGCACCAATTTGGAGCACAATGTCAAATATTGGAAAGTGCAGTACTACAAGAACTGTCCACAACAACCAACTCATAGCAATGACTGCGATATTTTCACGCTCCATTAGATAAAAAGAATATTGGATGGTGAAGACATTGTTGGTGCTCAAACTACAACATACACTATACATAGGTTTAGAGTGACGTTTGCAGTACAAATATTGAAAGACAAATGTAGTCTACTCAACATGAATGATGAATGAGAAGTTTGTTACAAACATTCATGTAACATATTTTGTAAGCCTAACTTTGTGGCCTTATGTCATTGGCAATGCGCCTACATCAATTATTAAGCCTAACTTTAGCAATGAGCTTACATATCAATTTGTAAGCCTAACTTAGGCAATGCACCTTATTGTGGAAATTTAATTCTAGGCCCGTACTTGTACATTTAACATGCCTCATTAATATGTGAATGTGTCTACTTGACTGATACACGTGCCTATTTTGGGTGATACATGCACCTACTTGACTGATGAATACACCTACTTATAATGTGAATGTGCATACTTGAAAGTCAAATGTGCATACTTGTATTTAAAATGTGCCTCATTGAGATGTGAATGCATGTACTTGAGTGATACATGTCCCTATTTTGGGTGATACATGCGCCCACTTGACTACTGGATATGCCTACTTGTAATGTGAACGTGCCTGCATTTAATTCAAATGTGCATACTTGTAATTCAAATGTGCATACTTTTATTAAAATGCACCTCATTGAGATGTGAATGCGCCTAATTGAGATGAGAATGCGCCTACTTGACTGAAAGATGTGCAAAATTGATTGATACATACTTGAGTGATACGTCCGCCTACTTGCAATGTGGATGCGCCTACTTGAGTGATGAATGTGCCTACTTGTAATGTAAACACACATACTTGAGTGCTCAATGCACATACTTGAGTGATAAATGTGCATACTTTTAATTCAAACGTGCATACTTTTATTCAAAAGTAGGTGCATGTGCCTACTTGATATTTGAATGCGCCTCATTGAGATGTGAATGCGCCTACTTGGAATGTGGATGTGCCTACTTGAGTGCTCAATGCACAAACTCAAGTGATAAATGTGCACACTTGAGTGACTTCTCCTACTTGAGTGCTAAATGCACCTACTTTTAATGTGAACACACCTACATGAGTGTTGATTGTGCCTACTTGCAATGTGGATGCACCTACTTGAGTGATGCATCCACCTACTTGCAATGCATATGTGTCTACTTGAGTGTTGAATATGCCAACTTGTAATGCGAACGTGCTTACTTGAGAGCTCAATGTGCTTAATTTAGTGATAAATGTGCATACTTCACTGATACATACTTGAGTGACACATGTACCTACTTGAGTTCTAAATGTGCCTACTTTTAATGTGAACGCACCCACTTCAGTGTTGAATGTGCCTACTTGCAATGTGTATGCGCCTACTTGAGTGTCGAATGTGCCTACTTAAGTGTTGAATGTGCCTACTTGTAATATGAACACGACTACTTGAGTGATCAATGTGCATACTTGAGTCACACATGTACATACTTGGGTGAGTAATGTGCCTTCTTGTGAGCCAATTGGACATACTCATATTTAAAATAGGTGATACAAATATATGTTTTAACAATATTTGAACAAAAAAAGTGAAATATTTGAAAAAGTGAAATAAGCTTGTTAAAAAAAAATCTTCAAGATAAAGTTTTGATCAGATTCAGTTACAAAATTACAAAATGGCACCACATACAAAAATATGTTTCCACTGTTTGCACTAAATGTTGGTGAGCTATCACTGTCTCTATCCTAAATATAATCTTTCTTTAGTATAATCTATCTTTAAGTATATGTTGGTGAGTTATCACTATCTATCTCTTTCAAATATAATATTTTCATTAATATGTTGTGTAACATGCTACTTGTTTTGACATTTCTGTGTTTTGTGCATTCTTTCTTAAAAAGACTTGCACCTTCTCTTTCATGGATTACCAACTTGACCGAACATATTTGGATTTTGGATGCACCTATCAATATGTGGTTCATCAACCTATAATGAAAAAATGATACTTGTTTATGAACCAAAATTACAAGTTTTATAATGCAAAAATGATACTTGTATATCAACTATAACAAAATCTATATTCACTTAGCATTACGTATAGTCTCTTCTAGACCAACATCCCTTTTTACTTTTTCCAAAGCTCCCATAATTTCATCTAACTTTTCTTTGGACATGGTAGCTGATTCGGCTAACAGATCAACATTTTGTAGAACAACATTATACCTATTAACAGAGTTAGAAGAGTCAACAAATTCGATGGTATCAGGTTTGGTTACAATTCACTTCACATCTTTCCTCCATCTTTCAATCAAGTGGTACTCCTCATTCAATTTGTCAATTCCTAAGAAAATATAGAGTGCATACAAGTGTCTACATATAATGCCTGATGATTCAAACATCAAACAATAGCAAATAGCTCCCTGGAGTAAAGTGTTAAAGACAACACTAAATGACTTAGTCTGTGACAAAAAAATGTTTATATCAACAATTATCCTTTTCCTTTCCAAAACTTCAAAGCAAGTATATGGAACAGATTTGTATGTTTTAGTTGTATTGCAGTACATAAGTCCTTGTAGATTTCTTTGAAATATCTTCAAGATTTCCAGAGTATACCACTTAGCAATCTATCCCTCCATTTTAAATTAAGTCTGTAAAACTGGATTTTTGTGAATACATTCATAGTCCGCTTCCTTCTTGAACTTGGCACTTACAGCAAGTTCAAATTGTTGAAAAAATTTCTTCAATGAGGTTCTCTCTTTAAAATATCCTTTGTAAAATTCATTTATTGATTCACTCCTTTACCTTGTAGACATTCCATCCCAAAATGATATTTTGACATAACATGGTACCCACATCTCACGGATAGGGTACAACCTTTGAACCCATATGTTTTGTCATAAATTGTGGACTCTTATCAATTCAGCGCACCTGGCTTCAAAATCAACAGACATGATAGTCATACACAACTCCTTTAATTGCTTTTTAGGACCCTTTAGAATTCTCAAACTTCTGGGGTAACTTATTCATTATATGCCACAAACACAATATATGCTTACTGTGACAACCCGATTACAAATCAAGCCATCACCAGTAAAAATGCAGAATTATCACAAATAATAGAGTTAACAAAAACCACTAAAAATTAAAACCATCTTTGCTCATAGATCCCTGTTCAATAAGCTTTTACACAAAGGACCAAAGATACATATATACACAGTTCATGTCATACATTTAGTATTGCCGACTCTTCTCAAGGATAACAAGTATCAGTTACTTGACTCTGATATATACAACAACATTATAAAAACCTTGAGATAAACAAACCAAAATCTCAAGTCGTTCGTGAAAACCACTAAGGACTATCTCCCAAGGACCTGAGAGTACATAGACGACAGATAGACATCTATCTACAAAACCCTAACTGACAGAGTGCTCGACCTAATAAAGCTATTGCTGTTCTTGTTTACAAGATCCTTCTTCTGTAGCCTAGTTTCTAGTTCCTCATCCGCGACCACCTAAAAATTGGGGATCCCATGGGGTGAGACTATTGTCCCAACGAGAGATATAACTCTCTGCCAGTGATATTATTATTATAGAAAAATAATATAAATTGAACTACATGTATTTCATTGATTAACAAGTATTTCTTGGAGTACAAGGCATAGACATTAATAACAAATCTATAAATCATCTTTTGCTTTGAAAAAGAATATGAATAACATGCATAACATCTATATACTCAGACATATAAAAATAATAAGGCATCAACCAATGTTTCTGTATTTGATCCTTAAACAACCAAGCTACACGTCTGATTACATGTTCACATTTACATTTATGCCTAAAGACGATGAGATATACCACTCATGCTCCAACCGACCACTAGTAAGTCGAAATTGGTACCATACAAGGTCAATGGCAAAGCCGGTTGTCAAGACCTCTCCTTTCTCGGTAAGCTCGAGAACACTTAGGTAACACTTAGGTTTTGCATGACATCTTGTGTCTATTGTAATTAGCTATGTCGTGGTATAACTGTATCTTTGCTATAGAGTTACTGTCGTAGCATGGACTCTCTTCAGGAGAAGACCACTTAGCTTTCCTGGATTATCAGGATGACCACTGAGCGATCCTTTGTTGATTTTATTAGGAAGTACACTGTGTAACCTGATGTATTTGGGGAGTCCACTAAGCACCCTTATTTTAGTTTGGGAGTCCACCGAGCACCCTTAAATTATCACATATTCAAAAATATGCATTCCGAGTAAAGACTCGTTTCACCATTAAGCAAATGCTGACATTGAATGGATCTATGGTCTGGGCAACTACATGATAATATTCATCTTTCTTAGTTAAGTACATTATTGTATCTTTTAGCATCAACCAAGTTTCAAACAAGGTCTTCATCAAATGCTATAAATAAAAAGTATAATTGAACTTATCAGATACTTTCATATTCACTAAGTCACATAGTTCACTTAGAATATCCATCTCTTATCATCATCTTACTTGGGTATTTAAACCCTTCATTTTTCACTGAGGACTGTCATCACTTAGCATCACTTAGAAGATGATTATTACCTCTAGGTCATCAGACCCAGATATTTATTCACATAGTTCACATAGCTTATTAGATTTTTATCACATAGACACATAGCTCTTACTAGCCATGTTTATTACCTTAAGATACTTGCATGATTATTACATCAGGTCCCCAAAAATTTCAACACATGTCTTAACCATGAAAACACTAAGGAACATATTCTCCCTAATGAACTAGGATTATGATTAATTGATTAGGGTTTCATGATTACACTAGCCAAAATTAAGTCCTAACTCATACTCCACCCATCTTTGGAGTATCAGTGTATGCTATTTATATGCTTATATCTCAAGTCTTAGTTTCTCTCTTATCCTCACTAAGGTGTAGATTACTTAATTCTCATCCTTAAGGTCTACCACCTATCATCATGAAGTTGAGTCAAACATTTTGCATTTCAATATTGTATTAAAACATATTCATCTCTTAGATAAGCTTAATTAATAAGAACATGTCTACCATATCAAGTAGCATGATTGATAACATTATTCTATTGTATTGGTAGATGCATCTATCACCCTCATATCAGTTATAGGACATATCGAGTAACCATATAGGGTTAGGTATCACTTAGTCTTCTTCTGGTCTTAGGTCAACTTCACACTATGTTGGATTAGATCATTATTCTCTTATCGGGTATAGGAGTGTATTGGTCCTCATATCGTGTACTAGGGTACACCATATCGGGTATACCTTTATAATTATAGTATAATCCATACAAAAATATTATTTTTGTTCTTTCCCTTAGTTGGTCATATTCATTCTTAGTTAAACTTCCATATAGGTCTCTTATCATATCAGGTATCCTCTTGGCTTTCCATATTGGGCACCATCTTGGTTCACCATATCGTATATCCCTATTTGGATGTCATCCTATCTTAAGTGAAATCATGATTTCCATATTGTGTCTCCATTCCATCCGTCATATCATTTTACCTACATTAAATATCATGCCGGATTATATACATGATGGGCACCACATCGCCCATGCATATCGGTCATGTATATCGGGTATCATATCGGATTTCCCTATGGACTCACCATATCGGGTATCCATATAAGGTGGTACCTGATTCCCAAATCATGTGGCCACCCATGGTAAAAACCTTGAAATCAAAATGGGACAAGATAGACACCAAGTTGTTCATTAAATTGACACAAAGTAAGGAGAGAGTATCATGATTCTAAGGACTTTAACATATCGGGTTCCCGTCCCCTATTCTAGGATTTTGCTCATATTAGGGAAGAGTAATATTCCACCCTAGTATCGTGTACATTGTGGTGGTTAGGAATCCTCTATATTGTTCATGGAACCATGTCTTACAAAGTATAATCCATTTTCATATCGGGCAAGCCTTCGTGTTGGGTCCCATATCGTTTCCCCAAGCCTTCAACCCATATCGGCTTGCAAGTTCTTCAATCATATCGGGTTGTTCAAGAGTGAACAACCCATATCGGGTATCCAATGATGATGTCATCATCATCATCCTAAAAATCATCAATTGACTCAAAACTATGGATAACAGTCCTAATTACATATTTGGATTCATGGTTATCTCAATTGATCATAGAGAACCCTAATTCACAATTAATCAGCTAATTTAATAATATTGAGGAAATGATAATAATATTGAGGGGTTTGAGTTATATAACCCGCCTCTTGAAGAGCTTACAAACTTCAAACTTCACTCCACACATCCCAATGTTGAAGATGAGCCTTCTCCAAGCTCTAAGACTTGAACTCCAAGCTCTTGCACAATATCTCAAGTCACCTTGGGCGATATCACCTCACTTGGCTACTTCAACCTTCTTCAGCCCGTGGCTTTCCTTCTTAGATGATACCAAGCCTCACTTTTCTACTCTCTCCACTATGGGTGACACAAAGGAAGGTGTTGCACTATACAATAGGAAGGGTACTTGCAAGATTCGAAAATCTTGCAAATAAATGAAGGTCAAGGTATTTATACTTGTGGTTTATAGAAAAGAGTGCCATAGGTGTCATTATCCTAAGGTACTTAATGCCACCTAGCCATGCAAGGTCAACACATGCTCTTGCATACTTGCCACTTATTATTTTTCCATGCAAAGGATAAAGAAAAGATAAGTGGGTGGCTCTTGAGTTGTCTTCTAGGGTAATTCCCCTTCCACGAACTTATTGTAATATTCCACTCCGTCATTTCCAAACTAAAATAAAATTGATTCCTCATTCTCCATTGAAGTTCCTTTCCTTTTATGGGTCAAGCCAAGGCTTCCTCAAACCGATAGGAGGCCCTCCTTATGGCTCTATGGCTGATAGGGACCTCTATTCTCAAATCTACAACTCAATATGAATTAATGCACATAGCTTTCAACTTATTCATTTGCTTGGTTTCTTTATTATTAAGAGTATTAACACTTCAAGATGTTTCAAACATATTTTCTCATCCTTTCTCTCTCCTATAGAACACTAGGTAAGAGTAAAAACAATCTAGAGGTGATAAATTACACATTTACCCTTCATTTAGTATATGCTACAAATTGTATTGTAATTGATGTTCCAAGCACTTAGCATGGTTTACTCAAGTTCTCACTTAGGATTAGGCTTAGTACAAGCCTCCACTTAGCATCATATTCTCTTTCATGACATACAAAACACTTAGAATTCATTCATTATGAAAGATTTGCAACATAACCCCTCATCTTGGGTAAATTGTACTTTTCACTTAGATTATCATACAACACACACATAGTTTGCATATAAGTTGTATTTTGAAAATAATTTATCACAAGGGCCTTAATTACTTATCAAAATATAAGACTAAGTATGTAACCAACTTACTTAAGCAAAATATCTAGGGTTAAGCTTTAACCCAGGTTAGGGGAGTTACAATCATCAACCCCTGAAAGAAGGATTTCATCCCCAAAATCTCAAGAGAAAAGAGAAGGGTACTTTTTCCTCATCTCTTCCTCTAACTCCCATGTAGCATCTTCAATGCCACGGTGATGCCAAAGAACTTTCACAATAACGATATCTTTCTTCTACAACTTCTTGACTCTTTTGTCAAGAATCATCATGGGGCCTTCCACATAGGATATATCTTCATTCAATTCAACCTCTATAGGTTGCAATGTCATCTCTGTATCGGGATGACATTTCCTCAACATAGACACATGAAACACTGGATGTAGTCTATGTAACTCAGGTGGCAACTTCAAACTATAAGCTACTTTCCCGAACTGTGCTATAACTGTATAAGGTCCCATAAATCTAGGGGATAACTTGCCTTTCTTACCAAATCTAAGAACACCTTTCCAAGGAGAAACTTTGCGATACACTCTATCTCCAACTAGAAATTCTAAAGGTTTGCGACGTTTATCAGCATAAGACTTCTGTCTATCCTGTGCATCCTTCAACTGTTGTTGTATAACTGTAATCTTCTCAGTTGTGTGTTGCACTAGCTCAAGACCTAGAAGTTGGTATTCACTGGTTTCAAACCAACATAATGGGGATCTGCAGCATATACCATATAATGCTTCATATGGTGCCATATCAATACTAGCCAGGTAAGTATTGTTATAAGAAAATTCAATCAAGCTTAAGTGTAGCTCCCAACTTCCCACAAACTGAAGGACACATGCCCTAAGCAAGTCCTCAAAGATCTGTATGGTTCTTTCAGACTGTCCATCTGTTTGAGGATGAAAGGTTGTACTAAACTTTAATTGTGTACCTAGAGCTTTATGTAATCGTTCCCAAAAAATGACTCGTAAACTGGGGACCTCTATCAGATACAATCGTAGCTGGTACTATGTGCAACCGCACTATCTCATCTATATAGATCTGTGCAAGTTTCTCAGGAGTGTAGGTTGTTTTGACAGGGAGAAAATGTGATGTCTTAGTCAACCTATCAACTATCACCCAGATGGAATCATTACTTTTGGATGTCCTAGGTAGGACAACCACAAAGTCCATCATCACGTGATCCCTTTACCACTAAGGAATAGGTAGGGGTTGTAACATTCCTACAGGCTTCTGGTGTTCTTCTTTAACCTGCTGACACACCGGACACTGTATAATGAACTCAGCTACATCTTTCTTCAAAATGGGCCACCAATACATATCCTTTAAGTTGTGCTACATTTTTGTGCTCCCTGAATGCATTGCATACATAGATGAGTGAGATTCCTCCATAACTAACTTTCTTAAGTTATTAGTATCGGGAACTGTCATCCTACTATGGTAACAAACTATCCCGTCCTCAGACTCATGGAAATCGTCCCGTTTCTCAGTGCCCAACTCAGACTTAATCTGCTGAATCACAGAATCAGCATGTTGTGCCTCTTTGATATGTTCTTTCAAAGTGGGTTTCACATGCATCTCAGCTAATAACCCTGCTAACAAAGATACTTCTAACTGTACATTCATCTGTCTCAAAGAGACAAGCATATCCCTCTTACAGCATACTAAGGAATTCAGTTGTGCATTAGCTGTAAGTGGAGATGATGATTTTCTACTGAGTGCATCAACCACTATATTGTCTTTTCTTATATGATAATCAATTGTACAATTGTAGTCCTTGATTAACTACATCCAGTGATGTTGTCTCATATTCAGCTCATTCTGAGAGAATATGTATTTTAAGTTTTTATGATCTATGAATATTTGGCACGTCTCGCCGTAGAGATAATGCCTCCAAATCTTCAATGCATAAACTACTACCATTATTACATTTTTGGCCAGTAATGTCAATGCCCATAGCGTCATTTTTACTAGAATAACTGACCTAATAGACTATTGCATCGACTTTATCATAAAAACCGACCTTACAGGTTTCCCACGGTGAAAATTTGCACGATATTGGCTTCATGCCTCGATCTATAGGGTCAGTTTTTTCAAATAACCGATGCTATAGGGTCAACAAAAAACACAGGCACCGCTTTGGAACTCTAGGTTCATTTTTTTCAAATAACCGACCCTATAGACCCTGACCTCTAGGGTCGGGTTTTTCAAATACCCGACCTTATAGATGGTCTCAAAAATTTCGGGCACCACTTAGTCTCCAGGGTCAGTTTTTTCAAATAACCAACTCTATAGACCCCAAACTCTAGGGTCGATTTTTTTCAAATACCCGACCTTATAGATGGTCTCAAAAATTTCGGGCACCAATTAGTCTCTATGGTCAGTTTTTTCAAATAATCGACCCTACAGACCATACCTGTAGCGTCAGTTTTTTGAGATAACTGACCTTAAAGGTCGGGTTGATCTTAGACCAAAGTTGAGCCATGTTTCATTGTGTTTTAGTTCATTTTGTTCGTCTCCCCATTCTTGCTCCCGCGCCCGAAGAAAAGAAAATCGCCGCCGCTTCCAAGGTCACCTTCCCAACCATCTCCGTGCCCGAAGAGAGGCAAATCAGCATCCCTTCTTGGACGACGACGCCCAATCACCATTTTTCTTCTTTGGACAGCTTCGACGCCTCCAGATCGACCACCATCTCCGATGTCGTGCTCTTTGGACGACGACACCCAGCTGCTTTCTTCCTTGAACGACAACGACGCCTATGGTGTTGCAAGGGTCGCACACCTTCTCTCTCCAGTTCTTCTCCCACACAAGCTCACCCACCGTCCGGTTCTTCTCAAGGTAGCACGGTTGTCTCTACTGCCTCGCTCATCCATTTTCTTCTTAGTGTCATGCAACTAACCAGGTAGCACGGCCCTGCTGGGTAGCACGGTCGTGCTGGCTGAGTTGCAAAAACTTCAAAATTTGTCAATTTTGCAAATGTTAATTCTTGTTGCTCCTCTAAAATTGATATATATTGACCCCTAATTAATACATTATAACATAATTGAATCATGCATTTGTGTTGTTTCAGGTGCTATTGACTTGTTGTTGACTTGCATATATTTCTTCTTCAGCCTACAAGTGAGGTATAATATTCTCACTCTCCCAATGTGCCATTTTATTTGACTAGTAAATCAACCAATAATAAAAATATGTATTCTTTCATATCTATATTTTGTGATCAATCACATATGTAATCATTATATACATTCCAGAAATATGAGGGTAGACATTGTGTAGTCTCAGATTGACACTTTAGGGTTTATAGATGAGATCATCGACGCATGATGTTTAACTTAATATATAAATATGACAATAACACATTTATGTATCAACTTAGAAATCCGTTCAAAATTTACTCATTAGGAGTAAATTTTGGATAATCCCCGGTTTGGGACGGTTATTGGATATTTAATCTCACTTAGGATGTAACTGTATAATGTATGTTTAGTTTTGAAAAAAAAATAGTAGTATTTCCTCATTTGTTC
Organism: Alisma plantago-aquatica; assembly: GCA_963693085.1. Lineage (NCBI taxonomy): Eukaryota > Viridiplantae > Streptophyta > Magnoliopsida > Alismatales > Alismataceae > Alisma > Alisma plantago-aquatica. The sequence goes on along the minus strand of OY856413.1, from coordinate 939,898,051 downwards.
TCTAGGTACATATGTGAGTGGTTATTTGCCATTTACATCAGTGTACTTGGAGAACTTAGGGGAAATGCTGCTAAAATTTTCTTCAAAACTAAACATACATTATACAGTTACTAGTGAGATTAAATATTCAAAAATAGGATAGGTGGTACACTTTAGTATAAAAGTAATTAACTTCCTATCAATAAAAACTTACAGCTTATAGTATCAATATTAAATGCTCAGTTTAATAATTAATTTTCATGTGATATAGAAAATGGATCAAAGTTGGATGTCTATCAAGAACCGTTGCAATCCAATGTTTTCCAAAGGTCTTGAAGAATTTATCAGATTTGCTGAAGAACATAGGAAACTACCTATAGATAGGTTATATTGTCCATGTAGAAATTGTTGTAACAATTTGAAAGTTGATATTGCTGAGGAAATTAAGAATCATGTCATATGCAATGGGATTATACAAGGTTATAATGAATGGTATTGGCATGGAGAGAAATTTAATTATGGATCAAAAAATGTCAATACTAATAGTTGTGGCATAGAAGATATAGATAATGATGATAATTTCAATGATGAACTGGTTTAGGATGACCCGATTTAGGATGATGTGGTTGATGAAATGATACGTAGTTGTCATGACAATGCCATTGATCCACCTTCTTTATTTGCAAACATTGTCCATGATGCTGAAAAACCATTATATAAGGGTTGTACTAAGTTCACGAGGCTGAGTGATGTGATGCGATTATATACTCTTAAAGCTCAAAACCTGTGGCGCGATAAGAGTTTCTCTTCACTGTTGTCTTTGTAAAGGAAATTCTTCCTAAAGGCAAAGAGCTTCTAATTTCAACATATCAAGAAAAGAAAATAATTTTCCCAATGGGAATGGAGGCTAAGAAGATTCATGCATGTCCAAATGATTGTGTGCTATTTCAGAAGGACTATAGTAATTTGATAAATTGTCAAAAATGTGGTGCGTCAAGGTATAAGACCACAAATTCAGCTAAGTCTAAAAATGACTCTCCTGCCAAGGTGATGTGGTATGTACTAATAATACCACGATTTCAACGCTTATTTGCTAATACAGAAGATGCGCAAAATTTGTCTTGGCATGAGGAGTTAAAGGACAATGATGATGGCATCCTACGACATGCATCTGATTCACCAAAATGGAAGAAAAATGATTTATTATACCCTCAATTTGGTAAAGAACCAAGAAACTTAAGACTTGGACTCTGTACAGATGGAATGAATCCCTATGGTACATTAAACAGCCAACCTAGCATGTGTCCTATTATGATTGTTATATACAATCTTCCTCCTTGGTTGTGTATGAAAAATAAGTATGTGATGTTGTCAATATTGATATCAGGGCCCAAGAAACCTGGAAATTATATTTATGTTTACCTTCAACCTCTAATTGATGACCTAATGAAACTATGGGAAGAAGGTGTTATGACATATGATGCTTCACGTAAAGAGGTCTTTAGTTTGTGTGCTATGTTGTTTTGCACGATTAATGACTTTCTAGCTTATGGAAATTTGTCTAGATATAGCATAAAAGGATACAAAGCATGTCCTATTTGTGAGGAAAATACTGATTCAATCCGACTAAAACATGGTGGCAAAATTGTATATCATGGTCATCGAAGATTTTTTCCACCAGTGCATCCTTATCGAAGGCAACACAAAACCTTTAATGGGTCAACTAAGAAATGAAGTTCTCCTAAACCTATACTAGGAAATGGTGTATATGATTGGGTGAAACATATTGTTAATGAATTTGGAAAGAGTTCAAGTAGTCGTACTCTCACATGTGATAAATCTTTATACAAGAAGAGGTAAATATTCTGGAATCTTCCTTATTGGAGATCTTTGGCAATTAGACATTGCATTGATGTCATGCATGTTGGGAAAAATATTTGTGATAGCATCATTGGTACGCTATTGAACATACCAGGAAAGAGTAAAGATGGTATCAAATCTAGAAAAGATTTAGAATTAATGGGTATAAGAAAAGAATTATCAATGGAGATCAGGGGTCACCGCACATATTTACCACCAGCTTGTTACACTTTGTCAAGGTAGGAGAAAAAGAAATTCTGTGAGTGCTTGTATAATATTAAGGTGCCACAAAGATACTCTTCTAATATTCGTAGATTTGTATCAATGAAGGATCTGAAGTTGATAGGTATCAAATCTCATGATTGTCACACCTTAATGCAACAAATTTTACCTGTGGCTATTCGATCTATATTTTCGAAGCATGTAAGGTTTGCACTCACAAGACTTTGTTTCTTCTTTAATGAAATATGCAACAAAGTGATACATCCTGATACTCTCGATAAATTACAGAAATATGTAATTGTTACCATGTGTTAGCTTGAAATGTACTTTCCTCCTTCATTTTTTGATATCATGGTTCATCTTGTAGTACATATTACAAGGGAGGTGAAGATGTTGGGTCCAATTTTCTTACACTGGATGTATCCATTTGAACGATACATGAGTGTTTTTAAAGGTGATGTTTGGAATCGTTATCATCCTGAAGGGATTATTATTGAGGATTATATGGCTAGGGAGGTAATGGACTTTTGCAATGATTTTTTGAATTGCAATGAAACTTCTAGCGATCTAAAAAATTCCCATGACACTGAATCTTATTATGGCAAAGGAACTCTGGGAGGACGAGTGAAAGGAATCAGTCGTGAGTTGTGGGAACAAGCACATTTATATATTTTGCACAACATTGATGAAGTTAGTAGCTACATCACAGAACACAATGATCTTATCAAGAGAAATCATCCGCGATCCAGTTCAATGTGGCTTGCAAGAGAGCATAATCGAACATTTATTAGGTTGTTTGAAGAGAAAGTATTTAATCAACTATCTGAATCATCGAATGATGTTGTTGAGAACATAAAATGGCTCACCTTTAAGCCAAAAATGGATTTCATGTCATATGAAGGTTATGACATAAACGGATTTTCATACTACACAAAGCGTCAAGATGAAAGTAGTGTAGTTCAAAATAGTGGGGTCACTGTTCAAGCTTGTTCGTTGTATTTTTCTAGTGCCAAAGATAAAAGACCACACGAAGCTAAGATGTCATATTATGGCATCATTGAGGACATATGGGAATTGGACTATATAAATTTCAGAGTTCCTATCTTTAGGTGTAATTGGGTTGACAACAAAAAAGGAGTTTTAGTGGATGAGTTGAGTTTTAAATTGGTGAATTTTGAAAAGATTGGTGAGAAAGATGAGCCATTCATCATGGCAGACCAAGAAAAACAAGTATTCTATATTGATGACCCGACAAATAAAAATCGGTCTGTCAATCTTCATGGAAAAAGATAGTTTACTGTAGATCCTATAAATGAAGAAGAATACTATGAAAAGTATGATGATTCCAGCCCATTCTCAGTTGGTTTGCCAAGTGTAAATGTTGAAGATAACACCAATGAATATTATAAACGTCAAGACCATGCTGAAGGAATTTTACTTGACTAACAATTCAACCAATACTAGAGGCATGTATTTTTTGAATTATTTATTTTATTATGATTCAAATACGTAATCTTTTAAATATGCATCATATATCATGTATTATCATGTATACTTTTATCACTTGTGCTTTTATTATCAGTTATGCTTCTTTTATCATGTATACTTGTAGGTTCTAAAATGGTGAGTGAAGATGAACATTCTGAGCATGAGCACCATGTGGATGGTAGTGGTGATGCAAAGAAAAGTAGAGGCCCCACACTGATGCGTAGGTTGCAGGAGCTCAGGGCCAAAGGGGATAAATTGTCAGTCCAATTTGATGTCACAGGATCACCTGTTGGGGAACATGCTAGTGCTTTCAAGCATTATGTAGGGGCGACCACACGTAGTAAGGTGGCAATAGATATAGAAAATTGGCATGATGTTTCTAATGCCTTAAAAGACCTCCTATGGAAAGATATATCTATGAGTGGAAGTGATATTATTTTAATATATTTTTTGTTTATTGATTCTAATTTAGTTTTCTTGGAATTAATTCCTTTTCAAGACAACATTATTGCTTCTTTTGTATGTATAGGGTGTTTTTCATCTAAATGAAAAAGATCACAAGAAAAAAGTGCTACAACGTTGTGGTGTACGATGGAGGGATTTTAAGACATATCTCACAAGGGAATTTATAGGTAATCCTAAAAAAAAGATGAAAGAAACAAATGTATATGTTTTTATAGAACCTGAGGTGTGGGAAAGATTTGTTGCAACTAGGAAATCAGAACAGTTTCAGGTAATAAAGATTGTGATGTATTGTATGAATCTTTAATTTTATACAATTAAGGAGGTGAATCTTTTTATATCTTTGCCAAGTTTAAATTGCAATACCTCATTTTAAATGATCAGGCTATTCACCAGACCCAAAAGGAAAGACGGGCCAAAAATGTGCATGACCATCACTTGGGGCCCGATGGTTATGCCTTCCGCCACCAACTACAAGAGAAGCAATGCTCTTCTGGAGAAGAGTCTAGTACAACTCAAGCCGAGCGTCCACCCTGACACTTGACATGGATTGATGCTAGAAAGAATCGAGCAGGTGAAATTGTCAACCCTGCAACTAAGGAGGTGGCACAAAAGATTGTAGGTTTATCCCAACTAAGTAAAGAGTAACTCCCACAAACTTAGATTTATTTATATCTAATTGATATTGTGATTTAATATTTTTATTAACTATGAATAGATTGATCTCCACGAACAAAGGAAGGATGGAAAGTTCATCCCAACTGGCCACATGGATGAACTATCAGTTGCTCTTGGTATGAAGGAGCATCTTGGCCGTGTTAGGGGATTAGAAGTTGGCATAGGATTCAAGTCTTATTTTGTCCCTTCGCAATCTAAAAGAGGTCGTGCAGGAGGTCTTACGCAAGAGGAGGTTGAAACATTAGTAGCACAAAAAGTATAAGAAATAATGTCTTCATTTCAACCTACTCAGCCTTCTCAACCTATTCATATGGTGCGTCTCTCAAATGATGAGGTACAAACCCATGCTCCAATTGTAGAAGGTCATGGGAGCACTCTTAATGACCCACCACAACAAGTTGCAGTAAGTTTTTGTTCTATATGTTGTGTTATTAGTATGATATATATGATATATATATATATATATATATATATATATATATATATATATAGTTGTAATAGGTATCTGGTTTACCACTTCGTATATAACTTATATTATTTTAATTCTAGGTTGGTATGAACTGTAAACTTGCAGTGGAGGTTCCTGAATATAATGTTGTGGCAGCAGGCAAGGTATACAACCTTGGTGGTACATTGCATTGCCAACAAATTACCGATGACATTTGTCGCATGCCCATCCATCTTGTGTATGACGGAATGGGGGACAAACCACTACCCATACCTAAACCTGAATATAGTATAGTTGAAGAAGCTAAGGGTGCTATGGTGGGTTGGCCTAGAAACTTGGTTATCAATGACAAGGTATATATCTAAAATTTACCATGTTTTCATATTTGACTACATATATGAACTTGTGTAATATAAGTATGTAATTTAATTAATAGGTTTGTAAACCAAAAAGTAAAAATTCTACTAGTCATCCTCCTATGCACAAGCCATCTTTCATTCCCGAAGCTACATTCGATGAATTGGGAAGTAAATGTAAATGTTTGTGTCGATACTTAGCCAACCAAAGCTCGGGATCACATATGTTGGTCAATTTAACAGAAGATGCAACTGGGAGGGACTTTGAGAATTTTATTTTTCTTGATGATATTAAAGATTTGTTCTAGTATGATTGGCCAAATACTTCGATATTAGAAGTATGGATAAGGTAAGGATTCATCAATATAGAAAACTCCAATATACATTGTTAACTTATTTCTAATATATGAAATGTTTACAAATGTTTTACATCCATTTATATACCGAGACGATAAACTTTGATATAAGGAATGTTGGATTCTTAGTTCCTTCAATTACTAGTCAAGTGGAGACACAAATTGAGGATTTGAATGAATACTTTTATACTGCATTCAAATATTTTGCTAGTGTGGGGAAGGAAATTATCCTAATTTCTTTCAACGTCAAGTAAGTATTATTATTTAGTATAATTTTAATAATGAATAAATTTTGTTTTATTCTTACTTAGAGCTAGACATTGGGAATTATTGGTGGTTGTCCCAAAATTGATGACTCTTTATTATCTTGACCAAATGGGAATAACAACAAGGGGCCACAAATTGAAATTGCCAACTATAGAGTAAGCATAAATTTAGTCAATTCTTCAACGTGATATTTCTATTTTGAATTTCTATTTTACCAACTATCGTTTAATTGATAGGGGTATAAAGGCTTTTCGTGAAGGTGGAGGACAAATACCCACAAAATTAAAGACATTGACTTTGAAAAATGACAAAGGTAGCTACTTTGACAACTTCTTAGTCTTATATGTATTAATTTTCAACTCTTATATGTCAACCGTTATATTCTTATCTCAACTCCTATTTATAGTAGTTTACTAACATTAAGTATAATTCGTTATTTGTAGTGTCCTATACAAAATAATGATTGGGCTTGTGACTACTATGTAATGAAATATATGCAAGCTATTGTCAAATAAACATCATATGACAGCCAAACTATAGATCAGGTAATAAAGAATAACATCATAAATTTTCAAGTGGTTTTAGTCATTTTATAAAATATTAACATGTGCACTTTCTGTTACAGATCTTTACAACTCAGCCTTACACACTTGAGGACTTAAATGAATTCCGAGAAGAGTGGTCAGATGCTTTTCTAAATGAAGTCAATATAGCATTGGATTAAATATATTAGCTCCATTTATGTATGTGCTTTTAGTAATCTTTCATATTTACTTTTTTATCTGACATTTAATATCATCTTAGACTTCCAATCTATCATTTTGTAAATTATGATATGATTATGTGTAACTCAACTAAATATATGAATCATTTTTGTTATGAATGTGTGGTTTGAAATGGTGACGGTTGAGCATCAATGCTCCCCTCTCCCATATTCTGGTTCTTCTTGTTCTTCTATTTCTATTTCTGCATATTTTTTTAAAAAAAAATTGCAACTTCTAGCGTTAGTTATTTAAGAAAACTGACCTTGTGGTATTCCGACCATGCAAAGCGGCACAGCCGTGTTGGCTTCTGGTAGCACAGTCGTGATGTGTAGCACGACCATGTTGAGATATGGTAGCATGGTTGTGCCGCGTAGCACGGCCGTGTGTGGTTACAATTTATAGACATGTAGCATCAATTTTCTTAAATAACCGACCTTAGAGGTTCACTCTAAGGTCAGTTTTTTAAGAAAACTGATGCTACAGGTCTACATATTGTCAAGCTCAATCTGTAGACCTGTAGCATCAGTTTTCTTAAATAACCGACCTTAGATGTTCACTCTAAGGTCGATTGTTTAAGAAAATCGATGCTATAGGTCTACAGATTGTCAAGCTCAATCTGTATACCTTATAGCATTGATTTTCTTAAAAAGCTGACCTTAGAGTGAACATCTAAGGTCAGTTATTTAAGAAAACCGATGCTAGAGGTATACATATTGAGCTTGATAACCGACCTTACAACCTTGGCCACAGTTTCTTCCTCATTTTTTACAGCCTATTCGGTCGATTGTTTTGGTTAAAATAACTGACCCTATAGGTCAAATTCTATAGCGATGACCACTTAGGAGTCGGTTAAAAAGTGACGCTACAAGCTTATAAAAACCGAGGCTGCAGACCTTTCCTGTACTAGTGTGCAGCTAGTTCTAGATCATGTGTTGGATAATTCTCCTCATTTTTCTTGAGCTATCGGGAAGCAAAAAAAAACTACATGATCATTTTGCATCAGCACACATCCTAGACCATTCTTTGAAGCATCACAGAAAAGAACAAACCCCTTTCCCTACTCAGGTAAAACTAACACAGGTGCACTAGACAATTTTTCTTTCAACGTCTGGAAAGAATGCTAACACCAATCAATCCAAACAAAAGGAACTTCTTTCCTCATCAACCTAGTTAAGGGTAAGGCTATAGAGTTGAAATATTTGATAAACCTCCTGTAATATCCTACCAAGCCTAAGAAACTACGGACTTCAGTCGGTGTCTTAGGTTGTTCCCACTCCACAACAAATTCTACTTTCTTAGGATCAACACAGATACATGAAGCAACTATAACATGTCCAAGAAAAGATACTTCTGATAACCAGAACTCACACTTGCTAAACTTAGCATATAACTTATTCTGTCTCAACAAGGTCAAAGCTTAACGATGATGTTGTTCATGTTGTTGACTGTCTCTACTGTATATCAAGATATCATCTATAAAAACCACTACAAACTGATCAAGGAATGGTCGGAAGATTCTATTCATTAACTCCATGAATGCAGCTGGTGCATTCGTTACTCCAAATGACATAACTACAAACTCATAATGATCATACCTCATTCTAAAGGCCGACTTAGGTATGTCACTCTCCTTGATACGTAACTGATACTAACATAACCTCAGATCAATCTTACAAAACATTATCGCACCACACAATTGGTCAAACAAATCATCAATCCTTGGTAAGGGATATTTGTTCTTAATAGTCACCTTGTTAAGTTGTATTTAATCTATGCAAAGTTTCAAAGACCCATCTTTCTTTTTAATGAAAAGAACTGGAGCACCCCAAGGTGAAGTACTCGGTCGTATGAAACTTTTCTCAAGTAACTCCTGTAACTATTTCTTAAGTTCTTCCATCTCAGTTGGCGCCATCCTATAAGGGGTTTGGGCTATAAGTTGTGTATCCAGAACAAGATTAATCTTGAAATCAATCTATCGAGATGGACGAACACCTGGAAGTTCTTAGGGAAACATATCCTCGAATTCCTTAACAACCGGAACTTCAAAAAGACTAGGGTTCTGTAGTCTGGTATCTACTACATGTGCCAGGAATGCGAAGCATCCTTGCCTCATCAACTTTTCTACTACCATAGATGACACTAGACAGGTTGGAAGAATCTTTATTTCCCCCCGAAAAACCCATGTCTTATCACCATATGTGAATACAACCTGCTTGGTCCAACAATCCAAGACAACTTTATACTTCTCTAAGGTATCCATCCCGAGAATTACATCAAACCCATGCATTTCAAATAGAATAAGATCCACTTGAATGTTGTGTTCTGAGAAGGAAAGAACACATGAAGAGAATACCTCCCGCAACATCACAGATTCCTCTAATGGAGTTTCTAATAACAAATCATCCTTTCTAGGATTAACAACCATATTACAATCATGAATCACCTCTCGGGAGATAAAAGAATGTGTAGCGCCCGGATCAATCAAAACAGATACGAAACATAAAGAAGACATATCAGAATGAAATAATTCCATCTGACATGTCACAACTCATAGATTAACCACTGCCTCCGGCTGATTCATAGCATAGAATCTTGATGTCACTTGTTGCCGACCTCATCCTCTATTGGCCGGTGCAGATGATCCTACCTGAGATGCTTGTCCACATCCCCTAGAGCCACTACTGAACTATTGTCTCTAAGAGCCCTACTGGCTCTACCTTGATGGTTGGGTTACTTCCACGTCCCTAAATGGACAGTCCTTTATCACATGCCCTATTTGCCTACACCTGTAGCAGACTCTTTTATCCCATTGCAACCTAGGTAGTCCTGTTACTAACATCAATGTTGAACTCAAAGCTCTTCTTGAAGGAAAACTACGACCTCTACCTCGACTAGATGTCCACTGTGTCTGAGTATTGAACCTTTTTGGTTCCACAGGTGTAGAGAACCTCGATTTCTTAAAACCGCCAGACCTTTGATTCTAAGACTGTGCAGGTGTTTTCCTATTGTTCACCTCTCATTTCTTTGTCACAGACCTCTCTATCCGTCTAATTGACTCAACAAAGGTAGAAAACCTCTCCCTATTCTCTAAAGTAGATATAGGTGTGGTCAATTCAGTGTTCAGACCCTTTTCGAAATGTTGAATTCTCTCCTCATTCGTGGTAGCCATGTGTAGACAAAACTGTAGAAGCTCCATAAACTTGGCTTCATATTCATTAACCTTCATCGTTCCATGTCTAATCCACTCAAACTATGAAATCTTCTCATCAAGATAAGTCTTGGGGAAGTATCTATTGATGAACTCTTGTCAGAACTCCTACCATCCGACTTTAACACCCAGTCATTTCACTTATTCGATGGCCCACCAATGTCCAGCACTTCCCTTCAGAAGGTATACGACATGCTTAACCTTATCATCTTCTAGAATATCAAGGATCCTAAAGGCTTTCTCTATCTCAGTAAGCCATAGATCTACATCTGTTGGGTCAGCTGTGCCATCATATTCACAAGCTCCTGCCCGACACAACTATTCAAAGGTCTTTCCAGCTCCATGTCTCTCACTAGACCCTGATGTTCTAGGGGTGGTACTGGTATTCGGTCAGCCATATGTGTCACCATATTTATAATTTGTCCAAAAAGAGATTGAAAAGTTGGGATTTCTAACATAGTTTGGTTAGGCTGAGGATTCTCAGGCACTTGTTCATCTCTATTCTGATCCCTTGCACTTCCTCTAGGTGCAACAACACTACTCTCAACAACGTGTTCTTTGTGCACTCCAGACATCTTTGGTTCCTACTTCTTCTCCTGAATAAGGAGAATTTTACTATAAGATATACTGGAGGACACTAGAACAGGCTCAACAAACTTAATCCTATGTCTTTGTAGACTCAACAAACCTTAGGCTCTGATACCAAAACTTTGTGACAACCCGATTACAAATCAAGCCATCACCAGTAAAAATGTGGAATTATCGCAAATAATAGAGTTAACAAAAACCACTAAAAATTAAAACCATCTTTGCACATAGATCCTTATTCAAGAAGCTTTTACACACATGATCAAAGCTTTATATACATATAGTTCATGTGATACATTCAGTATGCCGACTATTCTCGAGGATAACAAGTATTAGTTACTTAACTCTGATATATACAACATCATTATAAAAACCTCAAGATAAACAAACCAAAATCTCAAGTCGTTCATGAAAACCACTAAGGAGTATCTCCCAAGGACCTGAGAGTACAGAGACGACACATAGACATATATCTACAAAACCCTGACTGACAGAGTGCTCGACCCGATAAATCTACTGTTGTTCTTGTTGACACGATCCTTCTTCTGAAGCCTAGTTTCTAGTCCCTCATCCGTGACCACCTAAAAATTGTGGATCCCACAGGGTGAGACTATTGTCCTAGCGAGAGATATAACTCTCTACCAACAATATTATTATCACAGAAAAATAATATAAATTGAACTATAGGAATTTCATTGATTAACAAGTATGTCTTTGTGTACAAGTTATAGACATTAATAACAAATCTATAAATCATCTTTTTCTTTGAAAAAGAATATGAAGAACATGCATAACATCTATCTACTGAGACATATAAAAGTAATAAGGCATCAACCAATATTTCCGTGTTTGATCCTTAAACAAGTAAGCTACATGGCTGATTACATATTCACATTTACGTTTATGCCCAGAGGAGATGAGATATACCGCTCATGCTCCAACCAACCACTAGTAAGTCGAAATCAGTACCATACAAGGTCAATGGCAGAGCCACTGTCAAGACCTCTCCTTTCTCGGTCAGCTCGAGAACACTTAGGCAACACTTAGGTTTAGAATGACATCTTGTGTCTGCTGTAATTAGCTATGTCATGGTATAACGACATCTTCGCTATAGAGTTACTGCCGTAGGATGTACTCTCTTCAGGAGAAGACCATTTAGCTTTCCCGGATTATCAGGATGACCATTGTGCGATCCTGTGTTGATTTTATCAGGAAGTACACTGAGCAACCTGATGTATTTGGGGAGTCCACTAAGGACCCTTGTTTTAGTTTGGGAGTCCACTGAGAACCCTTATATTATCACATATTCAAAAATATGCATTCTGAGTAAAGACTCGTTTCACCATTAAGCAAATGCTGATACTGAATGGATCTATGGTCTGGGCAACTACATGATAATATTCATCTTGCTTAGTTAAGTACATTACTATATCTTTTAGCATCAACCAAGTTTCAAACAAGGCCTTCATCAAATGCTATAAAGAAAAAGTACAATTGCACTTATCAGATACTTTCATATTCAATGAGTCACATAGTTCACTTAGAATATCCATCTCTTATCATCATCTTACTTGGGTATTTAAACCCTTCATTTTTCACTGAGGATTGTTATCACTTAGCATCACTTAGCAGATGATTATTACCTCTAGGTCATCAGACCCAGATATTTATTCACATAGTCCACATAGCTTATTCGATTTTTGTCACATAGCCACATAGCTCTTACTAGCCATGTTTATTACCTTAAGATACTTGCATGATTATTACATCAGGTCACCAACACTTTCAACACCTGTCGTAATCATGAAAACACTAACGAACATATTCACCCTAATGAATTAGGATTTTGATCAATTGATTAGGGTTTCATGATTACACTAGCCAAAATTAAGTCCTAACTCATACTCCACCCATCTTAGAAGTATTAGTGTATCCTATTTATATTCTTATATCTCAAGTCTTATTTTGTCTCTTATCCTCACTAAGGTGTAGATTACTTAATTCTCATCATTAAGGTCTACCTCCTATCATCATGAAGTTGAGTCAAAAATTTTGCATTTCAATATTGCATTAAAACATATACATCTCTTAGACAAGCTTAATTATTAAGAACATGTCCACCATATCAAGTAGCATGATTGATAACATTATTCTATTGTATTTGTAGATGCATTTATCACCCTCATATCGGGTATAGGACATATCAAGTAACCATATAGGGTTATCTGTCACTTAGTCTTCTTATGATCTTAGGTCAACTTCACACTATGTATGGATTAGATCATTATTCTCATATCAGGTATAGGAGTGTATTGGTCCTCATATCGTGTACTAGGGTACACTATATCAGGTGTCCCTTTATGGTTATTTTATAGTCCATACAACAATATTATTTTTGTTCTTTCCCTTAGTTGGTCATATTCATTCTTAGTTAAACTTCCATATAGGTCTCTTATCATATCGGGTAGCCTCTTGGCTTTCCATATCGGGTACCATCTTGGTTCACCATATCGTGTATCCCTATTTGGATGTCATCCAATCTTAAGTGAAATCAAGATTTCCATATTGTGTCTCCATGCCATCCATCCTATCATTTTACCTACATTAAATATCATGCAAGATTATATACATGACGAGCACCACATCACCCATGCATATCGGTCATGTATATCGGGTATCATATCAGTTTTCCCTATGGACTCACCATATCGAGTATCCATATAAGGTGCTACCTGATTCCCATATCATGTGGCCACCCATGGTAAAAAACTTGAACTCAAAATGGGACAAGATAGACACCAAGTTGTTCATTAACTCGACACAAAGTAAGGAGAGAGTATCATGATTCTAAGGACATTAACATATCGGGTTCCCATCCCCTATTCTAGGATTTTTCTCATATCGGGTAAGAGTAATTTTCCACCCTAGTATCATGTACATGGTGTTGGTTTGGAATCCTCTATATCATTCATGGAACTATGTCTTACAAAGTATAACCCATTTTCATATCAGGCAAGCCTTCATGTTGGGTCCCATATCGTTTCCCCAAACCTTCAACCCATATCGGGTTGCAAGGTCTTCAACAATATCGGGTTGTTCAAGAGTGATCAACCCATATCGGGTACCCAATGATGATGTCATCATCGTCATCCTCAAAATCATCAATTGACTCAAAACTATGGATATCAGTCTTAATTACATATTGGGATTCATGATTATCTCAATTGATCATAGGGAACCCTCATTCGCAATTAATCAACTAATTGAATAATATTGAGGAAAGGATAATAATATTGAGGGGTTTGAGTTATATAACCCGCCTCTTGAGGAGCTTCCAAACTTCAAGCTTCACTCCACACGTCTCAAGGTTGAAGATGACCCTTCTCCAAGCTCCAAGACTTGAACTCCAAGCTCTTGAATGATATCTCAAGTCACCTTGGGCGATATCACCTCACTTGGATGCTTCAACTTTCTTTTGCCGATGTCTTTCCTTCTTGGCCGATACCAAGCCTCACCTTTCTACTCTCTCCACTATGGGAGACACAAGAGAAGGGGTTGCATGATACAAGAGGAAGGGTACTTGCTAGATCCAAAAATCTAGCCAACAAATGAAGGTCAACGTATTTATAATTTTGGTTTATAGAAAAGAGTGCCATAGGTGTCATTATCCTAAGGTACTTCATGCTACCTAGCCATGCAAGGTCGACACATGCTCTTGCATACTTTCCACTTATTATGTTTCGATGAAAAGGATAAAGAACATATAAGGGGGCAGCTCTTGAGTTGTCTTCTAGAGTAAATCCCCTTCCACTAACTTTTTATAATATTCTACTCCATCATTTCTAAAGTAAATGCAAATCGAGGCCTCATTCTCCCTTGGAGTGCCTTTCCCATCATGGGTCAAGCCAAGGATTCCTCAAACTGATAAGAGGCCCTCCTTATGGCTCTATGGTCGATAGGGACCTCTATTCTCAAATTTACAACTCAATATGGTTCATGCACATATCTTTCAACTTATTCATTTGCTTCACTGCTACAGAACACGCCTTTAGCATCAGTTGTTTAACCCCTTTTAGCGACGGTTCCCAAGCGACGCCTATGTGGGCGCCGCTAAAGGTCGAACTCTTCGGCGTCGGTTTTATAACCAATGCCAAAAGGCTTCGCACCACCGAAAATGTGCCAACAGGGCACCTATAGGCGTCTGTTAGGTATAGTAAGTCGACACCAAAAGGGTTCGTGCCACAAAAAGGGCACCATCTACGACACTTTCTGCATCGGTTTGCCAACAAAAACCGATGCCATATTTCCAGACGCCACGGCCTTGCTTACCTGCACGACCGTGTTTAGTAATATAGGCGTCGGGTTTATACTAATAAGGTAAGCACAGCCGTGTTTAGTAATATAGGCGTCGGGTTTATACTAATAACCGACACCATTTCCCGCCACGGCCGTGCTTTCCTGCATGGTCGGGTTGTTTGTCACATTAGGCGGCAGTTTTATCCAATAACCGATGCTATAAGCCTTTGATGACAGTTTTCTATAAATAACCGACGCCTATGTTTTAATTTTTTTTTTTCTGATCAGTTTGCAGGCCTGCTGTGGCTGGTCAGCAGGATGAGAACCTACAGTTCATTTTTCTGAACTACAGGTTTACGACATCCATTGATATCAACCAACAAACAGGCCACAAACCTATAAAATCAACAAATATACTTTTCACACAAGTAGATACATTCAGACATCAATTCAATTCTCACATTCACACATGTAGAAACATTCAAATACATGTATAAACATTCAAACATGTATAAACATTCAGAAATATTCATTTACAAAATATCATTCAACATCGCTATCAACATCCCAATTATATTTTACAGTCCCCACTACTTGAATGGCTCTTTCCCATTCTTCTCTTACTTCATTTCATACTTCCATCGTGTTTGGAGCATGTACATCTTTTAAGTATTTACCTATAGTGTGGTCAGTTTTAAACACCTGCAAAGAGAATGATGTATATATATAAGTAATAATATAAAAATAAGATTGATATATTTCATACTAACTAATGAGACTATATATAATACCTCATGTATGGTATCGATGTCCAATGCGGCATAACAAGTGCAGCACGCATAAGTGCATACAACCAATGTGGTATCGATATCCAGTGCGGCATACAATACATAAAGTGCAACACAAACAAGTGCTTCAGATTCATATAACAACACGACAGACTAACACATATATAGTGCATAACAATAGCAGCGCCGAATTTACATACAACACTAGCTTAGTACATATATAGTGGGACTAAGGTGACGAGTTAACAGGAGGACAAACAAATTTCACCACGAGTTAAAATTGAAGAAGGTCTACTAACCTACACTGAGCTAAACAAGTTTATCAGTACTAGCCTAAGGCACAAGTACCGTTCGTCGGGACAATGACGGTCGTGGAAGCTTAGTGGCCACTATCCAGTTGAACGTGTAGTGGCCAATAAGATGGTGGCCACTAAGCTTCCATGGCCATCATTGTCCCGACGAACGGTACTTGTGCCTTAGGATAGTACTGATAAACTTGTTTAGATCAATGTAGGTTAGTAGACCTTCTTCAATGTTAACTCGTGGTGAAATATATTTGTCCTCCTATTAACTCGTCACCTTAGTCCCACTATATATGTACTAAGCTAGTGTTATATGTAAATTCGGCACTGCTGTTGTTATGCACTATATATGTGTTAGTCTGTCATGTTGTTATATGAATCTGAAACACTTGTGTGTGCTTCACTTTATTGTATCTGTATCTTGCTTCTCTTCATTGTGGCTTCTTTTGCTGTTTCATGGCTTGCTGCCTATATATCTATATAACCTTAGTGTGGGATGCTTGCTCGTTGAGCATCGCTGATAGCCTAGTTAGTTAGCACATTGATTTGGTTAGTAACACTAAAGATTAATCTTGAATAGGAGAATACATAAAAATGTATATTAATAAAATTGGCAGTGGCACTTAATACCTTGAATTCATTTGTTTTTCTTTGGGTAACAAACTCCTCCCAGTCTTTGGGGTCCAAGTAGTTCCATTGCTCTGTGGCTTCCTTCTTCCTATATTTATTTTTCAAAGAGAATACAAACAAAAATTATTAGTGTAGAGTTAGTGAAATACTGATCAATGTCTAGAATTGGAATCAATCAAGAACCTATTCTCAACATCGCGTATGTAATCTCGTGTGAGATTGGTCCTATAGTTCCTTAGGACCCTCCCACAACGTTTAGCATTTGTATTAACTAGAAGATAATGAAACATCAAATCAGAAAATGATATTGATATTAAAAAAGCAAACATTTAGCTTCAATAAAAAAATATAAACATGCATGCCTCTAAAATTGTGATCTTTTATCAATTAACAATCCTTAATTGTGATCTCCACACACATATAAGTCATCATTAGCTTCAATATTTTGTGGAGTTGGCAACCCAACTGAGAATGGACTGGATTCATCATACTTATCATAGTACTCTTCTTCATCTATAGGATCTTCAATGAACTGTCTTTTACCATGAAGAACAACCGACCATTTATCATTTGCAGGATCATCGATATAGAATATTTGTTTCGCCTGTGATGCCAATATGAATGGTTCACCCTTCTCACCAATCTTTTCAAAGTTCACTAAAGTGAAACCCAATTCATCCACTATATCTCCTTTGGTGTTATCAACCCAATTACATTTAAAGAGAGGAATTCTGAAATCTATGTAGTCAAACTCCCATATGTCTTCAATGACATCGTAATATGACATTTTAGCTTCACGTGGACTCTTATCCTTTGCACTTGCAAAATACATAGTCGATGCTTGAAGAGTGACCCCAATGTTTTGGATGACACTCTTATCATCTTGGCGCTTTGTGTAATATGTGAACCCATTAATGTCAAACCCTTCATAAGACATAACATTCGGTTTTGGTTTAAAGGTGAGGCATTTGATAGTTTCCGTAATATCATTTGGTGTTTGAGATAGTTAATGTAAGACTTTATCTTCAAACCACTTAGTAAAAGTTTTGTTATGCTCTCTAGCAAGCCACATTGAACTTGCTCGAGGATGTTGTCTCTTGATGAAATTGGTATGTTCCTCGATATAAACACTCACTTCGTCCATGTTGTGTAAAATATACAAGTGACCTTGTTCCAACTGCTCATGGCTGATTACTTTCACCCGAGATCCCAAAATTCCTTTGCCCTCGTCAATTTTCTTGTCATTAACCGGAGTGTTATTACCACTCAGAAAGTCATTGCAAAAATCCATAACCTCTCTCGCCACATAACCTTCAAGAATACTCCCTTCAAGCTGATAACGGTTTCGAACATCACCTTTAAAAACGCTCATGTATCGTTCAAAGGGATACATCCAATGCAAGAAAATCGGTCCCAACATTTTCACTTCCCTAGTCAAGTGGACAACAAGATGTACCATGATATCAAAGAATGAAGGAGGGAAATACATCTCAAGCTGACATAGGGTAACAACCACTTCTCTTTGCAAATTATCGAGAGTATCAGGGTCAATAACTTTGTTGCATAGACTGTTGAAAAAGAAACAAAGTGTGGTGATTGCAAACCTTACATGCTTCGGCAATATAGATCGAATTGCCACGGGCAATATTTGTTGCATTAGAGTGTGACAATCATGAGATTTAAGACCTATCAACTTCAGATCTTTCATTGATACCAATCTACGGATGTTGGATGAGTAACCCTGTGGCACCTTAACATTTACCAAGCATTCACAAAAAGCTTTCTTCTCCTTTCTAGACAACGTGTTACAAGCGGGAGGTAAGTATGTTCTTTTATTATCCGTTTCATGTAATTATGTTAATTCTGACCTTATTCCCATTTCACATAGGTCCAGTCTGGATTTTATCCCATCTTTAGCCTTACCTGGTCTATTTAACAGAGTACCAATGACGCTATCACAGACATTTTTCTCAACGTGCATTACACCGATACAATGTCTGACTGTCAAAGAACTCCAATAAGGAAGATCCCAAAATATTGACTTCTTCTTGAATGAAGAATTGTCACTCCGTGTGGCCATACTACATTGTGATTTCTTACCAAATTCATTGACAATGTCTTTTACTCTTTCATAAATGACATCCCCTGGTATATGTTTAGGTGTACTCCGTTCATCATTCCATCCATTGAATGCTTTGTGCTTCCTACGATACGGATGGAATTTTGAAAGAAACCTTTGATGACCAAGATATACAGTCTTGCCGCCATGTTTTAGTCTTATTGAATTAGTGTTTTCTTCACATATAGGAAACGCTTTAGCTCCTTTGACACTATATCCAGACAAATTCCCGTATGCTGGAAAGTCATTAATAGTGCAAAACAACATAGCGTGCAAACGAAATGTCTCTCTTCCTGAAGCATCATAGGTCATCACACCTTCAGCCCAAAGTTTCTTTAAGTCATCAATTAGAGGTTCAAGATAAACATCGATATCATTTTCGGGTTGTTTAGGGCCCGATATCAACAACGACAACATAACGTACTTATTTTTCATACACAGCCAGGGAGGAAGATTGTATATAACAAGCATGACTGGCAAAGTGCTATGTTGGCTGCTCAATGTCCCGTACGGATTCATCCCATATGTTCAAAGACCAAGTCTTAGATTCCTATCTTATTCACCAAATTTGGGATACACTAGATCAATCTTCTTCCACAGTAGGGAATCAGACGCATGTCGTAGGATCCCATCATTATTTTTGTTAAAATCTACATGCCACCTCAAATTCTTCACATCTTTCAGATTTGCAAACATGCATTGAAACCATGATATTATAGGTAGATACCACATCACCTTGGCAGAAGAACCAATTTTGGACTCCCCCGAAGTCGTCAATTTATACCGTGAAACACCACATTTTGGACAATCGTTCAAATCCACATAGTCCTTTTGAAATAATACACAATCATTCAGGCATGCATGTATCTTCTTGGCCTCCATTCCCATTGGCCACAACAATTTATTTACCCGGTATGTTGAGATTGGCATCTCGTTTCCTTCAGGAAGCATTTCTTTCAACAAAGTCAACAATGAAGTGAAGCTTTTTTCACTCCATCTATTGTTAGCTTTCAACTTATACAATCTCAACACAGCGCTAAGCTTCGTAAACTTAGCACAGCCTGTGTATAATGGTATCTCAACATCATGCAAAATGTTTCTAAAGATAGGAGGTGGATCGATGTGCTCTACCCTAAAACTATCCAACATCGCATCAATGATGTCTACTGGAACTGGTTCGTTCACATCTACGTCATCGGAGGCAGTTTCTTCGTCCACCCAAGCACTGCTATCGACATCCATTGGTTTCGAGTTTGAAATCTCTCCATGCCAGTGTCATATTGTATAGCTTTGTACAATCCCGTTGTACATGACATGACTTTTGATTTCGTCACCAGTGCTGACTTTCAAGTTGTTACCGCAATGCATACATGGACAGTAGAACCTATCTCCAGGTTCTTTCCTATGTTCTTCGGCAAATCTAATAAACTGATCAAGAACAGATATAAACTTTGGGGTGCAGCGATTGCAAATGGACATCCATGATCTATCCACACTACTACAGAAGTGCCTTTTAGTGTCGGTTGTTTAACCCCCTTTGGCGTCGGTTTCTGAACGACGCCTATGTGGGCACCGCTAAAAGGTTGGACACTTCAGCGTCGGTTAAAAAACCGACGCCTATTTAACATAAAGGCGTCGGTTTATTATAAAACACCGACGCCAAAAGGGTTCGCGCCACAGAAAACGGCGTCATCTAGGATGATTTCTGCGTCGGTTATATACTAAACAACCGACGCAGAAAAGTGTCCTAGATGACTCCCATTTCCTGTAGCGTGAACACTTTTGGCGTCGGTGTTCAACAAAAAACCGACGCTGTAAGTCTGTGCTGACGGTTATCGGTAAATAACCGACGCCTATATCTATTTTTTTTTTATAAATCTGTTTGCAGGCCTGCTGTGGCTGGTCAGCAGGATGAGAACCTGCAGTTCAGTTTTCTGAACTGCAGGTTTACGACATCCATTGATATCAGCCTACAAACAGGCCACAAACCTGCAAAATTAACATAAAAAGATTCACACAAGTAGATACATTCAGACATCAATTCAATTGTCACGTTCACACATATAGAATCATTCAAATACATGTTTTAACATTCAGAAACATTCATTTACAAAGTATCATTCATCATCACTATCAACATCCCAATTATATCTAACAGTTTATGACCCCACATGCCTTCCTCCCCAGTTCCTGCCGCTAGACAACCACACAATGGATCCAAGAGGATATGCAGGCGTTTGCCAAAGACTATAGGCTGAGTTAACTATTGAGTTAACTCAGCCTACAGTCTTTGGCGAACGCCTGCAATCCTCTTGGATCTATTGTGTGGTCGTCTAGCGGCAGGAACTGAGGAGGAAGGCATGTGGGGTGATAAACTGTCAGGACTAGCACAACAAGTTGCGATGGAGGTGGAGACGACGACGACGGTGGTGCTTCAGGCGACGCCTGCTTGGCCGGGTAGGGCTCGGAGAAAGGGTTCAACTGCGGCATGGCTTCGATGTAGTAGAGGGAAGGGAGGGGTTCAGAATCCTACGAGAAACGTTTAGAGATGAGGATATTACTGCGGAGGAGGAGGAAACGGTAGACGATATCTCGAGTTGGAATGTCCTCTCCGCGCATCAAGTTGCTCCAGTGCTTCAGTGGGTACATGTGCATCATCAACCTAAAATTTGACAAAAATAAACACACTGAATTAGGCCAATATAGAAATATAGGATATATGACATAACTAGAAGATAATGAATTTTATAGAAATACAAGATATGTTTTTAGAACTTACATTGGTATCCTCGCCATGCTCGTCATGGACAACATGCTCATCATGGACTTCATGCTCATCATGAACATCATTCTCATCATGGTCAGCCATCTGAAAATGTCATAAAAAAGGCAAACATTTAGCATTTGTATCAACTAGAAAAAGGAAAACATTTAGCATTTGTATAAATTAGAAAAAGGAAAACATTTACCATTTGTATAAACATACATGTCTCTAAAATTGTGATCTTTTATCAATTAACAATCCTTCATTGTGATCTCCGCGCACATATAAGTCATCATTAGCTTCAATATTTTGTGGAGTTGGCAACCCAACTGAGAATGGACTGGAGTCATCATACTTATCATAGTACTCTTCTTCATCTATAGGATCTTCAATGAACTGTCTTTTACCATGAAGAACAACCGACCATTTATCATTTGCAGGATCATCGATATAGAATATTTGTTTTGCCTGTGATGCCAATATGAATTGTTCAGCCTTCTCGCCAATCATTTCAAAGTTCACCAAAGTGAAACCCAATTCATCCACTATAACTCCTTTGGTGTTATCAACCCAATTACATTTAAAGAGCGGAATATTGAAATCTATGTAGTCAAACTCCCAAATGTCTTCAATGACACCGTAATATGACATTTTAGCTTCACGTGGACTCTTATCCTTTGCACTTGCAAAGTACATAGTTGACGCTTGAAGAGTGACCCCACTATTTTGGACGACACTCTTATCATCTTGGCGCTTTGTGTAATATGTGAATCCATTAATGTCAAACCCTTCATAAGACATAACATTCGGTTTTGGTTTAAAGGCGAGACATTTGATAGTTTCTGTAATATCATTTGGTGTTTGAGATAGTTGATGTAAGACTTTATCTTCAAACCACTTAGTAAAAGTCATATTATGCTCTCTAGCAAGCCACATTGAACTTGCTCGAGGATGTTGTCTCTTTATGAAATTGGTATGTTCCTCGATATAAACACTCACTTTGTCCATATTATGTAAAATATACAAGTGAGCTTGTTCCAACTGCTCACGGCTGATTACTTTCACCCGTGATCCCAAAATTCCTTTGCCCTCCTCAATATTCTTGTCATTATCAGGAGTGTCATTACCACTGAGAAAGTCATTGCAGAAATCCATACTACATTGTGATTTCTTACCAAATTCATTGACAATGTCTTTTACTCTTTCATAAACAACATCCCCTGGTATAGGTTTAGGTGCACTCCGTTCATCATTCCATCCATTGAATGCTTTGCGCTTCCTACGATACAGATGGAATTTTGAAAGAAACCTTCGATGACCAAGATATACAGTCTTGCCGCCATATTTTAGTCTTATTGAATCAGTGTTTTCTTCACATATAGGACACGCTTTAGCTCCTTTGACACTATATCCAGACAAATTCCCATATGCCGGGAAGTCATTAATAGTGCAAAACAACATAGCATGCAAACGAAATGTCTCTCTTGCTGAAGCATCATAGGTCATCACACCTTCAGCCCAAAGTTTCTTTAAGTCATCAATCAAAGGTTCAAGATAAACATCGATATCATTTCCGGGTTGTTTAGGGCTCGATATCAACAATGACAACATAACGTACTTATTTTTCATACACAGCCAGGGAGGAAGATTGTATATAACAAGCATGACTGGCCAAGTGCTATGTTGGCTGCTCAATGTCCCGTACGGATTCATCCCGTCTGTACAAAGCCCAAGTCTTAGATTCCTGACTTCTTCACCAAATTCAGGGAACAATACATCAATCTTCTTCCACTGTGGGGAATCAGACGCATGTCGTAGGATCCCATCATTATTTTTCTTAACATCTGCATGCCACCTCAAATTCTTCGCATCTTTCGGATTTGCAAACAAGCGTTGAAACCGTGATGTTATAGGTAGATACCACAACACCTTGGCAGGAGAACCAGTTTTGGACTCCCCCGAAGTCGTCAATTTATATCGTGACGCACCACATTTTGGACAATCTTTCAAATCTACATAGTCCTTTTGAAATAATACACAATCATTCGGGCATGCGTGTATCTTTTTGGCCTCCATTCCCATTGGGCACAACATTTTCTTTACCTGGTATGTTGAGATTGGCAGCTCGTTTCCTTCAGGAAGAATTTCTTTCAACAAAGTCAACAATTCAGTGAAGCTTTTGTCGCTCCATCTATTGTTAGCTTTCAACTTATACAATCTCAGCACAGCGCTAAGCTTCGTAAACTTAGCACAGCATGTGTATAACGGTATCTCAGCATCATGCACAATGTTTGTAAAGATAGGAGGTGGATCAGTGTGCTCTACCCTACAACTATCCAGCATCGCATCAACAATGTCTGCTGGAACTGGTTCGTTCACATTTACGTCATCGGAGGTAATTTCTTCTTCCACCCAAGCACTGCTATTGACATCTACTGGATTCAATTTTGAAATCTCTCCATGCCAGTGCCATTATGTATAGCCTTGTACAATCCCGTTGCACATGACATGACTTTTGATTTCCTCACCAGTGTTGAGTTTCAAGTTGTTACCGCAATGCCTACATGGACAGTAGAACCTATATGTAGGTTTTTTCCTATGTTCCTCGGCAAATCTAATAAACTGATCAAGACCAGATATAAACTCTGGGGTGCAACGATTACGAATGGACATCCATGATATATCCATTCTATGATCAGAGAAGGCAAGTATATATTAGGAAAGCAAGTATATATTAGGAAACAAGTATATAAGCAAGTATGTTGTATTACAGTTCATCATTAAGAAAGATATAAGCAAGTATGTCATATTAAAATAGACTAAAAAATAAAAGAATTTTTTTTTGAGGCAAGACAATATGAGAAAATAGTAGTGTAATCATGTAAATGGGAACATTCATGGGAACACACACTTCAGTTATAAGCATTCATGTAGCAACTTACAGTTCCATTCATGGGAACACACACTTCAGTTATAAGCATTCATGTAGCAACTTACAGTTCCATTCATGGGAACACACACTTTAGTTATAACAATAACTAAACAAAGGGGTTGGTGTACCCCTAAACATGCGCATAATTAAAAAAACTATTAATACAGACAAGTCTAGATAGATAGACAACTAAATACTACATCAACATGGTCCCGCATGCATCAATAACTTCTTTTTGATGATGAAGCTGTGTCACGAAGCTCTCCAATCCAATCACGCCTCAGATTCAGATTCCGATTCCTCATAGATGATATCCGACGCCGTGCGCTCATACCATAGAAGATGATCGAGGGTGTCGCAGTTGTTGTTGGTTATCCAAACTTTGATGGAATTATCGCCAACTGGACGGAGAAAAAGCCTATTCCAACGGTCCAGATACAGCTCTCCAATCCAATCACACCAACTGGATTTTGATACAAGATTTCCCGCCAAATCATACTCAACCTCGATTACATGTGAATAATTTCCAAAAGTTAGGGTCACTTTACCAGGCATGTAGTGTCTTCCTTTTAGAAAACGCCAATGTTTGGGTATGACCAATTGGTTTAAGGAACGATCATCTAGGATGATGTCCAATTGTTCTTCAATAGGGAACGTTAACATTGACATAGAGGCCCAATTCATAGTCATTGTTATGGGAAGACAGAGACTGCACAATATTAGTATTAACAAAGTGTAAGTACATATAACGATGTTATATATTTTCAGAAAAAGTTGTATAACATCAGTTAACCTTTTAAACAAGTATATATTAGGAAACAAGTATATATTAGTCAATCTTGGACGGGTTTCTAGGCCAACAAACACATTTGATGTCAATCTTATATATAATAAATGTGTACCACCTATCCCATACTTGAACACCTAATCTCACTTAGGATGTAAGTGTATAATGTGTATTTGGTTTTCAAGAAAATTTCGGCAGCATTTCCCCGTTGTTCTCTAAGTACATATGTACTTAGAGAACAAACGGGGAAATGCTACCGAAATTTTCTCGAAAACCCAATACACATTATACACTTACATCCTAAGTGAGATTAGGTGTTCAAGAACAGTCCCAAACTGGGGACTATCCAAGATTTACTCCTACTGAGTAAATCTTGGACGGGTTTCTAGGCCAACAAATACATGTGTTGTCATTCTTATATAAACCCTATAATTCATGAAATCATTCTAATTCAATTTAATATGTTGGGATCACATAATTATATAATGACATCAGAATATATAGAAGAATCATAATTAACATGATTAACAACATGCTCATCAAACTAGGGTTTTCTTGAATATCATCTAATAAATCAAGAATTTCATAGTTTCAAACATGCAATAATTCACAATGCAATGTTATAAACTATAGGCAACATGGATAGATGAAATAAATAAACATCCAGCATCTATCACTTATTCAATCTTCAAGAAACCTTGACAAACATCCAACATCTATCACTTATATAATTTGCATGTATATACAACCTAAAGTGCCACAAATCATATAATAAAACTATCATGTTATGATATTAGGACCACTTAAAGCAGATTAGGCACATTAAGCAAGCAGAGTAGGGAGCCAATTTCGTGCAAGCAGATTAGGCAAGCAGATTAGGTCAGCACATAAAGAACCAATTTCACGCCTGGGTAGGTCTGCAGGTACCTGGGCAAGAAGAGTAGGGTGAGGTCGAGCTGGTTGAGTACGTGGGTGGCGGCCGACGAGCTCTAGAACCAGCGGCAGTGACTCCGACGAGCAGGAGCGTCAGTAGCAGCAGGCAGGCAGGCGGCCAGGCGGCGGCAGGAAGGCAGCGGCCAGGCGGAGGAGAAGGAGAAGGGGGTACGGCGGCGCCGGTTCTCAGGCGTGGCAGGCAGGTGGGCACCAGGCGTTGCGGCGGCGCCGGTTGTCAGGCGTGGCGGCGGCGCAGGCGGTTGGAGCAGCAGGGCGGGCAGCAGGGGTGCCAGAGAAGAAACGTGTCGGAGAGGGGCACCGGAGAGGGGACGCCGGAGATGGGGCACCGGAGAGAAGCGCCGGAGAGAAGCGTCGGAGAAAAACTAGTACCAGCAGCAGAGAAATCGCCGGAGAAATCGCCGCAATAGGGAAATAGGGTAGCAATGAAACATAAGAAAGGGGAAGAGTCGGGCGATCGAAGGTTATGAAGTTCCCCAATAGCGTCGGTTGTTTACAACAACCGACGCCTAAACATCTTTACCGTCGGTCGTTCGCAACATCCGACGTCCATTTGGATGATATTTTCGTGAAAATGTTTGGCGGGAACCACATTCAGCGTCGGTGATTAAAGGACGACCGACGCGGAAAAGGACACTTTTCGCGCAAATTTCCATCGCACATAAGCGTCAGTGTTTTAACTACAGACTCGACGCCGAAAGTGACATTATTTTTTTCGCTCGAAAATTGGATGACATTATGCGTCGGTTTTGTATAAACAACCGACGTTGTATACAAAGCGGTACCCGTGTTTGGCTGGTCTTTGAATATAGACGTCGGTTCTTCTAAATAACCGACGCCTTTAATATAAGGCGTCCGTGTTCCTTAATAACCGACGCCCAGAAAAGCGACACTGAATGCTATTTCTGTAGTAGTGCCATTATATGATCAAAGAGAAAACAAGTATATATTAGGACAAGATTAGGGTCTACGGTTACCAAATACATGTGATGTCATTCTTATATATAATAAATGTGTACCACCTATCCCATCCTTGAACACATAATCTCACTAGTAAGTGTATAATGTGTATTGGGTTTTCAAGAAAATTTTGGCAGCATTTCCCCACAGTTCTCTAAGTACATATGTACTTAGAGAACAAACGAGGAAATGCTACCGAAATTTTCTCGAAAACCCAATACACATTATACACTTACATCCAAAGTGAGATTAGGTGTTCAAGAAGAGTCCCAAACCGGGGACTCACTAGTACATGAATGGTCTGTAGCGTCGGTTTTTTTAAGCCTGCAACGTCACTTTATAACCGACGCCTAAGTGGCCGTCTCTATAGAATTTGCTCTATACCGTCGGTTTATTTGACCAAATAAAACCGACCTTAAAGAGTAAATAACGACGCAAAAGGTTATAAAAAATCCAACCCAGGCGAGAAAAAAGGAGCCTGTAAGGTCGATTATTTCAAAAAAACCGACCCTGTAAACGATCTCGGTCGAGAAAATTTTTGACCAAAATATTTTCGGTCGAAAATTTTCTCAACTGAGGGAGTTTTACATGGTCGTTTTTTTTTAGAATAACTGACCCTAAAGATTGAATAAACACTTCAGCGTGATCCTCGGTCGAGAAAATTTTTGACCGAAATATTTTCGGTCGACAATTTTCTCGACCGAGAGAGTTTTATAGGGTCGGTTTTTTTGGAATAACTAACCCTAAAGATTGAATAACCACTTCAGTGTGATCCTCGGTCGAGAAACTTTTCGACCGAAATATTTTCGGTCGACAATTTTCTCGACCGAGAGAGTTTTACAGGGTCGATTTTTTTAGAATAACCGACCCTAAAGATTGAATAAAAACTTCAGTGTAATCCTCGATCGAGAAAATTGTCGATCGAAACTATTTCGGTCAAAAATTCTCTCGACCGAGGATTACACTGAAGTGTTTATTCAATCTTTAGGGTCGGTTATTAAAAAAATGACCCTGTAAAAATCTCTCGGCCGAGAAAATTGTCGACCGAAAATATTTCGGTCGAAAATTTTCTCGACCAAAGATCACACTGAAGTGGTTATTCAATCTTTAGGGTCGGTTATTTAAAAAACCGACGCTAAAAGTTACGATTTTTTTTTAATTTCTGCAGAAAATGAAATAGAATAGAAGAACAAGAAGATTCATATATTCTGGGAGAGGGGAGCATTGATGCTCAACCGTCACCATTCAAAACCACACATTCATGACAAAAATGATTCATAATCACATAAAAATTTACAAAATGATAGATTGTAAGTTTGAGATGATATTAATAAGATACAAAAGTAAATATGAAAGAGTACTCAAACCACATACAGAAATGGAGCTGACATATTTAATCCAATGCTATATTGACTTCATTTAGAAAAGAATCTGACAACTCTTCTCGGAATTCATTCAAGTTCACAAGTGTGTAAGGCTGAGTTGTAAAGATCTGTAACAGAAAATGCACATGCTAATATTTTATAAAATGACTACAATCACTTGTAAATTTATGATGTTATTCTTTATTACCTGACTTATAGTCTGAATGTCATGTGATGCTTGTTTGACAATAGCTTGCATATATTTCATTACATAGTATCCACAAGCCCAGTCATTATTTTGCATAGGACACTACAAATAATGAATTATACTTAATGTTAGTAAACTACTATAAATAGCAATTGAGATAAGACTATAAGAGTTGACATATTAGAATTGAAAAATTAATACATATAAGACTAAGCAGTTGTCGAAGTAGCTACCTTGACATTTTTCAAAGTCGATGTCTTTAATTTTGTGGGTATTTGTCCTCCAACATCACGAAAAGCCTTTATACCCCTATCAATTAAATAATAGTTGGTAAAATAGAAATTCTAAATAGAAATATCATGTTGAAGCATTGACTAAATTTATACTTACTCCATAGTTGAAAATTTCAGTTTGTGACTCCTTGTTGTTTTACCCATTGGGTCAAGATAATAAAGAGTCATCAATTTAGGGGCAATCACCACTAATTCCCAATGTCTAGCTCTGAGTAAGAATAAAACAAACATTAAAATAAATAATTTTATTCATTATTAAAATTATATTGAATAATAATACTTACTGCACGTTAAAAGGAATTAGGATAATTTCCTTCCCTTCACTAGAAAAATATTTGAATGCAGTAGAGAAGTACTCATTCACATCCTCAAAATTTGTCTCCACTTGACTAGTGATTGAAGGAACTAAGAATCCAACATTCCTTATATCAAGGTTTGTGATCTCAGTATATAAATGGCTATAAAACATTTGTAATTATTTCCATATATAGAACTAAGCTAAAAATGTGTATTGGAATTTGATATATATATATATATATATATATATATATATTGATAGATCCTTACCTTATCCATACTTCTATTATCGAAGTATTTAGCCAATCATACCGGAACAACTCTATAATATCATCAAGAAAAATAAAATTCTCAAAGTCCCTCCCAGTTGCATCTTCTGTTAAATTGACCAACATATGTGATCCTGAGCTTTGGTTGGCTAAGTATCGACACAAACATTTACATTTGCTTCCCAATTCGTCGAATGTAGCTTTAGGAATGAAAGATGGCTTTGGCATAGGAGGACGACTAGTAGAATTTTTACTTTTTGGTTTACAAACCTGTTAATTAAATTACATACTTATATTACACGAGTTCATATATGCAGTCAAATATGAAAAATATAGTAGAAATAAGGTATACCTTGTCATTGATAACCAAGTGTCTAGGCCAACCCACCATAGAACCCTCAGCTTCTTCAACTGTACTATATTCATGATTAGGTATGGGTAGTGGTTTGTCCCCCATTCTGTCATACATAAGATGGATGGACACACGACAAATGTCATCAGTAATTTGTTGGCAATGCAATGTACCACCAAGGTTGTACACCTTGCCTGCTGCCACAATATTATATTCTGGAACCTCCACTGTAAGTTTACAGTTCATACCAACCTAAATTGAAATAATATAAGTTATATGAGAAGTAGTAGAAGAGATACCTATTACAACTATATATATTATCATATATATCATACTAATAACACAACATATAGAACAAAAACTTACTGTAGATTGTTGTGGTGGGTCATTGGGAGTGCTCCCATGACCTTCTACAACAGGTGCATGAGCTTGTACCTCATCACTTGAGAGACGCATAGTATGAATAGGTTGAGAAGGTTGAGTAGGCTGAAATGAAGACATTATTTCTTTTACTTTTTGCGCTACTAATGCTTCAACCTCCTCTTGTGTAAGACCTCATGCACGACCTTTTTTAGATTGCGAAGGGCCAAAATAAGACTTGAATCCCATGCCAGCTCCTAATCCCCTAACACGACCAGGATGCTCCTTCATACCAAGAGCAACTGATAGTTTATCCATGTGGCCAGTTGGGATGAACTTTCCTTCCTTCCTTTGCTTGTGGAGATCAATCTATTCATAGTTAATAAAAATATTAAATCACAATATCAATTATATATAAATAAATCTAAGTTTGTTGGAGTTACTCTTTACTTAGTTGGGATAAACCTACCATCTTTTGTGCCACCTTCTTAGTTGCAGGGTTGACAATTTCACCTGCTCGATTCTTTCTAGCATCAATCCATGTCAAGTGTCAGGGTGGACGCTCAACTTGAGTTGTACTAGATTCTTCTCCAGAAGAGGATTGCTTCTCTTGTAGTTGGTGGCGGAAGGCATAACCACCGGGCCCCAAGCGATGGCCATGCACATTTTTGGCCCGTCTTTCCTTTTGAGCCTAGTGGATAGCCTGATCATTTAAAATGAGGTATTGCAATTTAGACTTGGCAAACATGTATAAAAAGATTCACCTCCTTAATTGTATAAAATTAAAGATTCATACAATACATCACAATCTTTATTACCTGAAACTCTTCCGATCTCCTAGCTACAACAAATCTTTCCCACTCCTCAAGATCTATAAAAATATATACATCTGTTGGTTTCTTCTTTTATTTAGGATTATCTATAAATTCCCTTGTGAGATATGTCTTAAAACCCCTCCATCTTACACCACAACGTTGTAGCACTCTTTTCTTGTGATCTTTTTCATTTAGATGAAAAACACCCTATACATACAAAAGAAGCAATTAATAATGTTGTTTTGAAAAGGAATTTAATTCCAAGCAAACTAAATTAGAATCAATAGGTAAAAAACATATTAAAATAATATCACTTCCACTCACAGATATATCTTTCCATATGAGGTCTTTTTTGGTATTAGGAACATCATGCCAATTTTTTATATCTATTGGCACCTTACTGTGTGCAGTTGCCCCTACATAATGCATGAAAGCACTAGCATGTTCCCCAACATGTGCTCCTGTGATATCAAATTGGATTGGCAATTTGTCCCCTTTAGCGCTGAGCTCCTGCAGCCTACGCATCAGTGTGGGACCTCTACTTTTCTTAGCATCACCACTACCATCCTCATGGTGCTCATGCTCATGCTCAGAATGTTCATCTTCACTTGCCATTTTAGAACCTGCAAGTGTACATGATAAAAAAAGTGATAATAAAAGCACAAGTGATAAGGTATACATGATATATGATGTATATTAAAAAGATTATTTGCTTGAATGATAATAAAATAAATAATTCAAAGAATACATGCCTTTAGTATTGGTTGAGTTGTTAGTCAAGTAAAATTCCTTCAGCATGGTCATGACGTTTATAATATTCATCGTTGTTATCTTCAACATTTACACTTGGCAAACCAAATGAGAATGGACTGGAATCATCATAATTTTCGTAGTATTCTTCTTCATTAATAGGATCTACAGTAAACTGTCTTTTTCCATGAAGAACGACAGACCAATTTTTATTTGTAGGTTCATCAATATAGAATACTTGTTTTGCTTGGTCTGCCATGATGAATGGCTCATCTTTCTCACCAATTTTTTCAAATTTCCCCAATTTGAAACCCAACTCATCCACTAAAACTCCTTTGTTGTTGTCAACCAAATTACACCTAAAGATAGGAACTCTGAAATTTGTATAGTCCAATTCCCATATGTCCTCAATGACACCATAATATGACATCTCAACTTTGTGTGGTCTTTTATCTTTGGCACTAGCAAAATACAACGAACAAGCTTGAACAGTAACCCCACTATTTTGGACCACACTACTTTCGTCTTGACGCTTTGTGTAGTATAAAAGTCCATTTATGTCATAACCTTCATATGACATGACATCCATTTTTGGCTTAAAGGCGAGCCATTTTATGTTCTCAGGAACATTATTCGGTGATTCAGATAGTTGATTAAATACTTTCTCTTCAAACCACCTAATAAATGTTGGATTATGCTCTCTTGCAAGCCACATTGAACTGGATCACAGATGATTTCTCTTGATAAGATCATTGTGTTCTTTGATGTAGCTACTAACTTCATCGATGTTGTGTAAAATATACAAATGCGCTTGTTCCCACAACTCACGACGGATTCCTTTCACTCGTCCTCCCAGAGTTCCTTTGCCACAATAAGATCTAGTGTGATGGGAATTTTTTAGATCGCTATTGCAATTCAAAAAATCATTACAAAAGTCCATCACCTCCCTAGCCACGTAACCCTCAACAATACTCCCTTCAGGATGATAACGATTTCGAACATCACCTTTAAAAACACTCATGTAGCGTTCAAATGGATACATCCAATGTAAGAAAATTGGACCCAACGTCTTCACCTCCCTTGTAATATGTACTATAAGATGAACCATGATATCAAAAAATGAAGGAGGAAATTACATTTCAAGTTGACACATGGTAACAATTACATCTTTCTGTAATTTATCGAGAGTATCAGGATGTATCACTTTGTTGCATATTTCATTGAAGAAGAAACGTAGTCTTGTGATTGCAAACCTTACATGCTTCGGCAATATAGATTGAATAGCCACAGGTAAAATTTTTTGCATTAAGGTGTGACAATCGTGAGATTTGAGACCTATCAACTTCAGATCCTTCATTGATACCAATTTACGAATATTAGAAGAGTATCTTTGTTGAACCTTAATATTATACAAGCACTCACAGAAAGTCTTTTTCTCCTTCTTTGACAAAGTGTAACAAGCTGGTGGTAAATATGTGCGGCGACCCCTGATCTCCACTGATAATTCTTTTCTTATACCCATTAATTCTAAATCTTTTTTAGATTTGATGCCATCTTTAGTCTTTCCTGGTATGTTCAATAGCGTACCAATGATGCTATCACAAATATTTTTTTCAAGATGCATGACGTCAATGCAATGTCTAATTGTCAAAGATCTCCAATAAGGAAGATCCCAGAATATTGACCTCTTCTTGTATAGAGATTTGTCACATGCGAGTGGGTGAGTACTTGAACTCTTTCCGGATTCATTAACAATATGTTTCACCCTATCATATACAACATTTCCTGGTATAGGTTTAGGAGCACTTCGTTCCTAAGTTGACCCATTAAAGGTTTTGCGTTGCCTTCGCTAAGGATGCACTGGTGGGAGAAATCTCTGATGACCAAGATATGTGATTTTACCACCATGTTTCAGTCTGATTGAATCAATATTTTCCTCACAAATAGGACATGCTTTGTATCCTTTTATGCTATATCCAGACAAATTTCCATAAGTTGGAAGGTCATTAATCGTGCAAAATAACATAGCACGCAAACTGAAGATCTCTTTACGTGAAGCATCATATGTCATAATACCTTCTTCCCATAGTTTCATTAGGTCATCAATTAGAGGTTGACGGTAAACATCAATATCATTTCCAGGTTGCTTGGGCCCTGATATCAATATTGACAACATCACATACTTATTTTTCATACACAACCAAGGAGGAAGATTGTATATAACAA
Organism: Alisma plantago-aquatica; assembly: GCA_963693085.1. Taxonomy (NCBI): domain Eukaryota; kingdom Viridiplantae; phylum Streptophyta; class Magnoliopsida; order Alismatales; family Alismataceae; genus Alisma; species Alisma plantago-aquatica. The sequence goes on along the minus strand of OY856413.1, from coordinate 939,863,912 downwards.
TCATAATAGGCCACGTGCTATGTTGGCTGCTTAATGTACCATAGGGATTCATTCCATCTGTACATAGTCCAAGTCTTAAGTTTCTTGGTTCTTTACCAAATTGAGGGTATAATAAATCAATTTTCTTCCATTGTGGTGAATCAGATGCATGTCTTAGGATGACATCATCATTGGCCTTTAACTCCCCATGCCAAGACAAATTTTGCGCATCTTCTGTATTACCAAATAAGCGTGTAAATCATGGTATTATTGGTAGATACCACATCACCTTGGAAGGAGAGCCATTTTTAGCCTTAGCTGAATTTGTAGTCTTATACCTTGACGCACCACATTTTGGACAATTTATCAAATTACTATAGTCCTTCTGAAATAACACACAATCATTTGGACATGCATGAATCTTCTTAGCCTCCATTCCCATTGGGCACATTATTTTCTTTGCTTCATATGTTGAAATTGGAAGCTCGTTGCCTTCAGGAAGAATTTCCTTTAACAAAGACAACAGTGAAGTGAAACTCTTACCGCTCCACCGGTTTTGAGCTTTAAGAGTATATAATCGCATCACAACACTCAACCTCGTGAACTTAGTACAACCCTTATGTAATGGTTTTTCAGCATCATGGACAATGTTTGCAAATAAAGAAGGTGGATCAATGACATTGTCCCGACAACTACGTACGTACCATCTCATCAACCATATCATCCTGAATCTGGTCATCTTGAATCGGTTCATCATTAACATTATCATCATTATCTATATCTTCTATGCCACGACTATTAGTATCGACATTTTCTGATCCATAATTCAATTTCTCTCCATGCAAATACCATTCATTATAACCTTGTATGATCCCATTGCATATGACATGATTCTTAATTTCCTCACCAGTATCAACTTTCAAATTGTTACAACAATTTCTACATTGACAATATATCCTATCTGTAAGTAGTTTCCTATGTTCCTCAGAAAATCTGATAAATTCATCAAGACCTTTGACAAACTCTGGACTGCAACAGTTCTTGATAGACATCCAACTTCGATCCATTTTCTATATCACATTAAAATTAATTATAAAACTAACAGTTTAATATTGATACTATAATAATCTGTAACTTTTTATTGATAGGAAGTTAATTACTTATATACTAAAGTGTACCACCTATCCCATTTCTGAATATTTAATCTCACTAGTAACTGTATAATGTATGTTTAGTTTTGAAGAAAATTTCAGCAGCATTTCCCCTAAGTTCTCCAAGTACACCGATGTAAATGGCAAATAACCACTCACATATGTACCCAGAGAACAAATGAAGAAATCCTACTGAAATTTTCTACAAAACTAAATATACATTATACAGGTACATCCTAAATGAGATTAAATATCCAAAAACAGTCCCAAACCGGGGACTATCCAAAGTTTACTCCTAATGAGTAAATTTTGAACGAGTTTCTAAGTTAATATATAAATGCATTATTTTCATATTTATATATTAAGTTAAACATCATGCATCAACCCTAAAGTGTCAATCTAGGAGTACACATATCTAATCTAGTATTAATTTCTAGAATTTATATAATGATTACATATGAAAAAAGACATGTTTTTATTATTGGGTTATCAAATCATATAAAATGGAAAATACTTGTACAAATTAGCAAAGTAAGGCCGTTTCCAACAGTCCAAAGATTGAAATCATTATAATATTCAGAACTATTTGTGAACATTACAGCAAATATGATTAAAACATTTATAGCTCTCACATAAATAAGGAGCAGGTCCACTCTCGGTCGACAATTAGTCGACCGAGAGCCCACCTACGTGCAACGTCCATGTCCACTCTCAGTCGTCGAATTCGTCGACTGAGAGTGGACCTGGATGTTGCGCGCAGGTGGGCTCTCGGTCGACTAATTGTCGACCGAGAGTGGACCTGGACGCTGCAATGGCAGCGGGCGGGAATGAAGGAAGGCGGGAACGAAGGAACAGAGGAAGCGGCGAACTTACTTGGAAATGGCGGCGACCTTCGTGGAGGATGAGACGACCTTCACAGAGAGGTGGCGACCTTTGTGGAAGAGTGGAGAGGCGGCGACGATGAACTCTTTTCACAGAGAGGAGGCAAAGCTTTGGCGGCGTGGGGAGGTGACAATGGCTTCACGTAGGGACACCACAATCCTCTTGGCGGCACAGAGAGGTGGCACAACTTCATCGCAACGGCTTCACAGAGAGGAGGGAAGGTCTTCGCGGTGGAATGACACAAGAAAGCAAGGGCTTCACGGCCCCGCGGGAGAGAAAAATAGAACCGAAAAGGTTTTCGTGGGAGGAAGAAAGACTAGGTTTCAGCTTTTTCACAGAGAGAAAGACATGTAGCGTCGGTTAACACAAAAATCTGATGCTAAAGATAAGCGGTGCCCATGTCGGGTTATATAAAAACACTCAAACTCATTCTCGATTGACGAATTTGTCGACCGAATGGTTATCGGTCGACAATATTGTCAACCGAAGAGCCCTCTAGGGTTGGTTTTAAGGAATATCCGACGCTACAGGTGGTTATACGAAGGAAATCTGGCTCCCTCTCAGTCGACAAATTTGTCGACCGAGAAGGAGCCAGATTTCCTTTGTATAAGCACCTCTAGGGTCAGTTTTTTCCTTATAACCGACCCTAGAGGTGCTTATACATGTGTGAAAAACTAAACTGGATCCAAAGTTTATCTCGGTCGACAATATTGTCGACCGAGGAGGACTTTAGGGTCGGTTATAAGGAAAAAAATTGACCCTAGAGGTGCTTATACGAAGGAAATCTGGCTCCTTTCGGTTGACGAATTTGTCGACCGATAACCCTCGGTCGATAAAATAGTCGATAGAGAAGGAGCCACAGATGGAATCTGGCTCCTTCTCGGTCGACGAATTTGTCGACCGAAAGGTTATCGGTCGAAAAATTCATCGACCGAGGATGCGTGAACTAAACTGGATCCAAAATTCATGTCGGTCGACAATATTGTCGACTGAGGAGCACTTTAGGGTCGGTTATAAAGAAAAAACCGACCCTCGATGTGCTTATACACGTGAAATATGGCTCCTTCTCGGTCGACGAATTTGTCGACCGAGAGGTTATCGGTCGACAAATTCGTCGACCGAGGGAGCTCTAAGGTGCTTACACAACGTAATAATGATGTTATGTGAAACCCTAATATATGGTGATGTCATGTGAAACCCTAATATGGGATAATGTTATGTGAAACCCTAATATGGGATGATGTTATGTGAAACCCTAATATAGGGTGATGTTGTGTAAAACCCTAATATGGGATAATGTTATGTGAAACCTCAATATGGGATGATGTTATAATTTGTGAAACCCTAATTGATAAAGATGGGAAACTCTAACCCTAATGAGGGAATAGTGATGTTATTTTTGTATTGCACGATGTTGATATGAAATTGATATGGTTGATATGAAATTGAGATGCTTGTGTAACAAGTATCCTGAATACCTTGGTCAGATGACCTGAAGGTAATAGTTACCTGATAAGTGATAACCATGTTTAGTGATGAACTAAGGGTTTGAATACCCAGATCCAGCAAATGTGATGATGGTGGTATTGAGGGATGTGAATTCCCAACAATGAGACAAGGGATTGAGATCCCAATGCTTTATAACGTTTTGAAAAGTATTAAACTCGATCCAAAATTCATGTCGGTCGAGAATATTGTCGACCGAAGAGCCCTTTAGGGTCGGTTATCAGGAAAAATCGACCCTAGAGGTGCTTATACACGTGAAATGTGGCTCTTTCTCAGTCGACGAATTTGTCGACCGAGAGGTTATCGGTTGACAAATGCGTCGACTGAGAAGAGATCTAGGGTCGGTTAAAAGTACAAAACTGACGCTAGAGGTGCTTATACATGCGTGAACTAAACTGGAACCAAAATTCATGTCGGTCGACAATATTGTCGAACGAGGAGCTCTAGGGTCGGTTATAAGGAAAAAACTGACCCTAGAGGTGCTTATACACGTGAAATTTGGCTCCTTCTCGATCGATGAATTTGTCGACCGAGAGGTTATCGGTCGACAAATGCGTCAACTGAGAAGAGCACTAGGGTCGGTTAAAAGTACAAAATGGATGCTAGGGTGCTTATACATGCGTGAACTAAACTGGAACCAAAATTTGTGTCGGTCGACAATATTGTTGACCGACATGCCCTTTAGGGTCTGTTACAAGGAAAAAACCGACCGTAGAGGTGCTTATACACGTGAAATCTGGCTCCTTCTCGGTCGACAAATTTGTCGACCGAGGAGCCCTTTAGGGTCGGTTATAAGTGAAAAACCGACCCTAGAGGTGCTTATACACGTTAAATCTGGTTGTTATTCAGTCGAGGAATTTGTCGACTGAGGTGTCCTTTAGGGTCAGTTAAAAGTAAAAAACTGATGTTAGAGGTGCTGAACTAAACTGGATCAAAAATTGATATCGCTCGACAATATTGTCGACCGAGGAGCCCTTTAGCGTCAGTTATAAGGGAAAAACCGACCCTAGAGGTGCTTATACATGTGAAATCTGGCTCTTATTCGGTCGACGAATTTGTCGACCGAGGAGCCCTTTAGGGTCGGTTATAAGGGAAAAACTGACCCTAGAATCGCTTATACGTGTGTGAAGGCAAACTGGATTCAAGATGTCTAATTCCCGCATTTTTTGTAGACATATAAGGTCGGTTATTTGGAAAAACCAACCTTATAGATTGAGGCGTGAAGCCAAAATCAATCAAATTTTTGCCGTGGGAAACTGTAGTTGACTTTCTAATCCAATTGTCTATAAGGTCGCTTATTTTATGAAAAGCGACCCTATAAAGATGCACTACAAGGTCGGCTATTTTAAGAAAAGCAACCCAAGAGGTCTTAAGTGGTGCCTTCATTTTTTATAGATCAATAAGGTCAGTTATTTGGAAAACCGACCCTATAGAGATATACTACAAGGTCGGTTATTTTAATAAAAGTGACCCAAGAGGTCTTAAGTGGTGCCCGCGTTTTTTATAGACATATAAGGTCGGTTATTTGGAAAACCGACCCTATAGAGTTACACTACAAGGTCGGTTTTTTTAAGAAAACTGACCCAAGAGGTCTTAAGTGGTGCTTGCATTTATTTTAGACATATAAGGTCAGTTATTTGGAAAAACTGACCCTACAGGTAGTGACATTATAACCCATTTTTGTACTAGTGACTATCCAAGATTTACTGCTAATGAGTAAATCTTGGACGGGTTTCTAGACCAACAAACACAATAATAGATATGTACATGTTAGGGATTCATCACAATTAATGTTAGGGTTTCATCACAATTGATGTTAGGGTTTCATCAATGTTAGGTTTAATCAAATAAAATCAAGTTTAAATCTTAAGTACATATGTACTAACATCAAAATTTACTGAATTGGGTCAAACATTAGGATTAGAAGTACAAATATATGCAAGAAAAAGATTTGTTCATATCCTAGAATTTACATAAAGCATTACATAAAGATTTGTTCATATCCTTACCAACAACAATCACGGCCGTGGCTGTGTTGGCCTACCATGGTCGTGCTATCCAGCACGACCGTGGTACGCCAACACAGCCACGGTCGTGCTTGCTATTGGTAAGGAGCTAGGGAGAAGGAAGCAAAGAGGCTAGGGCTACCTGGAGCTAGCGTGGAGAAGAGCGGCGGCGAGCGGCGACAACAGTGGCGGCAGTAGTGGTGGAGAGAAGGTGAAGAGAAGAGTAGAGCGGCGCTCGCAGTGGCACCAGGAGACGAGCAGAGAAGTAGAGAAGAACAGAGCAGCTCTGGCAGCGAGCGGCGGCAGCAGCAGAAAGAGGACGCGGTGGCGAGCAGAGGCGCACCAGCTGCAGCGGGGGTCGTCGGCGATTTTAGGCGAGAGCGGCGAGCACAGGAAAATTATCGTGAAGAAATAGGAAGAAAGGGGGAAGAGCCGGGTGATCGGGTCTATTAAGTTGGTCAACAACGTCGGTTATCTACAAAACCAACGCTTATTACTCTTCAACATCGGTTGTTAGTAAAAAACTGATGTCCAATTAGACAATCTTTGCCCTAAATTATTTGGCGGGAACCATTATCAGCATCAATTATCAAAGGATTAACCAACACTAAAAGCGGAACTTCTCACGCAAATATCCTTCTTAAATAGGCATCGGTGAATAGTTAAAAAACCGACGTTGTATGTGACGCAAATTTTTTTCGCTCAAAATTTGGATTTTGCTGGCGATTTTAGGCGTCGATTTGTTATACCCAGCCGACGCTGAATACAAAGTGGTACCCGTATCTGGATGGTCTTCAAATATAGATGTCGGTTTCCCTAAATAACCGACGTTGAATATTATAGGCGTCGGTTTACCTTAATAACTGACGCCCAGAAAAGCGACACTGAATGTTGTTTCTGTAGTAGTGCTTGGTTTCTTTATTATTAAGAGTACTAACACTTCAAGTTGTTTCAAACATATTGTCTCCTCCTTTCTCTCTCCTCTAGAACACTAGGTAAGAGTAAAAACTATCTAGAGGTGATCAATTACAATTTACCCTTCATTTAGTAGATGCTACAAATTGTACTGTAATTGATGTTCCAAGCACTTCGCATGGTTTACTCAAGTTCTCACTTAGGATTAGGCTTAGCACAAGCCACCAATTAGCATCATATTCTCTTTCATGACTTACAAAAAACTTAGAATTCATTCATTATGCAATATTTGCAACATAACCCCTCATATTGGGTAAATTGCACTTTTCACTTAGATTATCATACAACACACACATAGTTTGCATATAAGCTCAATTTTGAAAATAATTTATCACAAGAGCCTTAGTTACCTATTAAAAGATAAGAACAAGTATGTAAGCAACTTACCTAAGTAAAACATCTAGGGTTAGGATTTAACCCATGTTAGGGGTGTTACAATTATCAACCCCTAAAAGAAGGATTTCATCCCCAAAATCTCAAGAGAAAAGATAAGGGTACTTTTTCCTCATCTCTTCCTCTAACTCCCATGTAGCTTCTTCAACGCCATGGTGATGCCAAAGAACTTTCACAAGAATGATATATTTCTTCTTCAACTTCTTGACTCTTTTGTCAAGAATCATCATGGGGCCTTCCACAAAGGATATATCTTCATTCAATTCAACCTCTATAGGTTGCAGCACCATCTCTGTATTGGGATGACATTTCCTAAACATAGACACATGAAACACTGGATGTAGTCTATGTAACTCAGGTGGCAACTCCAACCTATAAGCTACTTTCTCGATCCGTGCTATTACTGGATAAGGTCCCATAAATCTAGGGGCTAACTTGCCTTTCTCACCAAATCTGAGAAAACCTTTCCAAGGAGAAACTTTGAGATACACTCTATCTCCAACTTGAAATTCTAAAGGTCTACGACGTTTAATTATCAGCATAAGACTTCTACCTATCCTGTGCAGCCTTCAACTGTTGTTGTATAACTTTAATATTCTCAGTTGTTTGTTGTACTAGCTTAGGACCTAAAAGTTGGTATTCACCGGTTTCAAACCAACATAATGGGGATCTACAACGTCTACCATATAATGGTTCATATGGTGCCATATCAATACTGGCCTGGTAACTATTGTTATAAGCAAATTCAATCAAGCTTAAGTGTAGGTCCCAACTTCCCACAAACTGAAGGTCAAATGCCCTAACCAAGTCCTCCAAGATCTGTATGGTCCTTTTAGACTGTCCATCTATTTGAGGATGAAAGGATGTACTAAACTTTAATTGTGTACCCAGAGCTTTATGTAATCATTCCCAAAAATGACTCATAAACTGGGGAACACTATCAGATACAATCGTAGTTGGTACTCCGTGCAACCGCACTATCTCATCTATATAGATCTGTGCAAGTTTCTCAGCAGTGTAGGTTGTTTTGACAGGGAGAAAATGGGTTGTCTTAGTAAAATTATCAACTATCACCCAGATGGAATCATGACTTTTGGATGTCCTAGGTAGGCCAACCAAAAAGTCCATCATCACGTGATCCCATTTCCACTGAGGTATAGGTAAGGGTTGTAACATTCCTATAGGAATTTGGTGTTCTTCTTTAACTTGCTGACACACCAGACACTGCATAACGAACTCAGCTATATCTTCCTTCAAACCGGGCCACCGGTACATATCCTTTAAGTTGTGATACATTTTTGTGCTCCCTGGATGCATTGCATACATAGATGAATGAGCTTCCTCCATAACTAACTTTCTTAAGTTATTACTATCCGGAACTATCATCCTACTACGGTAACAAATTATCCCATCCTCAGACTCATGGAAACCGTCCCGTTTCTCACTACCCAACTCTGACTTAATCTGTTGAATCATAGAATCAACATGTTGTGCCTCTTTTATATGTTCTTTCAAAGTGGGTTTCACATGCATCTCAGCTAATAATCCTGCTAACAAAGATACTTCTAACTGTACATTCATCTATCTCAAAGAGACAAGCATATCCCGCTTACTGCATACTAAGGAATTCAGTTGTGCATTAGCTGTAAGTGGAGACGAGGATTTTCTACTGAGTGCATTAGCCACTATATTGGCTTTTCCTGGATGATAATCAATTGTACAATCATAGTCCTTGATTAACTTCATCCAGTGATGTTGTCTCATATTCAGCTCATGTTGAGAGAAGATGAATTTTGAGTTTTTATGATCTGTGAAGATTTGGCACGTCTCTCCATAGAGATAATGCCTCTAGATCTTCAACAAATGAACTACTGCAGCTAGTTCTAGATCACATGTTGGATAATTCTCCACATGTTTCTTAACCTGTCGGGTAGCCAGAGAAACTACATAATCATTCTACATCAACACACAACCTCGACCATTCTTAGAAGCATCACAGAAAACAACATACCCCTTTCCCTGCTCAGGTAAAACTAACACAGGTGCACTAGTCAATTTTTCTTTCAACATCTGGAAAGAATGCTGACACCTGTCATTCAAACAAAAGGAACTTCTTTCCTCGTAAACCTAGTTAAGGGTAAGGCTATAAAGATGAAATCTTTGATAAACCTCCTGTAATATCCTGCCAAGCTTAGGAAACTATGAACCTCAGTCGGTATCTTAGGTTGTTCCCACTCCACAATAGATTCTACTTTCTAAGGATCAATATGGATACCTGAAGCAACTATAACGGGTCCAAGAAAAGATACTTCTGATAACCATAACTCACACTTGCTAAACTTAGCATATCACTTATGTTGTCTCAATAAGGTCAAAGCTTGACGAAGATGTTTTTCATGTTGTTGACTGTCTCTACTGTATATCAAGATGTCATCTATAAAAACCACTACAAACTGATCAAGGAATGGTCGGAAGATTTTATTCATTAACTCCATGAATGCAACTGGTGCATTAGTTAGTCCAAACGACATAACTACAAACTTATAATGACCATACCTCATTCTAAAGGCCGACTTAGGTATGTCACTCTCCTTGATACATAACTAATGACATCTTGACCTCAAATCAATCTTAGAAAACATTGTCGCACCACGCAACTGGTCAAACAAATCATCAATCCTTGGTAAGGGATATTTGTTCTTAATAGTCACCTTGTTAAGATGTATGTAATCTATGCAAAGTCTCATAGACCCATCTTTCTTTTTAATGAAAATAACCGGAGCACCCCACGGTGAAGTGCTCAGTCGCATGAAAACTCTTGTAACTATTTCTTAAGTTCTTCCATCTCAACTGGCACCATCCTATAAGGGGTTTGGGCCATAGGCTACGTATCCGAAACAAGATTAATCTCAAAATCAATCTCTCGAGGTTGAGGAACACCTGGATGTTCTTCGGGAAAACATCCTCGAATTCCTTAACAAATGGAACTTCAAAAAGACTAGGGTACTTTAGTCTGGTATCTACTACATCTGCCAAGAATGTGAAGCATCCTTGCCTCATCAACTTTTCTGCTACCATAGCTGACACTAGACAGGTTAGAAGAATCTTACTGTCCCCTTGAAAAACCTATGTCTTATCACCATATGTGAATACATCCTGCTTGGTCCCACAATCCAAGACAACTTTATACTTATCTAAGGTATCCATCCTGATAATTACATCAAACCCATGCATTTCAAGAGGTATAAGATCCACTTGAATGTTGTGTTCTGAGACAGAAAGAACACATGAAGAGCATACCTCCCGCAACATCGCAGATTCCTCTAATGGAGTTTCTAATAACAAATCATCCTTTCTAGGATTAACAACCATATTACAATCACGAATAACCTCTCAGGGGATAAAAGAATGTGTAGCGCACAGATCAATCAAAACAGATACAAAACATGAAGAAGACATATCAGAATGAAATAATTCCATCTGACCTGTCACAACTTGTGGATTAACCACTGCCTCTGGCTGATTCATATCATAGAATCTTGTCGTCGCTTGTTTCCGACCTCATCCTCTATTGGCCAGTGTAGATGATCCTGCCTGAGATGCTTGTCAATGTCCCCTAGAGCCACTACTAAACTGTTGTCTCTGAGAGCCTTGCTGGCTCTCCCTCGATGGTTGGGTTACTTCCACATCCCTAACTGGACATTCCTTTATCACATGCTCTGTCTGCCTACACCTGTAGTAGACTCTGTTATCCCATTGCAACCTAGGCGGTCCTGATACTGACATCGATGTTGAACTCTAAGCTCTTCCTGAAGAAAAACTACAGCCTCTACCTCATCTAGATGTCCAGTATGTCTGAGTATTGAACCTTTGTGGTTCCATAGGTGTAGAGAACCTCAGTTTCTTAAAACTGCTAGACCTATGATTCTGAAACTGTGCAGGTGTTTTCCTATTATTGCCTCTCATTTCTCTATCACAAACCTCTCTACCCGTCTAACTGATTCCACAAAGGTAGAAAACCTCTCCCTATTCTCTAAAGTAGATATAGGTGTGGTCAATTCAATGTTCAGACCCTTTTCGAAACACCAAATTCTCTCCTCATCCGTGGTAGCCATGTGCGGAAAAAACCGCAGAAGCTCCATAAACTTGGCTTCATATTCATTAACCTTCATCGTTCCTTGTCTAATCCACTCAAACTGTGAAATCTTCTCATCAAGATAAGTCTTGAGGAAGTATCTATTGATGAACTCTTGTCAGAACTCCTGCCATCTGACTTCAACACCCGGTCATTTCTCTTCTGCAATGGCCCACCAATGGCCATCACTTCCCTTTAGAAGGTATACGACATGATAAACCTTATCAGCTTCTGGAATATCAAGGATCCTAAAGGCTTTCTCTATCTCAGTAAGCCATCGATATGCATCTGTTGGGTTAGTTGTACCAGCATATTCAATGGCTCCTACCTGGCACAACTATTCAAAGGTCTTTCTAGCTCCATGTCTCTCACTAGACCCTGATGATCTAGGGGCTGGTACTGATATCCGGTAAGCCATATGCGTCACCATATTCATAATTTGTCCAAAACGAGCATGAAAAATGAGGCTTTCTAGCAGAGTTTGGTCAGGCTAAGGATTCTCAAGCACTGGTTCATCTCTATTTTGATCCCTTGCACCACCTCTGGGTGTAGCAACACTACTCTTAGCAATGTGTTCTTTGTGCACTCCAGACATCTTTGGTTCCTACTTCTTCTCCTGAACAAGGAGAATTTTACTATAAGATATACTGGAGGACACTAGAACAAACTCAACAAACTTAATCCTATGTCTCTATAGACTCAGCGAACCTTAGGCTTTGATACCAAAACTTTGTGGCAACCCGATTACAAATCAAGCCATCACCAGTAAAAATGTGGAATTATCGCAAATAACAGAGTTAACAAAAACCACTAAAAATTAAAACCATCTTTGCACATAAATCCCTGTTCAATAAGCTTTTACACAAAGGACCAAAGTTTTATATACATAGAGTTCATGTCATACATTCAGTATGTCGACTCTTCTCGAAGATAACAAGTATCAGTTACTTGACTCTAATATATAAAACAACATTATAAAAACCTCGAGATAAACAAACAAAAATCTCAAGTTGTTCGTGAAAACCACTAAGGACTATCTCCCAAGGACCTGAGAGTACAGAGATGATACATAAACATCTATCTACAAAACCCTAATTGACAGAGTGCTTGACTTGATAAAGATACTGTTGTTCTTGTTAACACAATCCTTCTTCTACATCCTGGTTTGTAGTCCCTCATTCGTGACCACCTAAAAATTGTGGATCCCACGGGGTGAGACTATTTTCCGAACGAGAGATATAACTCTCTGCCAGTGATATTATTATTACAGAAAAATAATATAAATTGAATGTAGGTATTTCATTGATTAACAGGTATGTCTTTGAGTACAAGGTATAGACATTAATAACAAATATATAAATCATATTTTTCTTTGAAAAAGAATATGAAGAACATGCATGACATCTATCTACTCAGATATATAAATGTAATAAGGAATCAACCAATGTTTCCATATTTGATCCTTAAACAAGCAAGATACATGGCTGATTACATGTTCACATTTACATTTATGCCCAGAGGAGATGAGATATACCGCTCATGCTCCAACCGACCACTAGTAAGTCAAAATCGGTACCATACAAGGTCAATGGTAGAGCCAACTGTCAAGACCTCTCCTTTCTCGATCATCTTGAGAACACTTAGGTAACACTTCGGTTTAGCATGACATCTTGTGTTTGATGTAATTATCTATGTCGTGGTATAGAGTTACTGCTGTAGCATGTACTCTCTTCAGTAGAAGACCACTTAGCTATAGAGTTATAGAGTTACTGCGGTAGCATGTACTCTCTTTAGTAGAAGACCACTTAGCTTTCCTGGATTATCAGGATGGCCACTAAGTGATACTATGTTGATTTTATCAGGAAGTACACTGAGCAACCTGATGTATTTGGGAAATCCACTAAGCACCCTTATTTTAGTTTGGGAGTCCACTGAGCACCCTTATATTATCACATATTCAAAAATATGTGTTCTGAGTAAAGACTCATTTCACCAATCAGCAAATGCTGACACTAAATGGATCTATGGTCTGGGCAACTACATGATAATATTCATCTTGCTTAGTTAATTATATTACTATATCTTTTAGCATCAACCAAGTTTCAAACAAGGTCTTCATCAAATTCTACAAAGAAAAAGTATAATTGCACTTATCAGATACTTTCATATTCACTAAGTCACATGGTTCACTTAGCATATCCATCTCTTATCATCATCTTACTTGGGTATTTAAACCCTTCATTTTTCATTGAGGATTGTCATCACTTAGCATCACTTAGTAGATGATTATTACCTCTAGGTCATCAGACCCAGATATTTATTCACATAGTCCACATAGCTTATTATATTTTTATCACATAGTCACGTAGCTCTTACTAGACATGTTTATTATTACCTTAAGATATTTGCTTTATTATTACATCAGGTCACCAACACTTTCAATACATGTCTTAACCATGAAAACACCAAGGAACATATTCTCCCTAATGAATTAGGATTATGATCAATCAATTAGGGTTTCATGATTACACTAGCCAAATTTATGTCCTAACTCATACTCTACCCATCTTAGGAGTATCAGTGTATGCTATTTATAAGCTTATATCTCAAGTCTCACTAATGTGTAGATTACTTAATTCTCATCCTTAAGGTCTACCACCTATCATCATGAAGTTGAGAAAACATTTGGCATTTCAATATTGCATTAAAACATATTCATCTTTCAGACAAGATTAATTAATAAGAACATGTCTACCATATCAAGTAGCATGATTGATAACATTATTCTATTGTATTTGTAGATGCATTTATCACCCTCATATCGGGTATAAGACATATCGAGTAACCATATAGGGTTAGGTATCACTTAGTCTTCTTCTGGTCATAGGTCAACTTCACACTATGTATGGATTAGATCATTATTCTCATATCGGGTATAGGAGTGTATTGGTCCTCATATCGTGTACTAGGGTACACCAGATCGGGTATACCTTTATGGTTATATTATAATCCATACAAAAATATTATTTTTGTTGTTTCCCTTAGTTGGTCATATTCATTCTTAGTTAAACTTCCATATAGGTCTCTTATCATATCGAGTAGCCTCTTGGCTTTCCATATCGAGCACCATCTTGGTTCACCATATCGTGTATCACTATTTGGATGTCATCCTATCTTAAGTGAAATCATGATTTCCATATTGTGTCTCCATGCCATCCATCATATTTTTTTACCTACATTAAATATCATGTCGGATTATATACATGACGGGCACCACATTGACCATGCATATCGGTCATGTATATCGGGTATCATATTGGTTTGCCCTATGGACTCACCATATTTGGTATCCATATAAGGTGGTACCTGATTCCCATATCGTGTGGCCACCCATGGTAAAAACCTTGAACTCAAAATGGGACAATATAGACACCAAGTTGTTCATTAACTTGACACAAAGTAAGGAGAGAGTATCATGATTCTAAGGATGTTAACATATCGGGTTCCCATCCCCTATTCTTGGATTTTGCTCATATCAGGCAAGAGTAATATTCCACCCTAGTATCATGTACATGGTGGTGGTTAGGAATCCTCTATATTGTTCGTAGAACTATTTCTTACAAAGTATAACCCATTTTCATATCGAGCAAGCCTTCATGTTGGGTCCCATATCATTTCCCCAAGCCTTCAACCCATATCAGGTTGCAAGGTCTTCAATCATATTGGGTTGTTCAAGAGTGATCAACCCATATCGGGTATCCAATGATGATGTCGTCATCATCATCCTCAAAATCATCAATTGATTCAAAACTATGGATAATAGTCCTAATTACATATTGGGATTCATGATTATCTCAATTGATCATAGATAACCCTAATTCGAAATTAATCAACTAATTGAATAATATTGACGAAAGGATAATAATATTGAGGGGTTTGAGTTATATAAAGCGCCTCTTGTTGAGATTCCAAACTTCAATCTTCACTCCACACGTCCCAAGGATGAAGATGAGCCTTCCCCAAGCTCCAAGACTTGAACTCCAAGCTCTTGCACGATATCTCAAGTCACCTTGGGCGATATCACCTCACTTGGTTGCTTCAACCTTCTTTGGCTGATGTCTTTCCTTCTTGGCCGATACCAAGCCTCACCTTTCTACTCTCTCCACTATGGGTGACACAAGGGAAGGTGTTGCATGTAAAAGAGGTAGGGTACTTGCTAGATCTGAAAATCTTGCCAACAAATGAAGGTTAAGGTATTTATACTTGTGGTTTATAGAAAAGAGTGCCATAGGTGTCATTATCCTAAGGTATCTCATGCCACCTTGCCATGCAAGGTCGTCACATGCTCTTGCATACTTTCCTATTATTATTTTTCCATGCAAAGGGTAAATAAAAGATAAGGGGGCGGCTCTTGAGTTGTCTTCTAGGGTAATTTGTCCTTCCACTAACTTATTATAATATTCTACTCCATCATTTCCAAAGTAAAAGCAAATCGATGCCTCAATCTCCCTTGGAGTGCCTTTCCCATCATGGGTCAAGCCAAGGCTTCCTCAAACCGATAGGAGACCCTCCTTATGGCTCTATGGCCGATAGGGACCTCTATTCTCAAATCTACAACTCAATATGGTTCATGTCCAAAGCTTTCAACTTATTCATTTGCTTGGTTTCTTTATTATTAAGAGTACTAACACTTCAAGATGTTTCAAACATATTGTCTCCTCCTTTATCTCTCCTCTAGAACACTAGGTAAGAGTAAAAACAATCTAGAGGTGATAAATTACACATTTACCCTTCATTTAGTATATGGTACAAATTGTACAGTAATTGATGTTCCAAGCACTTAGAATGGTTTACTCAAGTTCTCACCTAGGATTAGGCTTAGCACAAGCCACCACTTAGCATCATATTCTCTTTCATGACATAAAAAACACTTAGAATTCATTAATTATGTAAGATTTGCAACATAACCCCTCATATTGGGTAAATTGTAGTTTTCACTTAGATTATCATACAACACACATAGTTTGCATATAAGCTCAGTTTTGAAAATAATTTATCACAAGGGCCTTAATTACTTATCAAAAGATAAGAAGAAGTATGTAAGAAACTTACTTAAGCATAACATCTAGGGTTAGGTTTTAACCCAGGTCAGGGGTGTTACACTTACTATTGGAAAATACTTCAGCTATAGCATTGATAATGGGTTGTTCTTGGTCTATGATTATACCTTTTGGATGCACACCTTCGATACATAACAACCAATTTTGGAATAGCTATATTAAATTTTGAGTTATCTCTTCACATAAAAGCCCACAACCAAGCAATATGGTTTGCCCACTTATATATAAATGTTCCCACCTATATGTAAATGTTCCTACTTGTTTGGAGAAATGCGCCTACTTGTATATAAATGTATCTACTTATATATAAATGCACCTACTTGTATGGATAAATGGGTGTAATTGCATATAAATGTGCCTAGTTGTATAAAAATACACCTATTTGTATGAAAAATATGCATATTTATATACCAATGCGCCTACTTATATATAAATGTGCCTATTTGTTTAACATTCCTCAACTTATATAGAAAAATGTGCCTACTTGTTCTGAAAATGTGCATATTTGTATATAAATGTGCCTACTTGTCAGGAACTAAAACTGTGGGTACTTGTATATAAGTGTGCCTATATATATGCCAACTGTGGATGGTTGTATACCAATGCGCCCATTTATATAACCTATTAGCATAACATGCGCCAACTTATATAACAAATTTGCCTACTTGTATATAAATGTACATACATGTATACCAATGCGCCTACTAGTCAGTAAAATAAGCCTACTTATATATAAATGTGCGTACTTATATAACAATGCGCCTACTAGTCTGTAAAATGAGCCTACATGTAAATAAATGCGTGCACTTGTATATCAATGTGCCTAGTTGTATATAAATGACCTTATATTGTATAACATGCGTTGAATTGTATAACAAATGTGCCAACTTGTATATATTTTCACCTAATTATTTGGGAAATGTGCATATTTGTATAAAAATGTGCCTACTTGTATATAAATGGGCACACTTGTATAGGAATGTGCCTAATTACAAACAATTGTGGCTATTTGTAAATAAATGCACCTACTTGTCAGGAAAATGAGCATCTTATACAAAAAATGGGCCTACTTGAATGGCAAATGCGCCTACTTGTATATAATTGTTCATACTACTATCTCAAATGTGTCTTTGTTACAAGTTATTTATACATGAATAATAAATAAATATCAAATGCACATAGTTTAATGGAAAAGCACCTCTTGATATAGAAAATGTGCCTACAATTGTGAAAAATGGGCATTTTTGAACTAATACGAACGCAACTATTCATTAGCTTAATTATTTAGATAGTTGGTAATAGTTGGTAATCGGTACATACAAAACATTTAATTCTCTTACCCTGATCATTAGGGGGTAGTTCTTCGTCATCTTTGTCATGATAAATTGGAACATTTAGATCAAATAGATTAGCATGTTGCTCGCTATCATGGGTATCTACATCTTCATTAGTTTCTTCACAATGACCTCCATGTTGAACTTCTTCTACATCAACTTCGACCTCGTCTTCTTCTTCATCAGAGTATGTTAACTCGTAGTCACTTACGAAATCAACATCAATATCTAACGAATATGAGGGAAAATATTATTGGAAACGTACAAATGTTGTCTCTAATACTACAAATATTTTGCTTAATATGGTGATATACAAGGTTTGAAACGTACCATCTTGGAAATCCATGTCAAATAAATAAATTTCAGTTATAAATAGTCTAGTTGGGATACATCCAAGTAGTTCATGTTGTAGTTAGATCAAAACTTGAACAAAATGTGTTTCTACAAACACACACCCACGATCTATATGGACAAACTAATGCATTTTTGAAAAAAAAATTGTCACAAACACAAATTGCCCTCCCCATTATATTCTTCAATAAACGCCCAAATTTTTCCTCAACTTCCACCCTATTTCCCCCCATTTTGTTCCTGGTAAAGTCACTACAAAGCATTGATTGAGCCTGCTAAAAAGCAAATGGATTGAGTTATAGTGTGCAAGCCGGCCTGCTACAGTCCAGAACGAAAACTGGTTTCAGTTCTCAACCACCCGTCCATACTAGGTAGCTGGCAGGGAAAAAAACAAAACCACATCTTCATTGGCGCGCCATTGGTTTGGCGCGTCAACATAGAATTTTTGTTTTGGGAAACGATACATAGTCACATGGTTGAATCCCAAATGGGACGAACGGTTGTTTGTTAGTGTTGATGTTGTGTGTTTTTTGTACAACGTCCCGAAAATGTGTTGTTGTGTGCAGCTGTGTCTTTTACATAAATCTTAAAAATGTAAAGAAACATGTTGTTGTTGCTTTTATAATGTGAGAGAGAGAAGAAGAAAGAGAAGGAGATAGTGGGAGGGAGAGTGGAAGGGGGAGTGGAGAGAGAAAAAAAGAGCATATTTTTATTAATAACTTTTAAACGGTAATGGATTTTTTGACGAAATAAATACCATTAAAGTCCTTACTAAAAATATTTTACAACATGATCAAATTTGGCATATTTTGACGAAAAAAAATTATAATGTAAATTATAGGGATAATGTGATTGTAAAAGTCAAAAAAGGGGAGAGAGAAATTTATTTTACTTATATCTCTCGAACCGTAATGATTTTTTTAACAAAATAAAAATTGATAAGTTACGAAAAAAAATATTTTAAAATAAGACTAATGTCGATGTAAAGTCAAAAATGATGAGAGAGAAATTTTTTTATTCATAACTCTCAAACCATAATATTTTTTAACATAATAAAATTTGATGAGTTACAAATAAAAAATATTTTAAAATGAGCCTAATGTCGACAAGTCAAAAAAGAGGAGAGAGAATTTTTTTTCTTATAGCTCTCAAACCTTAATATTTTTTTTAACAAAATAGAATTTTATAAGTTATTGATAAAAAATATTATACCGTGTTATAACATGTTACCCATGTTATCCATGTTATACTACGGATAAGATTTTTTCTTCTAACTCTCATATCATAATGAAACCTTTAACGAAATTAAAATGATGGTTTACTACAAAAAATAGTATACCATGTTATATGATATTATCCATGTTATCTATATTATCCATGTACGATATTAATAAAAATTGTACGTTATCTCAGATTCAATTGTACATTATCTTAGATTCAAATTATTTTTAAAAGAAATAGAAAATTTGTAAAATAAAAGAGAAATAGTGTCAAATGTTATCTCTGGTCCAAATATATGTTAGTTCTGGTCCAATTGTATATTATCTTAGGTTTAATTTATTTTTTAAAATAGAGAAAAAATTGTAAATAGGAGGGAGAAGTAGTGTCTTATGCTATCTCTGGTCTGAATGTACGATATTTTCAGTCCAATTGTATGATATCTCAGGTTTAATTTATTTTTTAAGAAGAAAAGAAAATATTAAAATAAGAGGAAAGTATCGTCGTATGTTATCTCCAGTCCATTTGTGTGTTATCTCTTATCCAATTATACATTACAACCGAACCATTTTGCATTGAGATAATGAGATAATATGAGGTAACATAGAATAATATATACTTTGACACGGGATAACAAAATTTAATATGAGATAACATAGATAACATTAATAACATGGACACATGAAATAACATGAATAACATGTAATGAATTTTTTTATGACATAAAAAGTGGTCGATTACTAACCAAGAAATAATTTAACATAATATTAATATCGACATATTTTGATAATGCATTTTTAACCAAAATAAATATAACACATTAGAAAACATGTTATAACATGGGAATAGTTCATATTATGATTTTACGACATATGTTACAACATGATTGTAGGAGACAGAAAATATAACAAGTTATTGTTGCTAATATCTTTTATACTAAAGTCAATTATTTGACAAAATAAAAATCATTGTGTTCGCTACAAAAATATTTTAAAACGTAATTTTTATGTTATCTCATGTCAAATTTTATGTTATTCATGTTATCGATGTCACAAAAATAATTTTTATCGATGTTATTCATGTTATCCATGTTATTTCATCTTATTCATGTTATTCTATGTTATCCACATGATAATGAATTTTTTAATGAAATAAGTATAACATGTGAGATAACAAGTTATAATATGTTATAGCATAGGATAACATATTTTTAACGAAATAATAAAATACATTCTCCATGTTATTCTATGTTATCTAAGTTATTCCATGTTATCTATGTTATTCCATATTATCTATATTATCTATGTTATACCGTGTTATAACCTGTTATAACATATTATTCCATGTGTTATACTTATTTCATAAAAAATCATTATCCAAGTATATATCGACTTTAGTCATATTTTAAACTATTTTTTATTAGTAGCCCACTACTTTTTATTTCATTAAAAAATTATTACGGTTTAAGTGCTATAAGTAAAATAAATTTCTCTCTCCTACTTTGTAATTTTTTTATAATAACATTACCAAATTTTTGTAGACTGTACATTTTATTTTTTTCAAAATGTATCGAACTTGATTTTGTTGTAAAGTATTTTTTATGAGAAATCCATCGGTATCTATTTTTCCAAAAAAATCATTAATATTTAAAAGTTATTGACAAAAATATATTCTTTTTTCTGTCTCCTGCGACCACTTTCTCTCTCTCCTCCCCTCTCTGCACTCCCCCATCCTCTCTCTTTCTCTTCCCCTCTCTCCCTCACGTTGCGTTTGCAACAGCGGTCCCGTCAGATTATATGCCAACCGGTTCTTTGGGCAGTTTGTTGGATATAAGTTACGGATTGGATACGTGTAACAAACAGACAAAGGGTCTGGATTCTCGTCTGGATTAGTCTAGTCGTATATATAGCAAAGCTTTTTCGTTTTCACAATGCGTAAATGACAAAATGAGGAATGACACTGTACGATGCATACAAAGTCAACACATTTAAACAATACGACAATACTATATCATTCGATAATTAGAGCAAGTATACTTCGTACTTCCGATTTTAAAAATAAAGGAATTTTTTTGCTTCATTTGATAATGCGATGTGAATGAACATGGTAGAAGAAGCTTAAAACAACATGTTAAAAAAACATATGGCATCAAGTGCGTGACTTGGACTTGGATTCTTGTGGAGAAATTAATTTATGCTGTGGAGAGTTGCCCCCAAATTTTGACAACTACAATACATTGAAATTAGAATGTGCGGTGATGGCCGACCAAACCTTATGAGTCATAAATGGTGGATACCAAGTCAAATATAAAACTACATGTTACAGGGCAGGTTATGTAATCATTTCGCTCAGATGTGATCTAAATGGTTATTATATGAATGTCGTACCAAGAACCCCTGCAAGCGTTAATAGATGAGTTTTATACTTTGACATCACTTAGTGTTACCTTGTAGGACGTAATTATTACAGTCGTTGGGTATACATTTGTTATACAGTTGTGTTTTCTCTCTCCGATATAATAAAAGTGATATTCTAAGCCTCTTGATGGAGTGAGAAGACAAAATTTATGACAATGCTCCTATATGTCAATATACAATTATCGATCTCGGGCAGTCAGACCAGTGCGCCCCTCATGAAGGGTCGCTGGTTCGAATCCGCTCGGGTCAGCTGTATTTACCAACCTCTTGGGTCATCCGGGCTCTGGCACCTGTTTGGAGAGGGGTGGGCTTCGGCCCATGCAGACCCAAAAAAAAATATATACAATTATCGATCTCATATGCATTTTACTAGTCTTCTCAATTATCAAGACCTTCTATTAAATAAAGCAATGTCTTTTGCACGCCTCAATTTTAATATTAATTTTTACGACAAATGAACTCAACATCATACATGGTAATTTGTTAATTGAAAGTTTATGGCCCACGACCGCTAGTCCCACTACCTACACACTTATAAGCATAAAAAGAGAGAGATAGATGAAATTAGCATAAGAATTAAATTTTTATTAAAAATCGTAAAACTCACCATTTTCATTCTATAACCATCAAAGTGTTTGGAAAAATAATGTAGGTTTCTTTATGAAGGGTATCATTTCTGACATTAAAGTGAATTAGCCATATCTTGAACTTATAGTGCTCCTTGGAATAAGAAGAGTAACTTAACTAAATCATCCTAGCATGATTATTTTCATTTTTTCTTTGATGGTATATATCCTCTCAAAATGGGATTTACATCTTTATTTTAGGGGAAAAACCATTCACTTTTTTCCTCTGTCACAAAGGGCGTACCAAGTATACCTATAGTCAAAATGTTGGGATTTACATCATAACATTAAACATTGAGTAATCTTTTGTCAACACACGGAAGGTGATGGTGTGTGGGGCACAAATCTACAATATTTAAGGTAACATTTGTGCAACAAATTTTATTTCCTAATGGCAAAACCAATCCTATGAAACACTACATCTACCCACTTAGGAGCCATAACATTACTATTCATAGCTTTTTGGACCCTCTTTAGAAGCTCCACAACTTCTAGAGCTAAGAATCTAAAAGTATCAAATCTAGGCGCATTTCCAAAAAGCACTAGCGGCGCAACTTGTTGCCCGCTTGTCTTCTATTTTGATGTAAAAATATTTAAAATATGAAAAGATATGTGCTCTAGGTGCATTTCCTAATTATCGTGCATTTTCTATTGTCATCGTAATTACTGGGTGAATCAGTAATACCTTTCCTTGTTCATTTAATATACATAATTACCACCTATTTTCTCACAATTTCAAAAAGTTTGGAGATAGTACCCTTACAACATGTTGGTCCTACATGGTAGATTTTGATGCACACATACCAATTTTTGTTTAGTTCACCAACTCTTAGTGTGTATGTCTCTTTAGAGTATGGGAGTTGCTTTAACACCCAAATGGGTACTTAGAACAAAGGATTATTGATGTTAGATTGTGGAATGATTGTATTAGATACTTTATGTCAGAAATATATATGATAAGCAATTTCAGCATGAAACAAAAAACTATAGGCATCTAAGATAAAAATCTTAAAGTTTAATTAGTTGTGCTCATATAGTTAAACACACACACCGAGTTGTATTTAGGTATCTTATAGAATCCATTAAGGGTATATCCAATATATAGACAACATACATGCATTACAACCTCATCGTCCTTAAGGTGGAGACTTAGTACTTGAATACATGCTTCTCGCTCTAGTAATGATAGGGTGACTAGAATTCATATGGTTCAAGCTATAGACCCTAAATTTAATTTCTAACGTCTAGTCATATCTAAAAGGGGTAATCCCTATTTTCAAGAATTATGGCACACATATGGAAAACCCTAATTGATCATAAAGACATGTCAAACTAAAAGCTTGGTTCCAAACCTAGTTTTAACAATTAAACTAGATTGGTTCGAATACAAAAATATTTTCATATGTAAATTTATTCAAAATTTTGTCTTATAGACTTTTTTAACTAGAGATACATTTTAAGATTAGAACTATTTTCTCAAATGAGCACACATTTTTTAATCAAATATACACACAATTTTGTAATGTTTTGATCTTCCTATATTTTTGCATATTTTATAACTAACAAAAAATGAAAAACGGTAAAGTACCACATCATTAGAGAGAAAACATAAATATATATTCACAGCCTAGCATTTCATTTTTACTAAGAATGTTTAAAAATGATTTTTACCTGCACTTAAGATAATTCCAATATAACACATAGGGGTATAGAAATCTCTTTTCACTATGTATAGTTTTTCCTCATCTATCCATGATGTTGACACCTTTCTCCATCACTTGATTGAGCACATGGAGGTCACAGTTAGGTTGGTCACTACCTTATGGATTCAATAACCCCTTTCATGAGTTGTGAGTGTGTTTACAGTCAACCTGGTGGTTCACTGAAATCTTAAGCTTTTCAATTATGAAGGTTAATGATGAAAACATGATAAAAAGGGATCATGGTGCCTCAAAGAGAATTTCATATCCTTGTTAGTGGTCATTTTGACTAAGACAAAGAATGTGTGGGAGTTGGAGTGGTCTCTAGCACTCTAACCAGGTTAGTCTACAAAGAAAAGGCAGAGTTTGGGTTTTAGGGAATACAAGATGGAGTTCCAACCTAGTTTTAAGGAATCTCCAATAAGGAATCACAATGCTTTATGGTTTTATACTAGCACTTATAGCAATCTAGCATGTTCGTGTCATGCTTCAATCATTTATTATGTAGACTTTGGTGAGCATCTCGAGAATTATTCATTGATTACTAGAGGTAAATAATGACTCTCAGAGTCCTAGTAATTCTCTATGCCAAAGGAAACTTTTACTTGGTGATGTTAGTAGAGGCCTCAGGATTACAAACACCAGATACAAAATTTAGATTACAACGGTGAATCAATACTTCAAGGGATCAGAAATGGTTTTGGTATGGAAGTTAGAGAGGTACTTCCCATGAACTTGTATAGTCATGTGTAGAGGGGGAAATGTTGCCTTCAAATTTGGAACGATATTGTTGTAAGTCAAAGAGCGCATGTTTTTTTAAAAACTAATAGGTATGGTCTATGATAATGATTTGTTGTATTTGGTATGTTGTTAGAAGATCCCATAACATAGTTGATTGGAAAAGAAGGATCCATGTAACCGACCCCAACATGGTTGGGATTGAGTCTTAGTTTATGATGATGATGAAAACCTCTAGAGGGGGGGTGAATAGAGTTTTATAGAGATTTTAAAATAATTTAAACTCAAACAACCAAAGTAAAGATTGAGAAGAGGAACACAGGTGTTTAGAGTGGTTCCACCTTAGCAAATACTAAGGAGTCAGTCCACTACCCGGTTGCTTACCCAACCGGGATTTTGAAAGTACTAAATTTTATTACCTCTCAAGGATGTTACATAAAATTTACAATACTTTCTAAACACCCTTTGGACAGCCTTCACCCTGAAGTAGTCTTGCCAACCTCGAAGCAGCCTTCCTTGAAGTAACTTCAAGCTCCCCCTTGAAGTAGCCTTCCTCCTGAAGTAGCTTCCCGTCAAGACAGCCTTCCGAAGTAGTCCAAAGTCCTCCTCTTCACACGAAGAGCTTCAACCTCTCCAATCCGCAGCCTCCTACCTGGAGTAGCAAGGAGAGTACAAGTAATACAAAGGAACGAGAAAGGAATAAAAGAAAATACAACTTATCCTTGTAGCTCAAGGCTTGATTTCCCTAGATCAAGCGTTTGGATTTTCCTAGCCAATATGATGGACTTGTGATTGCTAGGGTTAGGAGAATCTAGCCTATAGGACGAGCTTTAGCAAAGGAGAAAAATGGCCAATTGATCACACAGCTCAGTTCACACAGATTGCACAAGAGGGCTCAAGTATTTTCTCAAGTATAACAAGTGTAAGAAGTGAATCATAGTGTCCTATGGCTTGTCCTATTTATAGGAATGGCCTAAGTATGCTTAAGGACATTCTAGACAACTTCTAGGGGGTTCCTAGTGCTTAACTAGCCGTTAGGAATAAGTTAGGTGCATTAGCAACGGCTAGTTAATTAATTCTGCAGTTGCTGTCAGAGACCATCTCGGTCGAGGACTTGTCGACCGAGATGTCCAGTCGGTCGAGGATTTGTCGACCGACAGGCTCTCTGGATTAACGTTTATTTGCAACTGTTAACTGCTGTGTCTAACGGCTATTTTTGGTCAATCTCGGTCGAAAGGTTTGTCGACCGAGAGTGTCTCGGTCGAGGAGTGTGGTCGACCGAGATTGACTCTGTTTTCAATCTTTCAATTAAGATACTAAGTGTGTGCATAAGTGTGCATTATGTGATCCTATTGAATGGATGACTAAGGTGTTTAGCTAGGGAAAATCCAATGCTTGATTTACATGCGATTCTAAGTACTTGTACATTATAATTCTGTACAAGTTTTTACAATGATTACATTTGCATGAAAATATAAATACTTCACGTTGGATTTCCCTTATAGTTGTGTCATCCTGCACACTCAAGTAGCTCGTTAGATAAATAAGAATGAAATGTTTGTCATCATCGAAACAAAGGGGATTTATCATAATATCCAATTTATCCAACAATCTCCCCCTTTTTGAAGATGACAAACATTTCTTAAATATGAAATAAGGAAATATAAATCATGTGAGTTTCATACCTGGAAATTTACCTTTTGTAGCCATTTATGTTTTTTCAAGTGAGTGCTGGCCAAGATATGATGAAAACTCCTTTATATATACTTTTATATTCTTTCTCCCCCTTTGTCATTTCAAAAAGATATCCAAGTTGAATGTTTTATTGATCTTCTCCCCCTTAATGTAATGCTCCCCCGTAATTAGATATCCTATTAGGAACATGGATTTGTATCTAATTTATCCACAATTTGTTTCTCAATCATTCGCAAGGATGTTAGGCCTTGAAATGATATGAGATTCCCTTAAGCATATGGATTTCTCATATAGCAAAGAATGTTAAGTTATAGATTAAATGAGAATCCTAAAAATATCTTCATCCAAAAGCAAGGGATGTTAAGCCCCATTTTGGGTAGAGAGTTCCTTCAAGTACACGATATAGATTTCTTAAAAAAATATTCAGCTACACATAGTGATAGCAAAGTTTTTGTAAGCTTCTTTTAAACAATTATCAAAGTTTTAATGATCTCCCCCTCTTTCTTATGCTTTGCTCCACCTTCGATAGTCATCTCAAATGAAAGTTTGAATACTCAGTCAAAACATAAAATGTCCAAGATTTTAAAGATGTATGCAATTTTGGCAAACTGGAGAAACAGAAATCCAGTCGGTCGACAGTTGCTCGACCGACAATGTTCTCGGTCGACCAGTTGCTCGACCGAGAGTGTTTCTGGAGAACTATTTTGTTATTTTAATTTGTAATAGTTACCTGTTTTAATTATTATAATTCCTTTATTTGTTATGCTCTACAATAATGAACTGATAACCCATATTTTGAAGATAACATCATAAGCCAAACTAATAACCATGTAAATAAAAATGGCAAATTTCATTCAATAACATGAGGAAGATTACAATCATATGGAATACAACTATTACAACACCAACACTTCACAGGAAAGATTTAAGAATTACATCAATGTCCGGATCTTTCCCAAGAAATGGCTCAGCTCCATAGTATTGGACCAAAGTTTTCCAATCCAAAGCACCAGTTGTAGTCAACGCATATGCTTCCAGGAAAGTGGGAACTCGGTCAAAACGGAAGTGAGCAGCTATGTCTTGCAATTGTATGGACGAAAATTGAGTATGTGCAAGATCCATTGATGGTGAAGGTGGAGGTTGATAGTAGTTGTATGAGGGGTTAAATGGGTCGAGCATGCCAGGGTTTAAAGAATGCGGATATTCATCGATTTGGCCAGGAGAAAGGTTTTGCATTCTTTGATTCAAATATGTCATGGCATGGTGATTGTAGTTTAATTGTTTACTAAGATGGTATTGGGAGCCAGCAATATAAGTAAGGGTATTTTGGATGGGATCAATGGAAAGGTTAGTAGAAGGAGGGGGTGGTATATCCTGATGTGATGACTCTCCTTCTACTCTTGCCTTTTTATGGCCAAAGTCAATCACCATCTTCTCTACGGTGTTCTTACTTATCTTTGGTGGTCTACGCTCCCATATATATCCCATATCTTCAAGGTTTACCTTAAGACAATGTTGAGTAATCTGGCATACAAAATCGGCATATGGTGGATTGCCAGAAAACTCAAGCATATTTTTAAGTACTATGTGAATGAAGTTGATGGGAATTTCTTTTATGATAGCATAAATGAGACACATACGGAAAATGGGAACCTCGGATTTATTGGCTCGTGGATGTATATTGGTGGAAACAATGAGGTTTACTATTCTACATGCCGGTTTTAGGTTTATAGCATAATAGGTTCCCCTATCTTCATGACACGTGGTATTGGCTTGAAATATGGCTCTTTTGATATCACTTAAGCTAATGGTATGGTCATCATCGGAAAATAAATTTATTGGATTTCTGGTGGTAAGGTCAAGGAAATCTTGATATTCATCTATATCAATTTCAAGCATGTCAAGAATATCCCCTTCGGAAAACTTAAAACTATGCCCATTGACCATGGTGTAGAAGAAAGTGGTGTCATTTTCGGTGTGAGATAGAAGATTGGCATAGAATTCGTTTACTACCTTAATGGAGTAGGAAGGAAAGGATGGATTGATGAAGTCCTTCAGCTTTTGTACTCCAAAAAGGTGCTCCAGGTCGACTATGTTGATGAAGTCCATCACTTCGACCGGACGTCGGGGAAGAGGAGCTTTAGAGGAAAGCCGAAAGTATCTGTCTCCGGCATCTCCGTCGACGAAAGCTATGTCATTGATGATCGTCAATGGCGGAGTGGCTTCCCTCTCTTCTCTTCTTTTTCTTCCAGCAACTTTCTTCTTCCCTCGGACAGTTGATGATGAGGCCATTGTGTTTCTTGAGAGTGAAGAAGAAGCAAGGAAGATTTGAGAGTAAGAGTGCTGAAGGAATGCACAAAATTGCACAAGAGATGGACTATGGAAGCAAGGAAATGCAAGTGTGAGTGAGTGGCTCGTTTTTGCACTTATTTATAGAATTCCAGCGACCCGGTCGGTCGACGGCTCGTCGACCGAGCGTCCGCAACGGTCAAGTTGCAGACGCGCCACTTGGTCCTCCAACGGTAAAGAAAACGGTCATAACGGTCGGGTCGCAACGGTCATATCCAACGGCTATTTCTCGGTCGAGCGCTTGTCGACCGACATTGTCTCGGTCGAGCACTCGTCGACCGACAGTTTGTCTGAGACTGAGTCTGTTTAGAATTTATCGGTCGAGTGAGACGGGCTGACCGAGTGGTTCTCGGTCGAGCACTCGTCGACCGACTAACTTTCTGAGTTCAATCTTAATGCAAATCATAGATCATTTTTGTAGAGCATATGTATATTCTAAGGGAGTAATAATATTTAAGGCTTTTGATTACCACAAATGATTTGACGTTTTAATTTAAAAATGTGCTAAGATAAAGTTCAATAAAATAATGTTCAAATAAACAGTTTTTATCAAAGTTTATTTTAGGTCGCCCTTGATTACGACCATAGCGCCCCTTGGTCAAATTTTATTTTAACCAAGAGGCATATTTTGCAGGTTTCCAGTATGAATCATTTATATGCGAAGTATGAGTTCTGCAGATAGCTTGCAAATATCAATTTGAGACACATTAAAGTGTACTAATTTTGAGAGCTGCATATTCAAGAATAATATCCATTCATGAATTTAAGATTACTTTGGATAGACTATAATATAAAAGCATACACAAAAATTTATTTGAAACATTTTTATTCATTGCAAGTATTTCTGAAAAAGAATGATTAAATAGAATCTTTCAAGAATAATTTTCACATACAATGTAAAGATTTTGTTATCCCTAAATGTTAAGTTGAGATAGACATAAGGATATACAAATTTAGATCTATGGTCATATCTCAACTTAGTCGAACCTATTTAATTTGGGATTTTTGGAACCCATACCATTTCGACATGCTTTTTCTTGTATGGACATGAAAAAGAATAATGTCCAAGGCGTGAGCAATAATGACAACAAATTGAATCAACCTCAAGCCTTTTTCTATAGTTTTGATCTAGGTTATTCTTGGGTATATACATTTTTGTGCCTCTAGGTATATAAGCAGATTGACTCGCTTGTGTCCTTCTAGGTTGTTGATGGGATTTCTCATTAGGCTTATAACCTAGTCCTCTTCTTCCTATTTGATGATAGGAATTTTCTAGTATATTATCAAGGATTCCATTGTTGCTTAACTTGCTAACTTTTTGTTGCAACTTAACGATCTCATCCATTCTTTTCTTGATATCTAACTTTGCTTGATCTAGATTGGATGATAACATATTTCTTTCTTTCACTATATTGTCGTAATCTACATGGGTGCACAATATAGGTTGTTTTTGAATATCATTTAACTTTGCAAGCAATTCAGTCTTTTCTTGACATAGAAGATCATAGTTAGTCTCTAGAGTGAAAATTTTCACTTCACTATTACTCAGAGATGATTTCAAAGTACGATTGTCAGACATAATGCTATCTTTTTCAAAACCAAGAGTATTCAATTTAGCATATAAATCATCATTTTCGGATGTAAGCTCAAGAAGTCTAGCATTTAGATCATCATTTTCTTTATTTGATTTCTTTAATTTCTTTTTGTATTCAACATATTTGTTATGTGTTTCTTCAATAATAGCAACTAACTCCTCCTTGGGTAAATCAAGCAAACTTACCTCTTCTTCTTCTTCCTCACTTATTGTAGCAACGAAACACTCTTTATGTGCATCTCTTTTCTTTGACCTCCATGGACATTTAGACGTAGAGTGCTTTGTTCCCAAGCACCAATTGCAACTTGTCGAACTTTTGTCCATGCTCCTTTTCTTGTGGTTGTAGTCACCTCCTCCCTTTATTTCTTCAAGACCTTGTTAGGGCTCCTTGAAGCCTGCTCTGATACCAATTGAAAACCTCTAGAGGGGGGGTGAATAGAGTTTTATAGAGATTTTAAAATAATTTAAACTCAAACAACCAAAGTAAAGATTGAGAAGAGGAACACAGGTGTTTAGAGTGGTTCCACCTTAGCAAATACTAAGGAGTCAGTCCACTACCCGGTTGCTTACCCAACCGGGATTTTGAAAGTACTAAATTTTATTACCTCTCAAGGATGTTACATAAAATTTACAATACTTTCTAAACACCCTTTGGACAGCCTTCACCCTGAAGTAGTCTTGCCAACCTCGAAGCAGCCTTCCTTGAAGTAACTTCAAGCTCCCCCTTGAAGTAGCCTTCCTCCTGAAGTAGCTTCCCGTCAAGACAGCCTTCCGAAGTAGTCCAAAGTCCTCCTCTTCACACGAAGAGCTTCAACCTCTCCAATCCGCAGCCTCCTACCTGGAGTAGCAAGGAGAGTACAAGTAATACAAAGGAACGAGAAAGGAATAAAAGAAAATACAACTTATCCTTGTAGCTCAAGGCTTGATTTCCCTAGATCAAGCGTTTGGATTTTCCTAGCCAATATGATGGACTTGTGATTGCTAGGGTTAGGAGAATCTAGCCTATAGGACGAGCTTTAGCAAAGGAGAAAAATGGCCAATTGATCACACAGCTCAGTTCACACAGATTGCACAAGAGGGCTCAAGTATTTTCTCAAGTATAACAAGTGTAAGAAGTGAATCATAGTGTCCTATGGCTTGTCCTATTTATAGGAATGGCCTAAGTATGCTTAAGGACATTCTAGACAACTTCTAGGGGGTTCCTAGTGCTTAACTAGCCGTTAGGAATAAGTTAGGTGCATTAGCAACGGCTAGTTAATTAATTCTGCAGTTGCTGTCAGAGACCATCTCGGTCGAGGACTTGTCGACCGAGATGTCCAGTCGGTCGAGGATTTGTCGACCGACAGGCTCTCTGGATTAACGTTTATTTGCAACTGTTAACTGCTGTGTCTAACGGCTATTTTTGGTCAATCTCGGTCGAAAGGTTTGTCGACCGAGAGTGTCTCGGTCGAGGAGTGTGGTCGACCGAGATTGACTCTGTTTTCAATCTTTCAATTAAGATACTAAGTGTGTGCATAAGTGTGCATTATGTGATCCTATTGAATGGATGACTAAGGTGTTTAGCTAGGGAA
Organism: Alisma plantago-aquatica; assembly: GCA_963693085.1. Classification (NCBI taxonomy): domain Eukaryota; kingdom Viridiplantae; phylum Streptophyta; class Magnoliopsida; order Alismatales; family Alismataceae; genus Alisma; species Alisma plantago-aquatica. The sequence goes on along the minus strand of OY856413.1, from coordinate 939,832,172 downwards.
AATCCAATGCTTGATTTACATGCGATTCTAAGTACTTGTACATTATAATTCTGTACAAGTTTTTACAATGATTACATTTGCATGAAAATATAAATACTTCACGTTGGATTTCCCTTATAGTTGTGTCATCCTGCACACTCAAGTAGCTCGTTAGATAAATAAGAATGAAATGTTTGTCATCATCGAAACAAAGGGGATTTATCATAATATCCAATTTATCCAACAGATGATGATGGTAAGTTTTTAAAAGATCCTACTAGAAAAATTGATAGAAAAGATCAAGAGAAATGGCATTGTGTTCGAGTTCTGCACAATCTATGCAAAGGTAGGAGATGACCCGAAATCGATTGTTCTAACTAGTTCTTGAGGTTGTTATAGTCCCAATTAGGTGAACTTCATTTTTGGAATCTTTATGCTAATAAAATATCATAGACCAAATGAGAAACTTATTAACCATATTTGAATATCAAAGAATCATAAACTTGATTTCTTATTTTTCTCTATAACCTGATAAAAACTGTTATTTGAATCAAAAGTGATCTTTAAGTTTATTTCTATTACGTTGATATTGTTTTTTATTTCTTAGAAAAATGCAACAAAAACTCCATATAATTTCTATTTAAAAAGGCTATAACCTTTGTTTTATTCAAAACTACTTAATGTTTTTGTTAAAGCATGATCTTACTATTAAATGAGATAAATGTAATATTGTTACTAAGAAGGCATGATGAGAAGATAAACATTGTTACTTCATTCAATAAAGATATGTTCCCCTAGGGAGAAGTGTATGAGATATGCTTGGCATCATTAGATAACATCTTCCTATCATGCTCCCTCGTGATTATCTTCTTGATGAGGGATACCTTTTTCGTGTATACATCCAACTTAGTCAACCTAATTAGTGTCCTTTTCACCAACTTCATCCCAACACGAACACAACTTCCCATTATGTATTTCTTATGGGGTGTGAGCATGTTGATGAGTGGCCTATGACCTATTGATGTATGCAAATTTAGCTAGAGGTACATAGTTGTCAAATAATCAATTAGATTCCGGGAGACATGGTCTCATCAGGTTCATAATAGGCTTGTTTGGATAGAAGAGATGTGCGGCTGATAGGTTGTGTTGAACTTAAATTGTGTCTCTAACTTGATCTTGTTTCTAAACAATTGAGGTAGACTTAGTGTCACAATCATATATGATTGATCTTGGTACCCTCTAAAAGTGAAGTATCTCATGGATATATATGGGCCAAGTATGAAACCTCAAAAGTTGTTATGTATCTAAGGAAGTGTGTTGTTTTTTTCATGTTGTTGAACCCAAATTGACAATGTACCATTTCTTGGTCCTGGGGATACCTACTACTTAGTTACTGGCATTTATGTTCCTTTTAAATTATAGTATTTTATGGGTTGTAGAATTCCTCCTAAATGATGATGGTATGCTTCAACAATCTGGCATATGATTCAACTAGTGCGGAACTAGGCTATATCTTACTTCCTTCCTTTCCAGAAGAAGACACATTAGATATATGAACATCTATGTGGTACCATTGAGTATAGTTTACATAGACTAATGTGGTTCCATAAATAATATAGTATTCATCTGTGACTTCTCTACAACATGGATATGTTGTCTACATTTGACTCCCCTAAGAAATGTGAATCTATCACGTGGCTAGCAACTCATTCATATCAACTAGTGTGAATCAAACCTTCTAGGTCTGGAGCAGGTGAATGAGGATTTCAAAAATGATTTGGGTATTACATAAACATTTTTGTTATAAGATTAGATTAAGAGTCCATTTGATTAAAATTTTGAGCTTCTTTCATTGGATGGATAAGTTTGAGGCATGGTTCAATTACTTCTAGCTCAAGGCATTGGCTAGCATGTTAGCTTTACTAGGTTACTAATCTACAGTGATGTCGAAGAGATATAGGTACTCTCCCAATTGTTATTTGTAGAGAATTTGGTAATTCTAATTCACCAATTACTATAAGCCCTTATGGTTGATGTAGATTTCAAAGTTGTTTCTATAAAGGTAATATTTCCATATATCTAGTGTTTACATGATTGCAACGATGTCTAAGTCATTTTTTTGAAGTATTATGGCTCAGTGGATTCAGTTTGAAAGATGCTTTGTCCACCACTTTTATAACGACCTCAAACTTTGGAAGTTTTATATGTAATTCAACAATATGATGTGAGAAGAAAATTTGATTAATGAAAGAAATAACTGGATATTGATTGATGAATTTGAGATTTTGACCTATATGAATGTATAAATTAATGAAATAAAGTAATATTGAATAAATGTAATAATACATACTTCAATTCAAAGACTGTGGTTTTTAAGCCTCAATCAAATAGTTAAGGATATAAGAAAGTTCATAGGTTCCTTGATGGACCTAAGTTTGACACATGGTCCCTCTAATCCAATTCAAGTCCAATTGGGCTACCTTTAGGGTTCAGAAATGGTCCTTGGCATATAAAATTAGAAATTGGTAAATACCAATGATGATTTGTTTTCTTGAAAGATAAAGGAATTATGAGAGTATGGAAGAAAACTTAGATTATGATTCTAGTTTATCTTGTGACCTAGGTAATCAAATAAAGAATTGTCTAGTCTTTACTTAAAAGACAGGTTTGAAGTGCTTAACATATTTGTTTAAGGTCTAATTTTTTGCCTAGAGTGGATAAAAGCAAAATATAGATAATCCTAAAGTTTAGGGTAAAATTGGAGTGATGATGAGGCTTGACAAATATGATTAGAATAAGGGTTTTTTTCTTATAAGAAACTAAAAATTTGATCAGTTGAAGTCCAAGGCAAACTCGAACTAAAGGATCCGAGCAAAGACATGCATGAGAAATTATCTCTCCCACCAAAAATTGCTTAAAAGGTCCTAGAGTAAATAGAATTCCATCCACCCATGGAATCCTTTCTCTCTCCTCTCCCAGTAGATTCAATGGGAGTTATTCCATTGTCTTTAGGAAAACATACGACACCCAATACAGTAAGATACAACCATCATCATTTGGTTTAAGAGAATATCCAATTCCCAGATGTATTAGAATCAACTAAAGTTACCATGAATTTGATCTTGATAGACCTAGACTGTATAAGAACCCCTATGTCTCCACTGAGACTTGTCAAGGATCCCTATCATAAAGGAGGCAGTCAAGATGCCACAAACTTTCAATGTTGGTAGAGAAGTCGTTGGAGCAGTGGTTCTTGTCTTGAGAGTTATACATTGTCCATATTTTGATCATGATGTAACCATTCCATTTGTATGTATCTAATATGTTTGTTTAAGACTGATTTTAGGCTTTATGTACATGTAAAGGATCAACTTACACAAGCCCTAGCTTGTCAAAGATTCAAGTCGAAAGCAATGCAAATGCACTTTGCGGAAATCACTCCAAATTACCTTAGAATATTTTTGTAGTCATTTGTATTGATGATATGACTTGTAACTAAGATGAGAAAAAACCAGGGACACTTACATATATGCTAGTTATTTAACCATAACGTCTACAAGACATGCATTATAGTGTCGAGATTTCATAGTTATGATATCAAAAATGATTTGGTCAAGCTCATTCCCGGTCACGCACCAGTTACGCGTAGGTTGGATGGTGGTTTTGGAAGAATGAGAAGTTTTGCTTTTTTAATGGTGGTATTGGCAAGGCGGTGGTGGTATTGGTAGGGTGGTGGCAGACATGAGCTGATGGTGGTATTTTAAGGTAATATCAGAGTGATGTGGAGGGAATTATATAGGGTGAGAGAGAAAGTTATTAGCTTCCTTATAAAAAAAATTGTTTTGCTTATAAATTTTGAAATGTGAAGAATTTTTTGACGAAACAAAAGCCATTGGATTCTTTATAAAAATTCATTCCATCAAGACTAATGTTGATACATTTTTGACAAAAAAAATACGAAAGTGGTATGTATAGGTCATGTGATGAGAGAGAAAATTATTTTGTTTATAATTTCTAAATCAAGATGAATTTTTGAATGAAATAAAAACCATTAAATTTGTGATAAAAATACATTCAAACAAGAGTAATTTTGATATACTTTTGAGGATGGAGGTAAAAAAAGAGGAGGGAAGTGATGATAAATATTAGAGAAGCAAGGAGAAAAGTGGTGGGGGAACATGAGGGAAGTGAGAGATTTAATGAGAGATGGGAAGTGAGAGAACTAAATGGAGGATGTGTGGAAAGTAAGTACATATTCATGATAATTAGGCGTGTATTTATCGTTCATTTTATCACTTAAAAATTATTTTGGAAAATCTTTCACAACACTTTAATCGGTCAATTTTGAATCTCGACCGATTCGTGATGGATTTTTGGAAATGGTTACATCAGTCAAATTGTACACTCACAAAACTTGACCGACCAACTTACTGAGCAAAGTTAATTTTAGCTGGTAGGTTGAGTTACCTCAGGGCAAACTTGACCGACAGTTTGAAAATTGCCTTTATCGGTTAGTGGATCGGTCGAGTTACCTTCATTGAAACTCGACCGAATGTACTATACGGAAAATGCAGAAAAAGTGATTCCAACTATTGGACAGTTGTTAGAAATTCAAATAGATCTGTTGCAAGTCGTAAAATGGATATTTTTCATTCTTAAGTGATGCCACACTCAAAGGAACATTCCCAACTATAAATAGGACCTCTTGGAGTTCATTCTAAGGTTTCTTATTCATGGGATCCTTGGTCCTTGCTATAGTTGTGCGCTACAACCCTTTGAGCCCCTTTCTCTCTATCATTTAAAATGCATTTTGTGATTATGAGTGAGTTATGCATGTTGTAAGAGAGCTACCTCAATGTTACCTTGTAAATCTTTTGATCTTTCCATATTCCCAATCACCATTCTAAAAGAGCAAGGGCTGAGGTGATCTTCTCCTATTGAAGGAGGAGTTGTTGTTCTTCTTCAAGGTTGAAGAAGGTGTGAATATCTTCTCCAAGTAAAGGAGAAGGACAAGTAAGAAGATTCTAGAAGAGTGGGTAATCCCTGCGAGACCAAAGACATGATGCAAGTGTGGGTAAGTCCTTATTGAAGCATGAAGACATCTTGATCAAGTGGGTAAGTCCTTGTGTATGGAAAGACTCTTGTCTCATATAGATAAGTCCTTGGATGTAAAGTGGTCTTCTTGTATCTCTTATAATGGAAAATAAGTATAAATGGGTTGCAAAGTCCTAGAGGTTGACCTCTCTAGGTAGTTGATTGATGGTCTCCTAGTTTGGTGATTGGAACCACTCTAATCACCTTGTCTAAATGTTTATTTCAATCTCTCTCATCTTTTCTATTCTTGTTATATAGGACTTCAAATTCATTTTTACATTTTTGTTTCAATTGATATAATTTGAAGGTTTAACTACACTAGTGAGAATTTTGAAGCTCTATTCACCCCCCCTCTAGATCCCTAGATCCAACAAGTGGTATTAGAGCAAGGATCTTCTCCAAAAAAATCTCCTATAAGAAGAGAAGATGGGTGAGAACCTACTTGGTTCCCCTCAACCTAGAGAGAGGCTTCTCCATGCACCCCATGGTCTTCAACAACACCAAATTACTCTATTGGAAGTGACTGATGCAGTTCTACATTCAAGGGATGAACTTTGATATGTGGAAAGTGATGATTGCACCCTACAAGGAGCCAACTGGAGCTGTATCAACTTGGGATGAAGCAACTCTAAAGAATGTCACATCTCCTCATGGTATACAACCTATGCGATATGGGACAAGTTCTTCATCACTTATGAAGGCACAAAGCAAGTGAAGGAGGTAAACATCTACATGTTGAACAACCTCCTAGAGAACTTTAAGATGGAGAAGAAAGAAGTAGTTGTCGAGATGTACTCAAGGCTCAACATCATCATCAATGGTCTAGCTTCTTGGGACATACTTTGGATAGATGAGGAATCATGTCAAAGATGTTGAGGTCTCTTCTAAAGAGATGGGAGTCAAAGGTCACTTCCATTGAAGAAGTTAGAAGTCTTGGTGATCTTCCAACCAAGGAGTATATTGGCAATCTACCATCTCATGAACCAAGACTTTAGAAGCAAGAAGAGGCAGAAAAACAAGAAGAAAATAAATCAAGGAAGATCAAAGATAGTGCCTTCAAAGATCAAGTGGAAGATCTTATCCTTCAAAAAAACATGCTTTCCAAACCTCTCCCTCCTCCTCAAGTGAAGATGATGTCCCTAGTGATCATGAAGCCAACTTCTCCAAGGGAAAGCACTTCAAACAAAAGAAATCTTCTTCCTCCACTCCAAGGTGCTACAAGTGTGGTCAAAAAGGACATTACAAATGTAAGGACCTTGACCTCCGTTTAGGGTTTACCCTGTTTGTTTTGCTTAACCCTGATGCTTAGTTGCTTGTTAATCACCTTTAGTGGTGATTAGGGTTTGGTTGTGCCCTATTGAGAGTTAGAGGTGCTACTTGCAAATAACCCAAGTCTAGGGTTTGTGGACAAGTTTGTCACCTTGTGAGGTGTTCCTCTCTCTCCTTGCTTCCTCTAGAGTAGAGAGGAAGGTTTTGGGCTCGTTGCTTGAGTGCCTTTGGGCTTGGTTGAGCTTGTTGGGCCTTGTGGTGCCTTGGTTTTGTTTCTTTTGGACCTTGTGTCGGGCATGAGGGTTGTGTCGCCCACGGGCTGTGTCACCCATGGTGATGGTGTGTCGTCCAAGTGTGTCGCCCAGGGACCTTTGACCAAGCTTTGACCTCATTTGTGTCACTACTAGTGGACACTTGGTGCTTGATTCTTGCATGTAGCAATGGCCTTGGACATGTGTGTAGGGCATGATAGAGTGGTGGTTTTTACACATGGATAAGTGTCCCTAGGTGGGCGACACCTTGCTTGGCTCTACCTTGGTTTCTCCTCCTTTCCCTTCTATATATGTGGTTCCTTTCCCTTGCTAAGGATCCCTTTAGTTCCTTAGTTTCTCCTCTACCTTGGTACACGACACACTCCCTTTCTTGCAAGCTTGGTGGCTAATACCCTTGGAGGATCTAGCTTGGTGGTCGATACCCTTGGAGTCTCCTTCTTCTTTGGTGGTGCTTGGAGCTTGGAGCTTGCTTAAGGCGGGTTACATAACTCCTAACCCTAACTAAATTACCATCTTCTATGTTCTTGTTGTCTATATATGATCGGCTATGTTGTAGTTAGTTTGGTTTCCTTTCTTAGTTGCACCATGTTGGCCGAACCTATGATCTAGGGTTTCTTGATGAGCAATACTCCTTTCTCTCCTTGGTCTAGAGGAGTGAGTTTGAGCTTCTAGTAGCATGGGCAATACCCCTCTCTCGTTTATGTTGAGAGGTGAGCTTGTGTTCTAGTTGCTTGAGCAACACCCTCCTCTCACCATGGACATGAAGGGTGAGCTTTGTGGTGATAGTGAACCTTGCTAGGGTTGATCCTTGTGTTGCCCGATTGTTGATAAGAAATGTGCAAGACCCCTCTCTCATTTAAGTTGAGAGGTGAGCCATCTTCTTGATCCTTTAGGGATTGGTGCCCTTGTGCTTGGGGCTGATGATGAGCTTGGGGAGGTGCTGCCCGATACCTCTTGACCTAGAACCTTGGACGACACATGTTGTGATGGTGATGGAAGATACCCTGTGACGGGCGTCACACCACCACCCTACCTTGTGACTGCTGATAGGCCATGGGTTGGTTGGCTGAACGATAGGTCCCTTGTCGGCTGTGTGAGCTACACCCTTGAAGGCTACCTCTTGTGGAGTACCTTGCCTGATACACACCTGTCTTAGATGTAGTTTGGGGCCATTGTGCTTTGAGGGGACATTGCTAGTTAAGTTATGTGATGAGCTTGGCACGTTATCCCTTAGTGATCGACAGGCTGTTGTATGATAGGCATGGGTGCATGACACCTGACACGCCGTTGCACTTTATGCCGTTGCTTAGATGCACACCTGGTGTGCTAACCGTTATGGGTTGGGTGATAGGGTGAGCACCCTACCCGATACAACCTAAAGTGAGGGTGCCCTACCTGTCACTCTTCTTGTGAGGGTAGTGGACACTTTTAGTAAGGGTCTTGCTTCTCATGAAAAACCGATATGGTGGATAATGTTCTGGTTAACACGTTGTTGACCCTTGATATTCTAAATGATAATTGTTATGGTAAAGCTTGCTTATGTAACGTACATGTCTCTACCCATGTATGTAATCATCTTGATTATATGTATAAAGCTGAGATAATGTTAAGCATGTAGAATGCCTTGCTTAATGATGTAACCTATGCTCATGATCATAAGTTGAAGCATGATTGATAATGTATATAATCATTAATGTCACCTTATATTGATAACATGGTCTTTCTGTTAAGCCTATTGTGTATACTAACCATGCAGGTGATGCATAGCCAAGAAAAAGGCTATGAGGTATATATGATGAGTAACATTGCTTGGATAATTACTCTTGATGATGAGATCACATGTATGAAGGTTGGATTGCTATCTAATGATTATGATGTAAGCCTTGAGAGGCAGTGGCAGTATATGATGAGGGATTGAGATCCCATGGTATGTGATGATCCTTGATATGGATCTGGATGGTTGGCAAGAGGCCAACTAATAACATGTAATGTTAGATCCTTGTGATGGATCGGGATGATGTGATTACAATAAAAGCATAACATTGAGTTTATGTTGTTTATTTCCTGTTATAGTTTGCATGTTATACAACTTGGTTGAATCTTGCAATCCATATAAAGATACTAATTAATCATAGTGGAATATATCATGTAGTTGCCTTGGCCATTGATCCATCATCGTCAGGAGTTGGTGATGGTGAAATGGGTTCTCCTGTGGGTTAACCCGGAGCGCATATTATTGAATATGTGAGGTTTCTCCTAGCCTCAAATAGAGAGGGAAACGAGTGCAGCTGTGGTTGTAGACTCAGAAAATGTGATGAGCATGGTGAATAGGCCCATGGCTCAGGATGTGTGATATGGAGCATGAATGCATTCATGGCTCAGAGCATGGTGAACAGGCTCGTGGCTCAGATATACTAGCATTGTGACATGTACCGAGGCAGGCTAGAGGAAGGGTAGCCTATGGAGCTGACCCTGTGGCTGAGGCCACTTAAGCATGAGACTGTGGTCCTACTTTGGTTCTCGTGCACTGACCACGAGGGGAACGGTCGTGGAGTCCGGCTCTTCCATTGACCTTGTATGGCACCGGCTTTGGGTTTCGCAATTGAAGGTTGGATTTGGGCGGTACAGCTCACTTCCTCAGGGCATAATAATACGTAATCCAGTCGTATAGTATTTACTGCTTAAGGAAAAATACGGAACATTGGTTGAAGCCTTGTTTGTGTAGTTAATCTTGTTATAACTTGTAGTTACTTATATGTTCCTCATGTTATGTGGTAATACCTTATAAATCGTATCTTGTTAATCATATTCCATAGAGAGATAGTAGGATATATGCCTTCCATACATCTGGTAAGCTTGACAGTATGAATAGCTTTACTTTACATAACTGCTCTTGTTATACCTCTTATCAGTTATCTGTTGTTGTTGCTTTATCTTTCTGAGGTTCTATAGTTTCGGTGGGGAGTTATGTTTCTCACTGGGACTGTGTGTCTCACCCTGTTGGTTTACACCCTTTTTTGGTGGTCGAGCTAGGCATGGTGGTGGTCGCGGAGTTGTGGCCGAGCAGCAAGAAGAGCAGTAGAAGGCAAGCGATGGACATGCTGCTATTTTAGATGTTTTGTAGTAGAGTCCTAGAGTCATCCCTATACTCTCAGGTCCTTGGAGGAGTTTTGACGTTGTTTCACGATGTATAACTACTGATGTTTTATGTATCCTGCTGTTGGCCAGATGTCGGCCTTTATGTATGTATAAACAGGTGATGAACTCATGTGGTGGTTAGACAGCTGTTCCTCTAAGGTGTGGACATGTATCAGATCTTGTATATGTTTATATAACCTATTTGACTTGCAGGATGAGGACTCAGATGTAATACTTTCTCAGTTTATCAGATTTCTGCAATCGGTTTTAATTAACTCGCATTTTTGGTAATCCGTGGTTTATGGTGATTTCCGCACGTTATTGCGTAACACCTCGCTGTCTCTGTGATAGTGGGATGTGTTGCCACAAGTTTTGGTATCAGAGCTCTAGGTTCACTAAGTCTACAGGGATTAGGACTAGGCTGAGTCTATTCTTGTGAGTTTGCCAGATTTTCTCACGATCGTCTTCTACCCTCAGCGGAAGAAAAGACAAGATGTCTAGAAACCATAAAGAACATGCTCCTGAGCATAGCGATGCTGCATCAGTTGATGGAGCTTTAGGGTAGGCACATGAAGATCGGGTGCCAGAGGTCCCCCAACCTAACCCAGCCAATTTTGAACATCCTGCCTACCAAAAACTTATGGGGTAGATGATGGCTATGATGAATCTCATGGTTGAGTGATTGTCAGTGCCTCTGCCGAGAGCACAAGCTCCCCATGGTGGAGCATCGGGTATTGGGAAGACCTTCTAGCGGCTTCGTCGAGTCGGAGCTTCAGATTATGCTGGAACGACTGATCCAGCAGATGCAGATCTGTAGCTGACAAATCTTGAGAAGGCTTTCCAGATCCTCGACATCCCCAAAGCAGACAAAGTAAAGCACGCTGTCTACCTTTTGAAAGGTAGTGCTGGTCACTGGTGGACCATCGAGGAGGTGAAGCGACCTGGTGAGGTGATCGGTTGGGAAGTTTTCCAGTGCGAATTCGTCTTAGTAGATACTTTCCGAAGACGTATCTGGATGAGAAGATCAGTCAGTTTGAGACCTTGTGACAAGGAACGATGAACATCACTGAGTATGAAGCCAAGTTCATGGACCTACTAAGGTTTTGTCCTCATATGGCAGCGACAGATGAAGAGCGGATCAGACGCTTTGAGAAAAGTCTGAGTGCTGAGCTGACAACACCTGGTTCTGCATTGGATAATAGAGAGTGGTTTGCTACATTTGTAGAATCTGTCCAGAGAATTGAAAGGTCAGTAAGGGAGAAAAGAGAATCCATGTCTCACAAAAGGCTTGCTCAGTTCCAAGGACAGAGGTTTGGTGGCTTCAAGAAGCCCAAGTTTTCATCGCCTTCAGTTATGAGAGGTTCCAGTGTACCATCGTAGTGGTCTCTGAATAAGGGAAGAGGATATGTTTCTTCGCCGTCTAGGGCACATTGTACAACATCAGTAGTAGTGACAGGGCCATCTAGGCCAAGGTTTGAAGTTAGGACATGGTATACCTGCGTTCAGATGGGGCATGCCAAGTCGAATTGCCCAAATAGAGATGATGAAGTGACACAGCAGCCGAGGCAGAATCTTCAAGGGACAGATAGACAGCAGCCCAGTGGTAGCAGAGGGCGAGGACGCGGTCAAGCGTCACAAGCGGGATCGTCTGCTCAAGGAAGCAGAGGACATGGATAGTAAGCAACAACTTGATTCTATGCTATGAGCCAGCCGAAGGCGATAGTCAACCCATGAGTAGTGACATGTCAGATGGAGTTATTTCATTCTGATATGTCTTCTTCTTGCTTTATATCTATTCTAGTTGACTCGTGTGCTACACTCTCTTTTATCGCCTATAGTATGCTTGAAAACTGTCATTTACCTGTTAGCTATAAGAAGGATAGTTTGTTGTTAGAAACCCCTCTTGATGGTTCCTTGATGCTTCGAGAGGAGTTTCCCTCTTGTGTCTTGTGTTTCTCGGGACATAGAATTCAAGTGAATCTTATACCACTTGATATGCATGGTTTCGATGTCATCCTTGGGATGGATACCTTAGAGAAGTATAAGGTTGTTTTGGACTACGGTTCCAAGCAGGTAGTGTTCGACGATGGTGGAGAGAAGTGGATCTTCCAGGGAGATAGGAAGATTCTTCCGACGTGTCTGGTATCAGCTATGGTGTCAGAGAAGTTGCTACGACAAGGATGTGAGGCATTCTTAGCTCACGTTGTAGATACCGTTGTGGCTACCAAGGCAAAAGGTCCTAGTCTCGAGGAGGTGTCAATCATCTGAGAGTTTGCCGACGTATTTCCTGATGAGTTCCATGGTGTTCCTCCACCCCGAGAGATTGATTTTGAGATCAATCTGGTACCAGGGATGCAGCCAGTTGCACAGACATCGTATAGGATGGCTCCAGTAGAGATGACAGAGCTTAAGAAGCAGTTGCAAGAGTTGCTGGAGAAAGGTTTCATCCGACCGAGCATGTCACCTTGGGGTGCTCCAGTGTTGTTCGTCAAGAAGAAGGATGGATCGATGCGGTTATGTATAGATTACCGACAGTTGAATAAGGTTACGATCAAGAACAAGTACCTGTTGCCGAGGATAGATGATCTGTTCGATTAGTTGTGTGGTGCGATAGTGTTTTCGAAGATCGATCTACCGTCCGAATATCATTAATTGAGGATTAAGGCGGATGACATACCAAAATCAGCTTTCAGGACGAGGTATGGTCACTTCGAGTTTGTGGTTATGCCGTTCGGGCTAACCAATGCACCTGCTGCTTTCATGGATTTAATGAACAGAGTGTTCCGTCCATTCTTAGATCAGTTTGTCATAGTCTTTATAGATGACGTCTTGATCTATAGTCGGGACATGCTAGAGCATGAGCGACATCTTCGTCTAGCGTTGACTCTTCTTCTCCAACATCAGTTGTATGCCAAGTTCAGTAAGTGTGAGTTCTGGTTGGAAGAAGTGACTTTCTTAGGTCATGTGATATCTGCTGAAGGAGTCAAAGTGGACCCGAAGAAGGTGGTATCCTTTGCAGACTGGGAGCAACCAAAGACGCCGACAGAAGTTCGTAGCTTTCTGGGTTTAGCAGGATATTACCGGAGGTTTATCAAGGACTTCAGTGTGATTGCATTGCTGATGACAAAGTTGACTAGAAAGGACATACCTTTTGTATGGGATGATCGATGTCAGCAAGCTTTCCAGAGTTTGAAGGAGAAGCTGACCAGTGCTCCAGTGCTTGTGCTTCCAGAGCCTGGAAAGGGCTACTTTGTTTTCTGCGATGCTTCCAAGAAAGGTTTAGGTTGTGTGCTGATGCAGGAAGATCATGTGGTTTCTTTTGCTTCGCGACAACTTAAGAAACATGAGGAGAACTATCTGACTCATGACTTGGAGTTGGCCGTAGTGGTTCATGCATTAAATATTTAGAGACACTATCTTTATGGGGAAGTATGCCAGGTCTTTACGGATCATAAGAATCTGAAGTACATCTTTTCGTAGCATGAGTTAAACATGCGACAACGTCGATGGATGGAGTTGATCAAAGATTACGACTACACCATCGAGTATCATCCTGGTAAAGCGAATGTGGTAGCTGATGCGCTTAGCCGAAAGTCTTCTTTTTCTTCAAAGAAGGCACAGTTGAGTTCCTTGGTATGTCATAGACGAGATATGTTTGTTTTGTTGCGGCAGATGGAAGTTTCCTCATTAGCTAGACTTTTAGCACAGATGCAAGTCAAGCCTACGCTGAGACCACAGATCAAAGATGCACAACAGATAGATAATGTAGTACAATTGATCAGATCAGAGTTCGGCACCGAAAAGCGTGATGGGTTCCATGAGTCCGAGGATGGGCTAGTTTGCTATCATGACAGGATGGTGGTTCCAGATGCTGATGATCTAAGGAAGTTAGTGTTCGAGGAAGCACACACATGAATGTATGCTATGCATCCAGGTGTCACCAAGATGTATCATAGTTTGAAGGACTTGTATTGGTGGCCTGGCTTGAAGAGAGATGTAGCCGAGTTCATATCTAGATGTGCGGTATGTCAGCAAGTCAAGGTTGAGCATTAAAAGCCAGCAGGTACGTTGCAACCCTTGCTGATACCGCAGTGGAAATGAGATCATATAACCATGGATTTTGTAGTTGGTCTACCCAGGACAACTAGGAATCATGATTCCATTTGGGTAATAGTGGACAGATTGACGAAATCTGCCCATTTCCTACCAGTAAAGACAACGTATACAGCTGAGAAGCTTGCTTGAGTATATGTGGATGAGATAGTACATTTGCATGGTGTGCCAACAACGATAGTTTCTGACAGAGGTCCTCAGTTCATGAGTCGTTTTTGGGAATAGTTGCACAGAGCGTTGGGAATGCAGTTAAGGTTCAGTACCGCCTTCCACCCGCAGACCGATGGACAGTCTGAGAGAATTATTCAGACTTTAGAAGATCTCCTTCGAGCTTGTGTTTTGCAGTTCCTAGGCAGTTGGGATGTGCATCTCAGTTTGATAGAGTTTGCCTACAACAACAGTTATCAGCGGAGCATTGATATGGCTCCCTATGAGGCCTTGTATGGAAGGAAGTGCAGATCTCCTTTATGTTGGTATGAGTCTGGTGAGTATCAGCTTTTGGGTCTAGAGTTAGTACAACAGACAACAGAAAAGATCAAAGTGATACAACAACAGTTGAAAGTGCCACAGGACAGGCAGAAGTCTTACGCAGACAATCATCGACGACCTTTGGAATTCTAGGTAGGAGACAAAGTATATCTTAAAGTCTCACCATGGAAAGGTGTGCTAAGGTTTGGACGGAAGGGTAAGCTAGCACCCAGATATATGGGGCCTTACCCAGTCATAGCACGTGTTGGCAAGGTAGCTTACAAGTTAGAGTTGCCTCCAGAGTTGCACAGGTTACATCTAGTATTCCATGTCAGTACGCTGAAGAAAATTCATCCAGATTCGGGAATAGTGATACAACCCGTTGAAGTTGAGCTTGATGAAGATGTGACCTACGAGGAAGGTCCTATGGTGATCCTTGACAGAAGGGTTAAGAAGCTGAAGAGGAAGGACTTGGTTCTTGTGAAGGTTCTTTGGCAGCATCGTGGCGTTGAGGAAGCCACATGGGAGATTGAGGAAGAGATGAGGAGGAAGTATCCCTCACTTTTCTCTTCGGATTTCGGGGATGAAATCCCTTTGTAGGGGTTAACTTGAAAGGACCCTGACCTCCGTTTAGGGTTTACCCTATTTGTTTTGCTTAACCCTGATGCTTAGTTGCTTGCTAATCACCTTTAGTGGTGATTAGGGTTTGGTTGTACCCTATTGAGAGTTAGAGGTTCTACTTGCAAATAACCCAAGTCTAGGGTTGGTTGACAAGTTTGTCACCTTGTGAGGTGTCCCTCTCTCTCCTTGATTCCTCTAGAGTAGAGAGGAAGGTTTTGGTCTCGTTTCTTGAGTTCCTTTGGGCTTGGTTGAGCTTGTTGGGCCTTGTGGTGCCTTGCTTTTATTTCTTTTGGACCTTATGTCGGGCATGAGGGCTGTGTCGCCCATGGTGATGGTGTGTCATCCAAGTGTGTTGCCCAGGGACCTTTGACCAAGCTTTGACCTCGTTTGTGTCACCGCTAGTGGACACTTGGTGCTTGATGCTTGCATGTAGCAATGGCCTTGGACATGTGTGTAGGGCATGCTATAGTGGTGGTTTTTTCACATGGACAAGTGTCCCTATGTGGGCGACACCTTCCTTGGATCTACCTTGGTTTCTCCTCCTTTCCCTTCTATATATGTGGTTCCTTTCCCTTGCTAAGGATCCCTTTAGTTCCTTAGTTTCTCCTCTACCTTGGTACATGACACACTCCCTTTCTTGCAAGTTTGGTGGCCGATACCCTTGGAGGAGCTAGCTTGGTGGCCGATACCCTTGGAGTCTCCTTCTTCTTTGGTGGTGCTTGGAGTTTGGAGCTTGCTTAAGGTGGGTTACATAACTCCTAACCCTAACTACATTACCATCTTCTATGTTCTTGTTGTCTATGATCATCTATGTTGTAGTTAGTTTGGTTTCCTTGCTTAGTTGCACCATGTTGGCCGAACCTATGATCTAGGGTTTCTTGATGAGCAATACTCCTTTCTCTCCTAGGTCTAGAGGAGTGAGTCTGAGCTTCTAGTAGCATGGGCAATACCCCTCTCTCATTTAAGTTGAGAGGTGAGCTTATGTTCTAGTTGCTTGAGCAACACCCTCCTCTCACTATGGACTTGAAGGGTGAGCTTTGTGGTGATAGTGAACCTTTCTAGGGTTGATCCTTGTGTTGCCCGATTGGTGATAAGAAATGTGAAAGACCCCTCTCTCATTTAAGTTGAGAGGTGAGCCATCTTCTTGATCCTTTAGGGATTGGTGCCCTTGTTCTTGGGGTTAAAAATGAGCTTGGGGAGGTGTTTCCCGATACCTCTTGACCTAGAACCTTGGATGACACATGTTGTGATGGTGATGGAAGATACCCTGTGATGGGCGTCACACCACCACCCCGCCTTGTGACGGCCGATAGGCCATGGGTTGGTTGGCTGAACGATAGGTCCCTTATCGGCTGTGTGAGCTACACCCTTGAACGTTACCTCTTGTGGAGTACCTTGCCCGATACACACCTGTCTTAGATATAGTTTGGGGACGTTGTGCTTTGAGGGGACATTGCTAGTTAAGTTCTGTGACGAGCATTGCACATTATCCCTTAGTGCCCGACAGGATGTTGCACGATAGGCATGGGTGCATGACACCTGACGCGCCGTTGCACTTTATGTCGTTGCTTAGCTCCACGCCTGGTGTGCTGACCGTTATGGGTTGGGTGATAGGGTGAGCACCCTGCCCGATACGACCTATAGTGAGGGTGCCCTACCCGTCACTCTTCTTGTGAGGGTAGTGGACACTTTTAGTAAGGGTCTTGCTTCTCATGAAAAACTGATATGGTGGATAATGTTCTGGTTAACACGTTGGTGACCCTTGATATTCTTAATGATAATTTTTATGGTAAAGCTTGCTTATGTAACGTACATGTCTCTACCCATGTATGTAATCATCTTGATTATCTGTATAAATCTGAGATAATGATAAGCATGTAGAATGCCTTGCTTAATGATGTAATCTATGCTCATGATCATAAGTTGAAGCATGATTGATAATATATATAATCATTAATGTCACCTTATATTGATAACATGGTCTTTCTGTTAAGCCTATCATTATTGTGTATACTAACCATGCAGGTGATGCATAGCCAAGAAAAAGGCTATGAGGTATATACGATGAGTAACATTGCTTGGATAATTACTCTTAATGATGAGATCACATGTATGAAGGTTGGATTGCTATCCCATGATGATGATGTAAGCCTTGAGAGGCAGTGGCAGTATATGATGAGGGATTGAGATCCCATGGTATGTGATGATCCTTGAGATGGATCTGGATGGTTGGTAAGAGGCCAAGTGATAACATGTAATGTTGGATCCTTGTGATGGATCGGGATGATGTGATTACAATAAAAGCATAACATTGAGTTTATGTTGTTTATTTCCTGTTATAGTTTGCATGTTATACAACTTGGTTGAATCTTGCAATCCATATAAAAGATATGAATTAATCATAGTGGAATATATCATGTAGTTGCCCTGGCCGTAGATCCATCATCGTCAGGAGTTGGTGATGGTGAAAGGGGTTCTCCTACGGGTTAACCCAGAGCGCATATTATTGAATATGCGAGGTTTCTCCTAGCCTCAAATAGAGAGGGAAACGAGTGCAGCTGCAGTTGCAGACTCGGAAAATGTGATGAGCATGGTGAACATGCTCATGGCTCAGGATGTGTGATATGGAGAATGACTGCATTCATGGCTCAGAGCACGGTGAATAGGCCCGTGGCTCAGATATACTAGGGCCGTGACCTGTATCGAGGAGGACTAGAGGAAGGGTAGCCTATGGAGCTGACCCTGTGGCTGAGGCCACTTAAGCACGAGATTGCGGTCCTGCTTTGGTTCTCGTGCACTGACCACGAGGGGAAAGGTCGTGGAGTCCGGCTCTTCCATTGACCTTGTATGGCACCGACTTTGGGTTTCACAACTAAAGGTTGGATTTGAGTGATACATCTCACTTCCTCATGGCATAATAATACGTAATCCAGCCGTATAGTATTTACTGCTTAAGGCAAAATACGAAACATTGGTTGAGGCCTTATTTGTGTAGTTAATCTTGTTATAACTTGCAGTTACTTATATGTTCCTCATGTTATTTGGTAATACCTTATAAATCTTATCTTGTTAATCATGTTCCATAGAGAGATAGTAGGATATATGCCTTCCGTACATCTGGTAAGCTTGACGGTATGAATAGCTTTACTTTACATAACTGCTCTTGTTATACCTCTTATCAGTTATCTGCTGTTGTTGCTTTATCTTTCTGAGGTTCTATAGTTTCGGCGGGGAGTTATGTTTCTCGCTGGGACTGTGTGTCTCACCCTACTGGTTTACACCCTTTTTAGGTGGTCGAGCTAGGCGTGGTGGTGGTCGCGGAGTTGTAGCTGAGCAGCAAGAAGAGCAGTAGAAGGCAAGCGATGGACATGCTGCTGTTTTGGATGTTTTGTAGTAGAGTCCTAGAGTCATCCATGTACTCTCATGTCCATGGAGGCATTTTGACATTGTTTCACGATGTATAACTACTGATGTTTTATGTATCCTGCTGCTGGCCGGATGTGGGCCTTTATGTATGTATAAATAGGTGATGAACTCATGTGATGGTTAGACAGCTGTTCCTCAAAGCTGTGGACATGTATCAGATCTTGTATATGTTTATATAACCTATTTTACTTGTAGGATGAGGACTCAGATGTAATAGTTTCTCAGTTTATCAGCTTTTTGCAATCGGTTTTAATTAACTCCTATTTTTGGTATTCCATGGTTTATGGTGATTTCCACACGTTTTTGCGTAACACCTCATTGTCTGTGTGATAGTGGGATGTGTTGCCACAACAAGAGTGGATGTCCTAAGTCTAGAAAGTCACACCACAAGAGCAACTTCAAGAAGGAGGAAGAGTACAAGAAAGATAGAAAGTACAAGAGGAAGGACAAGATGGACTGGAGGCACAAAGACGCAACTCATGCATCTTGGGAAGGATCATCCTCTAGTGGCTCAAGCTCTGATGAAGATGGAGAGTGCCACCTTGCACTCATGGCCTCTACAAGTGAAGATATGGGTGAGGTAAGCGAGGTAAATTTGCATAAGTTATTGAAAGAAACTCTTATTGACATGCTTGTTACTACCCATTCTTCTTATGCCGAATGTAAATCTAAAAAGAAGAGGTTGGGTAAAATTATTGATGACTTGTATGCTAAACTTGATATTCTTGAGAAAAATGAGAAAATTCATCTTGAGAGTATTGATTCCTTGAAAGGCCAATTTCTTGATCTTGAGCTACAATAAAATGGACTTGAAGTAGAGAATGGTGTCTATCTTGAGAATATTGTCTCTCTTAAGGGAGATAACCAAAATGTTTTAATGAGCTTGAGTTACCTAAAATTGAAAATGTTAAACTTAATCTTATTAGTGATGCTCGTAGAGATGAGAGGGATGTTTATCTCAAAGAAATTCAATTACTTAAATCTAAAAATGGTAGGTTACTTGGTCAAGTTAATGATTTATCTTCAAGACCTATCTTTACTAGTAATGGTGTCACTTCCATTACTCTTGAAAAATTATTCTTATTTGACTAAAGCCCTCTATTTAGAGGATGACCTTGTTCATGCTAGAAATGATCTTGCTAGCTTGTCTTCTACTATTATATCTCTTACTGATGACAATCATAGACTTAGATACTCTCTGTAGAAATTCCTCAAAGGGAAAAAATCCTTAAATGAAATCCTTGATCACTCTACCAAACAAAGTGGTACTAGTGGTTTGGAATTTGTAGGGGGGGTTCCTAAGGGCAAGAGTAAGGCCAAATGTAAGAAAAAGAGTAAGGAAAATCTTCTTTTCATTGGAGAGTTTTTTTGGCTCTAAGAACCCTATGATTTTCTCTCATTGCAAAAGTGACAATCATTATTCTACTTATTGTCCTTACAAGCCTAAGGGGAGCAATCCAAAGATGAAATGGTCTCCAAGGTAACACTGGATCCCAAAGTTTGATTTGGGAACAAACACTCTCTGTTCATGTAGGAAAAAGGAAATGGGTTGTTGATAGTGACTACACAAAGAACATGACAACTGATATAAGCCATTTCAACAATTTCACAAAGAAGAAAGGAGGTTCGGTTACTTTTAGGGATAACAAGAAAGGTAAGATAAAAGGTGAGGGTGATGTAGGTGAATCCTTATGTATCAAGAATGTTCTCTATGTGGATGGCCTACATCATAATTTAGTAAGTGTTAGTAAATTATGTGATAATGGTTACCATGTGCTATTAACATCTTTAGAATGCTTGATCCTAGATTCCCTCACTTACTATGTCATATATAAGGGAATTAGAAATGGTAAGCTATATGTAATTGTTCTTGATTCTTTAGTCTTGTTTTTGGTAGATTCCTTGTAGTCCATTTGAACATTTCTCTTTGGTATCATTGTCTAGGTCATGTAAATATGCATCAATTAAAGAAGCTGAGAAAAAAGGACTTGGTCAAGGGACTTCCTAAATTGGATTTTGAAAAGCATTAGGAATACCAACCTTGTACCCAAGGAAAGCAAACCAAGTCCTCCTTCAAATCTAGAGCAGTCCTTACCATCAAGAGAGCTCTTGAACTTACCCATATTGATTTATTTAGACCTATGAGGACTCAATCGCTTTGTGGTTCCAAGTATTGTGTTGTTATTTTTGATGATTTCTCTCAATATACTTGGACCTTCTTCCTCATTTCTAAATGTGATACACTTGATATTTTCTCTAGGTTTTGCAAATGAGTTGAAAACGAAGCTTCTTGCCAGATTATTTCCATTTTTAGTGATCATGGGGGAGAATTTGAAAATTATCTTTTTGAACCTTTTTGTGAAGAATCAATCTATGCACATTACTTCTCTTCACCTCGAACACCTCAACAAAATGGGGTTATAGAGAGGAAGAACATGTCACTATATGAAATGGCTAGGACCATACTTTTAGAGTATGATACTCCAAAGAAGTTTTGGGCCAAAGTTGTTAGTACCTCATGTTTTGTGCAAAATGAGGTCTCCCCACATACCTCTTTGAAGAAAACCCCCTTGGAGTTATGGTGTGGTAGGAAGCCTTAAATCGAGTATTTTCACAATTTTGGGTGTCCTTGCTTTGTTTTGAACACAAAAGAGTCTCTTGACAAGTTTGATCCAAAATCGTACAAGGCTTTCTTTCTTTGCTATATCACTACTAGAAAGGCTTATAGGGTGTATAATGTTGATCTATCTAAAGTATAAGAATCTATTAATGTCAAATTTATTGAAACTAACCCCTATATTTCCAAGGATATTGTTAATGATGAAGTTGCAGATGAACTAATTCCTATCCTGAAAGAACTCAAAATCACTCAAAAGGGAAAATAGTTGGCCACTCAAGAAGAAGATATAGATGAAGAAAAGAAGGATCCAACTCTACACTTTGAAAAGAATCATCCTAAAGAGCTAATCATAGGTGACCCTTTTCAAAGAGTGAAGATGTGGGTTGTCTACGACAAGGAACCAGAAAACATCACCTCAATCTCACAACTCGAGCCAAAGAATGTCAAAGAAGATCTTCAGGATGATGAGTGGATCCTATTCATGCAAGAAGAACT
This sequence comes from Alisma plantago-aquatica, assembly GCA_963693085.1. NCBI lineage: Eukaryota > Viridiplantae > Streptophyta > Magnoliopsida > Alismatales > Alismataceae > Alisma > Alisma plantago-aquatica. The sequence continues at coordinate 939,810,677 of OY856413.1, read as the reverse complement.
GGAGCAATTTGAGAAGAACAAAGTGTGGCCTCTAGTGCCTAGACCATGTGATAGAAAGATCATTGACACCAAGTGGGTCTAGTGCAACAAGCTAGATGAAAGTGGAAAGGTGGTAAGAAACAAAGCAAGGTTAGAGGCTCAACGCTGCAATCAACATGAAGTTATGGATATTGGTGAAACATATGCACCTATAGCTAAACTTGATTCCATTCGTATGTTGCTTGCTTTTGTTAGTTATAAGAATTTCCTTCTATAAAAAATGGATGTTGAAAGCGTGCTTTTGAATGGTACAATTGAGGAGGAAGTGTATGTTGCACAACCTCTAGGATTTGAACATGATAGTGTACCTAACCATGTTTATCTATTGTAAAAAACACTCTATGTCCTCAAACAAGAACCTCGAGCTTGGTATGAGAAATTAAAGAACTTTTTGTTAGATCATGGGTATATTATTGTAAAATTAGATTAAACTTCTTTCTCAAACACACTTCTAACAACTTTCTTATCATTCAAATTTATGTTGATGATATCATTTTTGGCAAAACTAATCTTGATCTTTACAAGGAGTTTAGAGATCTTATGCAAAGTGAGTTTGAGATGAGCATGATGGGTGAGTTTATATTCTTTCTCAGATTTTAGATCAAGAAAAATGAAGATGGGAACTTCATCAACCAAGGAAAGTACACAAGCGAGCTACTCAAGCACTTTGGGATGTAGAACACCAAGTTTATGGACACCTCCATGTGAAACACCACCAAACTTGATAAAGATGAACAAGGTGAGAAAATGGATGAGGAGCTCTATAGAGGTATGATTGGAATTTTACTTAACTACCTTTAGACCTGACATAATGTTTAGTGTTTTCTTGTGTGCTCACTTTCAATCAAATCCCAAGAAATCACATCTTATAGCCATAAATGTTTTTAAGATACTTAGCCAAAACCCAAAATTTTGGACTACGGTACCCAAGTCAAGGGACTTTATTCTCAATGTTTATAGTGATGATGATTATGCAGGATGCTTGATTGATATAAAATGCACAAGTGGCACTTGGTTCCTCCTATGACAATGCTTGGTGTCTTGATTTTCCAAGAAATAGAGCACAGTGGCTCTATCAACTACTGAGGTTGAATACATTGTAGCTAGGAGTTGTTGTGTCCAATTTCTATGAATGAAGCAAATGCTTCAATGCTTTAACATTTATTTTGATACTTCTCCTATCTATTGTGACAATACAAGTGAAATCAATTTATCTTACAATCCTATATTTCATAGTAGAGCCAAAAATATAGAAGTTCATCATCATTTTCTTCGTGATCACATTGCCAAGAAGAATATTTATATCACACATGTGGACACAGAAAATCAGTTGGAGAACATTTTTACTAAACCTCTAGCTAGAGAGAAATTTAATTTTATTAGATCTAAACTGCTGATAACTTCTTTGGATGAATCTAATATGTTTTCTAGATAGTTTTTATCTATCCTATATGCTTTGCTTATGTCTTGATCACCGTTTCTTGCTAGAGTACTAAAACTTCATGTTTATGCCTTATTTGTTGCTTGTTTTCGGGTATTTTTCACAATTGCTTGTTTCATCACCAAATAGTACCCAATGATGAGTGATATGTGCCTAAGAATGTTTAAAATGCAAGGTGGATTAGAAAAAATAAATTAAATTAGCACTTAAATGGCTAGAAACTAAGATTTCTAAAGTTGGGAAAGAACCTTTCTCGGTCGAGTTGCCAACTCGATCGATTGGTGGTTGAGAGCTTTTGTAAAAAACCATTCAGTTAAGTTTCCACCTCACTGAACTCGATCAATGCCTAGGTTGGAATAAAACTTAAGTAGGGTTCGGCCGACTTTTCTCCCTCTCAACAAGAGAAAAATTGATAGATTCCTCCTCCAGCTCTAAACCCTAGCCCCGACCTTCCCTCTCCTATCCCTAGCTATCCCTCCTTTGATATTCCTAAATCCTTTTCCTATCTTCCCTAGATGGTTAGACAACCTTAGATGGTGATCTTCTCTAGTTTCGGTGCCAATTCTTCTTCATCTCACCTCCATGGCTTCAAATAGAAGAAAGAGGGTCGGCCTTGTTGGAGTTCCTTCATCCTCATCCAACTCTTGCCTCATTCCCTATGATGATACCTTCTTTGTCTCAACTGAAGCTCTGAATCGGTACAAGAAGGTCCTTTCTAGGAACCCTTTTCATTTCCATGATTTATCTGAGCCTCTCCCCATTAAGAAAAAAGTCATAGATGAGTTACTTGAGTTGCTTTATGATCATCACCTAACTATCTTGAGTATCGAATGCTAGTGCTACCATAATTCCATCACATGCACAAAGGCAGTTCATGAGTTCTAAGCTAATTTTTCATGGAATTATGACACTCTTGTACCCTCACCTCATACTCAAGTTATTTTTTCTTTCAATTATTGCCGATAAGAAATTCTCTATATCAGAAGATACCTTGAATATCTTTTTCAATGGTATTAAGGTAACTGATACATGGAGGAAATATTATCCTAAGTACTTCAACCTGCTAAAACCTGAGGCCTTCTATAAGAAATATAATACAACTCTTGTTGACATACATAAGTTCTTGATGAAGCCTCAATTTCCCTAAACGAAATAATCCACCCTACCTTCCTCTACATTGGACTTTAAAAACCGCATTATCTCTTTGGTTTTCAAATAAAATATTCATCCCAAAAAGAATCAAACTAAAATTGTCAAGAATACTATAGTGATTATATTTTGCCTGTTGAAAAAATCAGAGTTAAGTGGTCTAGATATGTTCTCCACCACATGAACTGCTTCGACTTCGGGAAGAACACCCAAGGTACCCACCCTCCCTACCCAGCCCTGAGTTGTAGTCTTTTCCCCACTTCCATTGGAAAGTCTCTTTTTCATGATCTTCATTTAAAGCCTTCTAGAAAAGGAGTCTACATTAGTGAGACCACCATCAAGAAAATCTTTTTGCCTACATCTTTTTCCACCACACCTGGAGCCTCTACCTCCTCCAAGGAACCTCCACTTCCACCACCATCCTGGTCTGCTCACACCTCATTTCATGTATCCAATGAAGCCCTCATGGGTTACATGATGCATCAGTAGGAGTACAACCTACATGTTTAGGAGCATTTGGATCAGGATCTTTTCCAGATTATGTCAACCATGAACCTTTCATGTGCTCATCCTTATCCTTCCTACCAACCCTATCCTGATGGTAATTATGCATCCTATGCATATAATCACTTCTACCCAGCCCCTCTACCTTCTTCCCGCATTTCTTATCTCATGCATGATTTATAACAACAATGAAAACAATTATAATTTGTTTTTAAAATGAGTAAGAAATAGAGGATTCAAATTATAACATTAGGACCTTTTACTAAACTCAAAAGGATCCTAATTGGGAATAAATTGGATTCTAGGGACTATTGAGAATCCAAAAGCCTCATGATATTCTTAGTTCTACAAATTAGGCTTGGAACACCATACTATCTCAATTGAAGTCTTATATTAATATATTCATTCAAGATTATTATATTTACATGAATTGAAAACTTAATCTTAGTCATGATTTCCTAAAACAAAATCATATGATTCCACTCATTACTCAAATTTGATTCTCACATAAATACATCAATAATTTCTAAAACTTCCAAAGTTTGAGGATGTCACGTTCACCACACAATTAAAGGAATTCTATCCCCAAAATGCAAAACTAACCATATTAAGGCAAATGACATCTCTGTTAGCCCCATACATTGTTGGACTACCAACTCACCATGTAATGGTTTTATATAGATCATTATAAATACCTTCTGTTGAGGTGACAATATCTATATCACTGATGTCAGAATCTAATTTTTTTGTAAGGGTGGTCATGCATCCTAATTCATTCCATTATATCCTTATTTGGTAATTGTATTTTTACCTATGTCTAAAGAACATTATCATATATCAAGAATATCCATGATATGGTTCCATGAAACCTCTATATCATATCATATCACGAATTCTAGAGCAACATATTAATTCACATATAACTCCAATATGTATCCCTTGTGGATATCCAATCTTTTACACATATATTGAAGTTAAATCAGATATTTGTCTACAGTAAAAAAAACCCCATTCATCTAATTTCATATGTATAGTTGGAGAATCACATATCACATTATAATTTGAAACTTATATTGATTCATTATCAAAAAATGACTCCAACAAGGATACCTTTTAAATCCAATGATAATTACATAAGGTTTGTGGGATCAAGATAAAGTCAACCCTGATTACTTGAGTCTCGAGTGGTCAAGAGAATCTCTAAGCACTAAGTCCATGAGGTTTTGTGGGTCACGAGAAAGGCACTCTATTTGTACATGAGACCCTCAAGATAAGGAGAAGAGAAGTCCAAAGCTTACATAATGCTTGTGGGGTCATATGAAATCCCCCCATGAGTACATGAGTCTTGAGTGGTCAAAAGAATTTTTGCTCACTTAGTTCATGAGGTTTGGGGAGTGAAGGGAAGGCACTCTGTACATATGTGAGGCCCTTCAAGTCAGGAGAAGAGTAGTCCAAATGAACCTAAATCGCTAGAGATCTCATGAACCCAAGGGGAAAAGTAGGTCTCTCAAGGCCCTTCATTTTGTACACAACCAACCATAGGATTGTATTTCAATCATTACTGCATAAGTTCTTGTATTCTTATATCTACACCTCTTGTATTATTATCTATAGTGACTTCCTTAGGGTCTCTAGTGGTTTAGGTATCTTTGGACTGTTCTTTTTGTGATCCCAAGGGCCTCATGTGCGTATAGAGTGTCATTGATGTGACCCCCTAACCTCAAGGACTCAGTGAGTGGAAATATGCTTGACCCCTTGAGAGTGATGTACTCATGGGTGGCTTTTTCCTTACCCCATAGGCATCATGAAATTGTAGAGTAATCCTCTCCTGACCCATTGGGACTCATGCACTATTACAACATCCCTACTTGACCCTAGTGTGGACATAGGGATTTACCCTCTATAGGGTTAACTAAGATGCTACAAACCTTTTTTTTGACATTATATATATACCTTGATTCAAGATAAGGTTCTCTAATACTATCATTCTTATATGACCAATGACTCATCCTTCGACATGGGTTTTATATGACTTGGATACATTGTTATATAATTCCTTTCAAATTAATAGCTTGATAATACATATTTAACTTGTAATTTCTCTAAGAAAACTCTCACATAATTGTATATGTCAAAACCATTAGGGCCATGCACATATATTCTTATTTGTATTAGTTTGTAGTAAGGGCTTACATTCCTTATAAACATAACCATCCTTACATATCTCATCCTTTTTGTTGAGATCCTTATGGGAGACTTCAATGGATATCAATTTTTAAAACCAAACATGAGGTTTTTTAATTCATCTTTCTAAGTAAGCCATTCTAGGTGTTTTCTTGATTTTCATTAGATGTTTCTGGATCACTAGACTCAAATGTAACTCCACGTGTTCCTCATTATTGCTCCTACATCGGTCTTTCCCCTTACTTGGTATAACCCACAAGTCTAGATACCATTTAACCTTTTGAGTTTTATCTCTCCTTTAGTCCACTTATTTTTTGTAGATGACTGGGTTATGCCAACCAATCCCCAGGTATTTATATGGTTTATCCTCACAAGGAGAAAATGTATAATATGAAAGACCTCAATATCTATATCACTCATTAGCATTATATTTTCTACAACTTTAGGAGGATTCTCAAACTCTACTTCTTCATGAAATCATAAATTGAGATGCGGTGATGAGTGATTTCAAAAGCACAAAAAGAAAAAAAGATGAAAGGAGGATGAAATTTAAGATGAAGAGACCTAGAGGTCTTTTACTTTGAGATAAAAAACCCATACATGGTCATGCCAAATGCATAGGGGCCAAGAGTCCAATAGAATGACATGGGCTTCATAGGAAACATTTTCACATAGCATAGAAGAAGATAGAAATAAAATAGAATAAAGTTACAAATGGGTAGGTACCTAGCAACCAACAATGGTCTAATGTGTTTAAAATTCATAGAGTTCATCACTATGCATAGTGTTACTCTAATCATGCATCTATCTTGCCTATTATAGAAAAACCCAAATATAGGGATAAGTAGAAGGAAAATTTCAGGTTCAATACAATGTGGGTGTCTTTACCAAAATGTAGAGAAGTAACTAATAAGGCATGCAGGGAAGCATGTCAAGGAACCGTTTATTACCCAAATCCTAACTCCAACTAACTAGAAATCAATGTTGATAGGGCCTAGGTATCCATCTCTAGCATGATATATCAAAGTGCAAATGAGGTAGCATAAAATCATAGAATACATTAAAAAATAACAAGATAAATTCTCCAACATACAATCATCATTCCACAAGTACTATTAAGCAATGTTCTTTATTACAGGATTCCAATTACAAATTGATTGTACTATTTTTCAAGTCTGCTCATGTATACTAGCTAGGATCTTACAACAAGTACGTTTGAACATAGATCACCAAGACATCAAATACTAGCAATCACTGAACCTAATTTTTTTAAAACAAGTGTGTTCACACATGAGGTGTTAGGTACGGGACAGAAAAGATACATATATGTCAAAACTGAATATTTTGAAAAGACTCTAGGAGTAAAAGAACAAGAATAAAGAATTTATTTATTTAGCAAAATGAGAACTCATGTTTTATGTCATTTTAAAACAATTATACTAACAACATCATGTATCATAAGGCCTTTGACCATCTTCTGATGGGAAGGGTCTGTAAGGATGCTAAATATTAGCTAAGCCTTTTTATCAACATGTCCTGCCCTATTTTGACAAGTGAAGTAGGGTGTTTGTCCTTTGTCCTTACCCCAAGAATATAGACAGGTTCAAAATGTGTGTACAATGGAGTTCTACATTATGTTTGCAAGTTTATAAAAACTGCAAGATAAAAATCAAGTCCAATACAAAAATATTACATCAAATTATACAAGTAAGTATATAAGAGCATATATATATATATATATATATATATATATATATATATATATATATATATATATATATATATATATATATATATATATCATAGTTCAAGCAACAAAGCTACAATCATGTAATTATTGAAGCTCGTACCTAATTCATAGATTATAAATTAACATATCCTTGTACATCTAGCCATAATAGACACTTGCTAGGAACAAGATCAGATGCATGTATTAGATTCTCATCATTAAATCCAATTGGGTCCAATTTTAGGCTTTTGGCCAAATTCGATTCATGTTTTCTAATTAGCACATTTGATGATCTTTTTGCTGATTTATAGGACATAAATAATGTGTGGTAATATGATTTTTTCAAGATTTTAGTCGTTACGTACATTTCAAGGTCAAAAGACTCAGAATAGAGCAACCAAGGTAAATGATAATCATGTTAAGTGTTCCTAGCATAAATGATGATTAGGATCAATAATTAAGGACATAACAAATGCATATCAAGATTTGTTAGATGTCCCTAAGATGATCTTTTATTGTTCATAAACATTAGGTTTAACATCTCAAACATACATTCATATCTAATGTACAAGATTTATATTATTAGGGACCAACATGTGGACTATATGGGCATCAGAAGAAAGATTATCATATGGTGGATATTTCCAATTTAGAAGGGAATGAGAAGATATTAAGAGCCATATCACATTTGAGGCATATGGAAGACAATTAGGCCACTTTAGAAATACATTAGGTCATTGTGGACGTGTTTAGTGTCACAAATACAATCATATAACTAAAGGTGTAGACCATATGCATTTAAGTTACAAAACTTCACAAGATTACTTTGTTCAAAGATCTGATAGAGTTGGATGCATAGGTTAGGTGAAACCCTTCACTTGTTAAACGTATAACCAAAACTTCACATAATAGGGGTACATTTATGCATGAAAGTCATATAGGTCAAGATAAGTGCAATAGGGTAAACTTGGGGTGATTCGAGTCATGGTTAGTTAATTTTGAGATTAGAATGGGTTTCGTATTTAAAAGTGTCTAGACTAGCAATCAATGCAAGGTCAATCATAAGATTCCCCAAAGCTAGACATAAATGGGTATTGACGTGTATTTTACTACGCGCTTAAACGCAAGTATACACGTCGAGTAATATAGGCCTTGTGAGGCCCGAGTCGAACTCAGGGATACGTGAATTATTGGAGACTTCTACTAACTAATCGCAATCAGCTAGACCGATTAACAAAGTAGGGTTTTGTGTTCAAATTAAAAAGAAAATAAAAATCAAACAAAGAAAACAATCGATTAAAGGTTAATTTAATCAATTCAAAGGGATATCTTTAGGATGGCGGTTTCACCGTGGGTCAACATTGTATTAGGTTTCATATAATTCCTCACACCTCTCTCTCTATCCGGGTAGTGGCCTGAAAACAGAATTACCCACTGTCGTGGTGTAATTCACTACTTAGATTTAGGTTGATTCCACCGTCGTAGTAATCATTCCCCTAAACTAAGTGCATTATAAACGGTCTCTCAGTTCCCACCATTAATTTTACAACTCCTTTGTCAAGGGTTTTATTGACTAATGTAGAATTCGTCTCTTTTCAACCGTTAATCCTTCTGTCGAAGTGATTAAGGGTGTTAAATTATTATTATGGTGATCAAGCATAACAATAGAAATGGAGAAAACGAATCTATACCACGGATTTGAGAGAAAAATATGAATTATTGATATAAAAATGTCATACAATGCATTCCCGGGCTACTCCCGGTCCTAAAGATTGAGGGTTTTAGCCTCTCATGTTCATCTCACACGAATACATGGTAGAAATTGGGGAATTCATAAGAAAAACGGGAAATAAATGGGAAAACCCCTGAACGGAGAAGAACCGGTGGATCCTTGGCGTAGAACACGAGCTTCCCCGCCTGTCGGTGGTGGAAATCGTCTTCGGCAGCGTCCGAATCACCCGGAATGAGCTTCTCGGCCTCCGTTCTCCTTTCTCCTCCTCGGCACTCGTGCAATCCACAAAATTCCGATCCCCCTTTCGTGTGGGCGGCCATCATTAGGTATAAGTCCCTAATTAGGTCGTCAAATAACAACAGCCGTCCGATCGAGATCAAAACAGATCCAACGCATATCTGCCGGCGTCGATACCATCGACGCGGATCGATGGTATCGACCCAGCGGATTAGCGGCAGCTTTCCTTTCTTTTATTCTGAGCGCCTGTGGTGATCTCGATACCATCGACTTGGGCGTCGATGGTATCGACTCCTGTAGCGTCGGTTGTTGTCGTTTAGCGACGCTGTAGCTCCCCTTGTGTCGATGGCATCGACTTGGGTCGATGGTATCGACAGTTTCCTCGCCAGCAACTTGAAGGGATCTCGATACCATCGACTTAGGTGTCGATGGTATCGACTCTGTATTGCTCTTCTCGGCTGACAACCTGTGGAAAGGTCGATGGTATCGACGGAAGCAGATACTTGTTTTTCCTGAAATTTCATAACCAGACCAAGTAAATCCACACAATTTATAATAAGATGATAAATAATGCTCAAAATAGTAAAACAAAGGGGATTTGATATAAAATGATGGCAAAGACCAAATTAAGTGAATTATGCAATATTATCCATGAAAATGAGTAATTAGAGCACAAAACACATATGAAATAGGTCTATAAATGCGACTCAAAATCATCACATCAAACTCCCCTAAGCTTAAACATTGCTCGCCCTCGAGCAACTAATCCTTAGAATAGGATTGCAGATGTCAACTAAAAATCAACACATCACCCCACATTCCACATGACTCCCGCTGGACGTTCTCAAACCGGCCTTTCCTAATCACAAAACAGTAATTACCCTACAGGCGACAATAATCATCAATAAAAGAAATTATCCTTCAAACCGATGAACACTATCACATAAGGCAGTTAACATAATAAAATTTGCCGATTCAGCATTAGTGCATCTTGTGATCGCCTACACTACGTTGCTCGCCCTAACTACCATCTACATGGAAGCAGTTCTCCTGATAAACATGAGTGAGGAGAAAATCACGGTGGCCTACCAATCCGAGCAACGGGTGGATGGAATGGGTGGTTCATGGAAGAATTTGGAAGTATTACACAGTTTCAAAATGCATACAACAAAATGTCCTAAATGATGCAAATGCACATTGAAAATGCCCTAATGCTTAAAATTAGGTGGAATGATGCATGCACTAACCTTCCACCTCAAAAAGAGATAGAAATCTAATTAAGCCACATCATGTACTCAATTTCCTTGTTATGCAAGTGATATCATGTTCCTTTCTCTCTCTTATTCCATTTCCTCCCAACTTCTCTTTTTTTTTCTTTTCAAAATTTTTTTCAGATTTTCAGAATTTTTTTCTTTTTTTTTCTTTCAGCCCACATATCCATAATTGCTTAGAGATACATGTATTGGGCTGTTTTCTTCATGATTGGAAATCTTTGCAATATTTCGAAGGTATGGAACAGTTTAGATCACTTTTGAGGAAAAACTGAGATACATGGTGTACTTAAGCATGAAAATCATGAAAGTTATGAGTGCAACTACAGGCCATGCACCTAAAGGTAATGTGCATGAATCACTATACATTTTTTTCCATTTTATGCAAAAGTATGAAAATAACAATGCAAATCCTATCTACATGCTATGCACGCAAGAAGGAATTAAAACTGTACTTTACTTCCAATTCTTTGGTAGATTATGGAAAAATATGAAGTGGAATGATCACAAGATTAAGTTACTGAACCTTAGAAAAATATCATGTGTCCCTCCTTACTGACATGTGTAGTAGTTCAAAGGGTTCTTTCTCTTATATCCAATTAAGGTCTCATTACCATTTGATTAGGTTAGGCTCAAACAACCGTTACTATCCACTTTTCATGAGTCAGCGGGGGTATGGGTGTGACATATTGCTTCAAAGTTGACATAATCAATCATTTTCATATGACAAGTTCCCCAAGGACAACCAAGTTAAGCTATCCAAAAGACACAGAAATTTTTAAATTCCCTTAAATTCCCCATGAAAACAGCGAGATGACAACTTTTACGACATCCACAGTTACACTAGATAGATGTGGATCCTAAACAAACTAAAATTGCAAAACAAATAAAAAAGAAAAAACTAAAAACAACTAAAGAAAAGATAAAAGATAGAGCTGTTCCAGCCACCCCCCTAAGCTTGAATTCGACTATGGCCTCATAGTCAAAAACCAACTTAAAGGTGGAACAGTGATACCAGATCAGTCCAATGGTGGAGTTGGGTACTGCTAGGGTCGTGGGGTCCGGATTTGCTCTGGATGATGTGACTTCATTTGGCCAATAACCCTGTCTTGAATGACTGACACCGACACTGCTATGTGCCCGTCGATACCATCGACGGAAGTTGATGGTATCGACTCGCTGATTAGGGCAACTGCCTCGCGAGTCCGGCTGCCGCCTTTTTCACTTGTAAATGTCGATACCATCGACACACCCGTCGATGGTATCGACTCCACTGAGTCAATTTCTTCTGAAAATCTCCAGAGATCACGATGGTATCGACTGGCATGTCGATACCATCGACCTTTAATTGCGACCTGTCTGTGACCATGTCGATACCATCGACGGGGGTGTCGATAGTATCGACGCAGTGCGATTTTTGCTGGTGTCGACCTGAACCCATGTCGATACCATCGACGAATGTGTCGATGGTATCGACCCTGCCTGTGCCTGCACATTCAACAAATGGATCAAGGTATCATTTTTAAACTAAAATTTAAACGAAATAAAAGCAATCTATGACTAAAATTAAACTATCCTAATGTACCAATGGTTGGGTTGCCTCCCAACAAGCGCCCTTATTTGACGTCTTAGGCTAGATGTATGACAGTCATCATCTTTTCACCTTGGGGACTGCACTTAGAGGATCATGCGGTAATTTGAATTCAACACGATCTCCTCCAATTCCCAAAGACAAAGTACCTCTCCATAAGGCAGTCACGACATCTGCCGTTGCTTGAAACGGTCTTCCTAGAAGAATTTCACAGCTTTGGAGTGGTGGCATATCCATGACGATAAAGTCCACTGGAAATATGAATCTATCCACTTTGACGAGAACATCTTCACATACTCCATAGGGTCTCACGGTAGACCCATCTGCCAATTCAATTGTTGCAGCCAACTTCTTTATCTCTTTTAACCCCAACTTTTGAAATGTAGCCAAAGGCATGAGATTTATACTAGCGCCGGAATCACATTGCGCTTTAGAAACATGTTGACCACCTATTGAACACGGAATGTAAAAACCTCCTGGGTCCTTTCTCTTCTTTGGTGAACTCCTGTGAATCATTGAGCTCACCGTCTCATTCATCCAATAAATTTCATCGTCTTTTATCCACCTCTTCTTATTAATGATTTCCTTGATGAGCTTCCCATAGGCGGGTACTTTCTCGATCATCTCCACTAATGGAATATTGATGTGGAGTTTTCGGAATATCTCTAGGAATTTTTTAAAGTGACGATGCTCTTTCTTTGACTCAGGATTAACCACATTTGAAACATCTGCTGCCTCAACACGCCTATGAGGTAGCACATAAGAGCTTTTCGGGGGTACCTCCCCTAAGCTTGCTTCAATTACTCCCTCCGGCATGGGTTTTGGCAAGACATCCTCAATAGTGGAAGCTTGTTGTGGTTCCTCTCTTGCCTTAGATGTCTCCGCATGTACACAAACAACCTGCACTTGTTCTTTTTGCCTAGATGGAGATACAATATTCATAACTCTCTCTGATTTTCTGAAGAAATGGTTTCCGCCCGGCAATCTATAGTAAGTGCGTGGATATGGTATCGCCGATGTTGCATGCACATTGAAAGTCATTTTTCTTTCTTCTACAACTTCTTGCACCTGAGATTCCTCCTTAGTGCTTACCACAGATATGTACTTGACTTGTTGGTGTGCCTGAGCCACATTTGCATTCTCGGCTGGTTTTTGTTGATTGGCGTGCTTGATGGCCGCCACTTCACTCGAAATCTGTGCCATGGTGATTTCCAATGCCCGCATTTGTGCTCCATGGCTTTGCAGCGTCTGCCCAAACTTGGTTAGAATATCACCTTGAGATTGCAATTGTTTTCCAAACATGGCCATCATCTCTTGGTTTTGCTGGACCATTTGAGTTAGTTATTCAGTGTTCTTGTCCTCGGCTTTCTGCTGTGGCTTGGCATCCGGATCCTGTAGAAAATTGTTCGAATCCTTCCATGAAAACTTTTTATCTTTCCTCCATGCATAGTCATTGTTTCTATAGCCCTGTTGTTGCATGAATTTCACTTGGGCCTCCCCATCATCAGATGCATCCTCCTTAGTTAGCACCTTCTTGGCTAGAAGATCTAACTTGGCATTCAGCTCCCTCACTATTCTGGATTCACCAGTAGCCTTGACATGTTCCACTGCACCTCTGTCGCCCCATGACTGTTTCCTAGCCATGTTCTTTAATATCTCCCAACATCTGGTATCAGTGTTATTCAGAAAAAATATGGATCCGGCTGAATCAAGATTACTTCTATCATGCTCGGAGAGAGCAAAGTAGAAGATCTTCACTTGGGTTTCCTTGTCCAGTCCATGCTGTGGACATCTCCTCAACATGACTTGGAATCGCTCCCAAGTCTCAGAATAAGTTTCACCCGCCTGTTGGGTGAAATTGTGGATCTTCCGGATCATATCATTGGTCTTCTCAGGAGGGAAGAACCTCTTGAAGAAAACCTCCACCATGTGATCCCATGATTCAACAAACTCGTCGTCGAGGTTATGAAGCCACTCTCGTGCTACTCCTGCCAATGAACTTGGGAACAACTTGAGATACAACGCATCTTGCGGGAACCTGTCGATCTTCACCATATCGCAATTTTCAACAAACTGACTAATGTGTGCCACTGGATCTTCATTTTTCAGCCCGTGAAATGCGTTGGATTTGACCAAGTTAATCAGTGCCGGGTCGATCTTGTATGTAGGTATGTTTAGCCCCTATTTCTTTATAGGCCCCTTTGATGCTGAGGAAGAAGACGCCTTGATCTTCTCCCATATCGTCTGTGCTTCAGCCATTGCTTCTTCTTGTTCTTGCTCAGATTCAGAATTTATATCACTTTGGTGTTCCTCCTCGTAGTAGTCCTCGTCCTCTGGTCCCGTAGATGGAACCTCAGGTGTGCGATTCACGTAGTCTCGACTACGTGTGTGCACCATGCAAAGTACCTGAAATATGGAAATCGGGGTTCCGTACAATGCTTTGAACGAGTCAACACAATAATAGAGAAATAAAGGAATTTTTGAAATTGTTTTAAAATAAAATAAAAAAAATGTGGCCTAGAATGGCCGCTCTTAGCACTCAAAGTGCCAATAATTCGCCGTATCCCCGGCAACGGCGCCAAAAACTTGACGTGTATTTTACTACGCGCTTAAACGCAAGTATACGCGTCGAGTAATATAGGCCTTGTGAGGCCCGAGTCGAACTCAGGAATATGTGAATTATTGGAGACTTCTACTGACTAATCGCAATCAGCTAGACCGATTAACAAAGTAGGGTTTTGTGTTCAAATTAAAAAGAAAATAAAAATCAAACAAAGAAAACAATCGATTAAAGGTTAATTTAATCAATTCAAAGGGATATCTTTAGGATGGCGGTTTCACCGCGGGTCAACATTGTATTAGGTTTCATATAATTCCTCACACTTCTCTCTCTATCCGGGTAGTGGCCTGAAAACAGAATTACCCACTGTCGTGGTGTAATTCACTACTTAGATTTAGGTTGATTCCACCGTCGTAGTAATCATTCCCCTAAACTAAGTGCATTATAAACGGTCTCTCAGTTCCCACCATTAATTTTACAACTCCTTTGTCAAGGGTTTTATTGACTAATGTAGAATTCGTCTCTTTTCAACCGTTAATCCTTCTATCGAAGTGATTAAGGGTGTTAAATTATTATTATGGTGATCAAGCATAACAATAGAAATGGAGAAAACGAATCTATACCACGGATTTGAGAGAAAAATATGAATTATTGATATAAAAATGTCATATAGTGCATTCCCGGGCTACTCCCGGTCCTAAAGATTGAGGGTTTTAGCCTCTCATGTTCATCTCACACGAATACATGGTAGAAATTGGGGAATTTATAAGAAAAACGGGAAATAAATGGGAAAACCCCTGAACGGAGAAGAACCGGTGGATCCTTGGCGTAGAACACGAGCTTCCCCGCCTGTCGGTGGTGGAAATCGTCTTCGGCAGCTTCCGAATCACCCGGAATGAGCATCTCAGCCTCCGTTCTCCTTTCTCCTCCTCGGCACTCGTGCAATCCACAAAATTCCGATCCCCCTTTCGTGTGGGCGGCCGTCATTAGGTATAAGTCCCGAATTAGGTCGTCAAATAACAACATCCGTCCGATCGAGATCAAAACAGATCCAACGCATATCTACCGGCGTCGATACCATCGACGCGGGTCGATGGTATCGACCCAGTGGATTAGCGGCAGCTTTCCTTTCTTTTATTCTGAGCGCCTGTGGTGATCTCGATACCATCGACTTGGGCGTCGATGGTATCGACTCCTGTATCGTCGGTTGTTGTCGTTTAGCGACGCTGTAGCTCCCCTTGTGTCGATGGCATCGACTTGGGTCGATGGTATCGACAGTTTCCTCGCCAGCAACTTGAAGGGATCTCGATACCATCGACTTAGGTGTTGATGGTATCGACTCTGTATTGCTCTTCTCGGCTGACAACCTGTGGAAAGGTCGATGGTATCGACTTCCGTCGATGGTATCGACGGAAGCAGATACTTGTTTTTCCTGAAATTTCACAACAAGACCAAGTAAATCCACACAATTTATAATAAGATGATAAATAATGCTCAAAATAGTAAAACAAAGGGGATTTGATATAAAATGATGGCAAAGACCAAATTAAGTGAATTATGCAATATTATCCATGAAAATGAGTAATTAGAGCACAAAATACATATGAAATAGGTCTATAAATGCGACTCAAAATCATCGCATCAGGTATAAAGGTGAAGTAAGGTACATGGATGGTGATTACGACCATCAATTTACTCAAACATGTATAAATATTGTTGATTTGATGACTAGGATATTAGCAGTGAATCAAACATTCAATATTTAACATAGTCATGCATTTATTTAATTCAAGTGATCAAAGATTACAACTTTTAAGGAAACCAAATGAGTAAATGGTTGAACTATGGTGAGCAACCTACTACATTGGGTAGGTCTTCTCAAGATGATCAAAATGATATACATTTTTTTTATTATTTAGGCAAGGAATGAGAAAAATATGATTTTTTTAAATAAAAAACTATAAGTATTTAATTATTTGGCGTTACCTTTTGATTTAAGCTTTGATTAGGTTTGTTGATTACAGATTCAATAGTTACATCTCACCTCATGCATATGAACGTGAGTGTGGTTCCTCAGGCCACACGGTTCCCAACCATTGGTTGATCTTCATTGAATCCCCCAATGTATAATCATCATCCTGTAAAAATGGCCACAACTGCGCGGTTGTTGGGTGCCTACCACCACAGATCACCCGTTGAAGCTTCACAACACTATAGTGGCACTGATTTGATGTGTTGTGGAGAAAGTTATAGGGAAGGAGGGAATGGGAACCAAATCTTGTGGGCATGTCATACACCCTTAGGTAGTCCTGACAATCACTTTCGTTGTCAGATCTTCCCAAGAAGGTAACAAGAATAAATTCCCACATAGGGCTCCATGGTGGTGCCAGAAAGGAGGGTTAGAAGCAGAAGAAGTATTGGAGGTGTTCCAAATAATGAAACAAAGACCAAAGTGAGGGGAGCGCTAGGGGAAATGCAAAGAGGGATGCTTTCACCCTCAATTGAGGAAAAGGAAGGCATGGCATGCAGATTTACCAAGAGCCATGGAGGTACACTATAGCGTTGCTATAGTGTACAAATAAAGGAGTGGGATTAGGGGCTGACCAGTAGATCAAAGGGAGAGTATGTTTCGGAAGGGATCTGATGTTTTCCTGGACATGAGGATAAAATTAGAGTAGAAGGAAGCACAATCCAATTCGGCAACACCTCCCTTAATTGGACCACTTAGGTTCAAAATCCAGTAAAATCAAATTCAATTGACTTATTTTCATTAGTCCATAACTTGGCCGCTGATGGTCCGATTGGGATGAACATAAAATTCATTAGGGAGAATATGGAAATATTTATGAGATTCAATTTCACTTACAAGATGGATACATATTACAGAATGGTTCATAGTTTAGTTTTATAAATTAGTGTCACATATAGTAAAATTGATCATTGATTTGACCACATTAATAAGAATGTCACTCGATGCAAGATAAAGAGTATACTTGAGGAGAGAGGAAGGTTAGTTTGTCACATCCTTCCGTCCTTAATAGAAAATTTTGTCTTGGAAATTCATCTGAGATCGTAGTTAAAGGTCAAAGTCGACATATTCATCGTGTTTAAGAAACTAAACCTAGGCATCAAGCCATCCACCACTGTGGGGTGCACACATAGGTTGTCGTTGCCAAGTGTGTGCCCATCCCAATTAGATACATGCTACTTGATGTTTTATCGTATAATGATATCATCTTAATATTAGGGTTCCACATCCCATATATCCTTATAAAATTAGGGTTTTTTGTGTGTATCCATACAAGCTTGAGATGCTTATCAAAAATCTATGTTATCAATTTTTTAAGAATACATGTTCATTGTCATAACTTGCAATTAGGCCTATCATCGTCCTTATATTTTTATCAAGTTACATTCTAAATTCATGGATTGGCTTTCCCCAATATACTACCAACTATATGCAATTGTGTTAATCATTTTTCATTTTGAGTTTGAACTTGATAATTTAAATACCCTAATTATTCAAGTTAAGATCTCAAGAAATTCTATATCAAGTTCATGATTTAAAATTTACATCTTTCATACAAGTTATGGTTTCATATATATTAGGTCTAGCTTATAGAGTGACTTGTCATACATATATAAAATTTTATCTTAATATTAGACCATGATCATCCATCCTTTGATGAACAACATTATCATCAACTTTGAGGTTTCATATTTATCTCACTTGTATCTCATAAGAGCTCCACAAGTTATTTCCACTCAAGCTAAAACCTATCAATATCCAAAGCCACATTCTAACCATAACCATCCACTCATGAAAAAAAATTTCTACCCAACTACCAAAAAAAGGGAAGCAACTATATTACCATACATACAACCTCTAACAAGAGTATGAGGCTCATCATGGATACCACACATCATATATATCATCTTAGGGTTCTCGGACATCTCCTGCATCTAGATGGAAAACACATTATTGAAATGCCTCTTTCTCTAGGATTAGATCTATATGTAGGAAATCTAGCGTTCAACATTATCAAGTGAACCATACACTAGATGACTTAATTTATATACTTATAAGTATTCTATATAAGGACTCATCATCATGCAATTCATCATTCAAAATTTTCAATATTTCACATATAACTTTGAGTTAAGATATCCTGACCTTCTTCTATTTAGGTTTGACCCATATTAAGGATTCACTCTTATTGTATGTATCACTATAAAGCACCTTCTTGCAAAGATATTGAGTCCTATGTTGGTATCAATCCATATTTCACAATTCATATTTGAACATATAACAGGCTATGAAAATGCAAGCATGCCAACCCACTAGCTATATTTAGCACACCAACCAAGTCATATGATCCATAAATGGTGCTAGATTTAGATATAGTTTCATAGTCAACTCCTTGCATATCACAAACATACTTGAATATTATTGCATAAAATATAGGTCATCATGGAGAGAACTCATTTCATCAGCCTCAACATTAATATTAGCAACTTCATCATCATCATCATCATCATCGTCGTCGTCGTCGTCATCATCATCATCATCATTGTGATCATTATCATCGTCATCATCATCATCATCATCATCATCATCATCATCATCATCATCATCATCATCATCATCATCATCATCATCATCATCATCATCATCATCATCATCATCATCATCATCAAAAACAACAACTTAGTTCATCTAGTCTACTTACTAGATAAACCTTTATCATGTTTTTAGACAACTGTAGAGAGTACAATTATCATCTATGCACTCTCATCTAGACAGGTATAACATCTCTTTCTCCTAGGTCACATGGATACTCACTGCCTTTCCACCTAAACATTTTTCATATGTACATATATACAAATATTTGAAATAGGTTTTCTCCATCATTGAAACATATGATGGAAACCACTATACTCCATTTGAGTAAAACCAAATCCAAAATGAGTTACCTCATTCATTTGGTAGTTTAGTACCATGGCACCTAGTGAATGAGAGAAAACATGGTTCACACTTATGTAGCTTCCCAAAGCATGTCCCAGAAACATATGTCTAGAATTATAATAAAATCTCCATTTTCTCACTCTCATGAACTACAACCCAAACTATAGAACAAAAGGAAGGCAAAGGAAAGGTTATAGGGATTGCACAAGTCTACACCTAATTCTAGAGCATCTAGGTTCTAATATAGAGGCTAGGTCAAGTCAATCCACAAAGTACAACTTGTTAAGTTTTTAAGGTTGAGTTTAGTTTGTCACATGTGGGCAATTTTTGGTGTGGTTAATGTTCATGCCTTGGTAACATTTGTCACAGAACTATTTATTACCCAAATTGTAATTCCAAATGACTCTATAGTCAACTATGATAGGACCTAAGTATCCTTCCCTAGCATGGCATTATGAAAGCATGAATGTATAAGTGGAAAAGTGAATCATACATGAACAAATAATAATATAAAGGCACCAACAAACACTCAGCATTCCCATGTATCATTAAGAAACACTCTTTATTATGAGATTCCAATAACAAATTTTGAGTACAATTTTGTTAAGTATTACCATGTAATATAGACAGAATCTTACAATAACTACACCTAAAATAAAATGAAAAATATTTTTTAAAAAAGGAATTAATGTTAAAGTTATGTTCACCACACTTTAATTAGTCTATCAGTCAAATTTCAAACCAATTCGATCTTATTTGTGTATCAATTTAGTAGCTTTAAGTTTTCACATAAACTAATTCTATTTGAATTGAAATGACATTAATTTTTAATTTGGTTAGACCCCTCCCTTCTCAAGTAACACGTGTGTTACTTTCTTCCCCAGCAGTGTTTGTGCCTGGCATTATTCCTAAGTAGGAGTTGGCTAGTCCTTGCTGTAAATGATGGATGTTCTTAACTCCCTCTCCTATATATCCTACTATCTATATCTTACTTCTCTTTCCTCTCCTAACCACCGAAATCCTAGTAGTAGTAGGCATTTCCCAAGTTCTCAGTGACAAACAAAGACTACAAACAACCATCTCTAACTTCTACGATCGCATGACATCGATGATCTCCTCTCCCCTCATCCTCTTTCTTGAATCTACTGCAACCCTATATTTCCTTCCATTCATCTCCACCATCCTCGTCTTAAAACCCATAGTCACAAACTCTTCATCATTCTACACATCCAAAACCATACAATAGGAAACGCCACTGACAACCTCAAAGGACGATGGAGGTTGTGCCCGTTGACCTCATCAAGTTGCAGTGAAGTGACGCCACCACCATGGACCTTCAAGCGAGATCCTACATACTAAAGTTTGTCCATGAAGTCACCATCATCTATGTCATTGTCAACTCCCCTTGTAACTGTTCTCTTCATCTTGCTAATGGCCTACTACCTCAGAAGGTGCCATGTCCCCAGTAGCCCCAATGCACGACCACCATTATAGAAGGTTCGACTCTACATAGATCTTAGTCTCATCCATGAGCATGAAAGAATTATAGACATCAACAACTACACCCTTCCTTCTTCAAAGCACATTTTTGGACTAAAATGCATGTTGGAGTTCCCTAAACAACTACCAGATTCAATAATCATTGTAATCTGAGAAGAAACTATCCTCTGGTTCTCCATCTTCATCTTTGGTGACCAAATATCAAAAATGATGTAGCCTATAGACTCCACTATTCCCTTGAAACGACTTACCCTTTGATGTTTCCAACTTATCTTGACCTCTAACATTCGTGGAAAGTGGAAACCACCATATCAAGCTGTTGATTATGCAATCTTGTAAGTTATATATCTAACTTGTATGACTTATGGTTTTAGTATGTAGAGTGCTAAAGAACATTGTAATAGATTGGAGGATAATTTGATTGTAAACTTGGTCATAAAATGCTATATAGGATACATACTTTTTATCTCTATAATATAAATATCCATATATTAATAGTTACCTAGTCCCTTGAGTCTATACCTTGGTTAAGATGATCAATTTAATAACATAAATTGGCATAGATAATAATCAATGATAATTTACCCTTAAGCAATCCTAATACAATAAATATATAATATTTTCATATAGGAAATACATGTATTAGATATATATATATATTTATTTATACACAACACATATAGAGTAATTATAAATTTGAACATTGCCACATATTAAACATCTAAATGAATGTGCATAGTATCTAGAAACACAATAAGAATGTAAGGGTGTACCTAGATACCAATGACCTACCTTGAACTTAAGTATGTATGAGAGAAAGAGACATATATATATCTAGAAAAGGACTATTTTAAAGTAAATGGTAAAAGAAGAAAATAATATATAAGAGAGACATTTTATATGTTCTTGGATGATTTACAAAGGGAAAATATCTAATATATATATATTATTCTATGATTGGAAGGAGATAACTATGACTACAAGTGTAAACATTGATAATAAGTTGAAGTAAACTTAGAACCTTAAGTAATAACAACATGAATACTTCAGTATCTCTAAACCATAAATCTCATATAGCCAATCAATACTAGGTTTGGATGTACCTTCAATTATGAATGGATAATTGTGGAGTAATGCATGTATAAAACACTTATAGATCAAGAAGTAAAAAACTATGAAGTTCATCCCTAAAGATAGGCTTGGTATGGAGGATCATGTATATGACAGAGTGAGTTTTACTTATATTTTTTCTCTCTTGTCTCGCTGAAACAAACTCAACCATCTCTCAAACGCATCCTCTTACCCTCGAGTTAGGGCGAACGACCTCTCGAATCCTCACCCCTCTCATTTGGCGGTGGCGACATTTTTAGGGGTTTTCCCTCTACTCCTTCCCATGCTTATATAAGAACCCCACTAACACTGACAACCCTCCTTTAATCATCTCATACCACCAATTGCACTAAGAGGCATCACCACCCCTAACTGAGGTACCCACACTGAGCCTGACTGAAGTGCTCCCCTCGCTCCTGTGACCCCCCTCCTTCCAATCAACCGCAACCCCACACCCTAGGGACCTCAACGAGAATAAGTGCACTGCCCATTGAAGCCGTGAAGGTCATGAGGCTTGGGTAGACGAGCCCCTACAACCAAGCTCTAAAGCCCCATCATCATTGAGGTCAGGTAAACCTTCAAGCTGCAGGAAGTGATTGCAGAGCATCATGAACCCCACACAGAGCTTTTTGACCCCTCACTCCAACCCAAGGGCAAGTAAGAACTCTTGATTCCTTTTTTGTCTTCTCCAACTATTTTGATCAAAGCACTACCTCCAGTTGACCTCTGGAAAACTTTCTAAGCTAGTCAAATTTGGCACAACCTCACGAGGTCAACTAAGCCCTCAACATGAACCCAAAAACCTCCTCCCCTCAACTAGGCATCACCCCTCTTCATCCATCGTGAGCTTCTTCCATGGAGTGAGCAGCAAAACAATCAAGCCAATGAAACCCCCGATCTAACCATGTTATGTCATGTACGATTATTTTTGCACCATGGGAACTTTAGTCCTTTAACCTACTTGCTCGACCCTCTTAACCAAAGCAAGATCGTGGGTCAGGAAGAGAATCAATGGAGTCAGATCCCTTCCCTAATCTATGAGGCCCAACTTCTTTTTCTTTTTTTATTTTTATTTTAAAAACTCTATCCTTTTTCTTATTGGTTAATCTTGTAAAATCCATAATAAATGATTCCAATTATGAAAAATCCCCATAAAATACCTATGTTCTCAGAAAATTAAGCAAAAATTGTATAAATTATTACATGTACCTAGAGCCAATTCTAAACTCGGTGCACCCTTGCATGGGTTTAATGTTCTTTTAATTATTTAAACATATAAAACCAGGGATCAATATTTATGAAAATCCATAAGATATCAATCTACTCTTGTGACCTCTGACCAGAAACCCTAGGTTGTTGAATGATAGTGAACTTATTTTCCCTAACGCCACATGAATGGTCTATTGTTTTTCTCTATCTGCTAATAATGGAGATTAATGAAAAAGTAACCATCCTAAATATCTAAATCCAATCCCTAGTCCCTAACGTGAGATCCTATCTATAATACTTTGATGTAAACCCAAGACCATAAATGAAAGTCATCCTGAGACAAAAACCCTAAGATGGGATGATGAGAACCCATAATGACATTAGGACTTTGTTTCCTTTCAGGGTGATCTTTTTACTACCCTTCTAGACTCTTGGAATTTAGATCTAATCAAATTAGGTATGTGGTCTTATTTAAGTATAAGACTAGTTTTCCATGGTTGCATAAGATATAATGTACCTTGGGTGAACCTATTTGCTTGTACTTTATTGGATGATTAATAGTATCTATGCTTCGCCAAAACTTCATAGAACATAAAAGAACTTTGATGACTTGTATCTACTGAGGTAAGAACAAATAGGATATGGCCCATTATGGATGTATGATATGTTTCCTAGTATGGATGAATGATGAATTTCCCATGCTAGATGTATGATAAAGTATATTTCCCATACTAGATGTATAATAAAGTGTTGAAAGAGATAGTAGTACAACTGCATCTAATGATATGTCTAAATGAGGTGTTTACCTAATTTTTCGCCTTAAATAATGGTTTCCTTTGATTTCTTTATTGCTTTAGTATTTTGTAATATACAATCATAGTACTATATTTTTAACCATGTACCAACCTTGTGTTGATGATTTTTGTTCCTCGTATTTTCTAGGTACAAGGAACAAATAATGCATCTCAATGTACCAGAAGCTACTAAATAATTGTTCATGGAGTATAACTAGCTAGATTGCTACTTCTTATCTCTATTTCTTGTAGGTAGTTATTTCTTTTCCCATTAGATGATGTATAGGAAGAATTATCTCCTATGTATTTTTCATTTCTTAGAACTATTCATTTCTTTCTATTGAATAATATGAATGACTTTTATCCTTGATGAATGTTGTTTGGTGTGGCTATTTAATGATGCTTGTGAACAACGATCTAGCTCCTATTCATAATTTAGTTGACTACCACAATCTCTTATATTTTCCCTTTTGACATCTTTAGATATGAGTGCACGCATATCTGGGATTGTCATTCAGGAAAGTATATAAGAATTGGGGTCATCACATTTGGTATCAAAGCCAATGTTTACACAACATGGTCACATGAACTGTATTCACCCTATTGTGAGTCTAGGGTAGTCCTTGAGTTAGGGATATGAAGGGTGGAGGTGACTAGGATAGCATCTTTCATGGATCTGGCTAAAGTCTTCGAGCCACTTAGCTTGGCAATCACGAGGCTACCTATATGACAGTATAAGTCTACCTGGCAGAAACCCTAAGTGTTCCCAACTTATGGGCATACCTTAATTAAGGACCCCTCTCATCTATGGATATTCCCTCTCACTCCCTTCTATAGAAAAATCCCCCCTCATCTTTATTTTATACATATATTTCCCTCTCATCTCTATGATATAAGGTTAGGAAAAGAGTCACTCTAGTTTGAAGTCTAAGGACCGACTGATAAGGATTTTAGGGTATCCTCCACAAATCATGACATAAAGATCATTAATAACAAACAAAAGAAAAATAATGAAATTTAGTATGAAAAAAATGATAATGATATATCTAATATATTCCACCTAATTTAAGGATGCCTCCTAAGAACCATAACACCAAGGCCTCTGAAAAGTCATCCTCTAAAAAAAGGAAAGAGCCTGAACCTCATGAAGAGCCGGATTATGAGAAAATGGCCAAGATAGGTGGGAAGAGAAGAAGAAAGTCCTCCTTGATGTCATGGAAATCATTGCTCTAATAGGAACCCCGAATCCAACTCTTCTAGAAAGAAGGAGGTGACAAAGTTAGACTTCATAAAACTTAACCCTAACACCTTTTGGGGGGGGGGAAACTAGCCTGAGGTGATGGATAAAGTAGAAGCATGGACATTGTCTGTGGAAAATTCCTTCTGTACCCTAGAAATACCCAATGAAAAGAAGATCAAATTTGCCACCAGACTGCTTAAGGGAAGGAGAAAAATCTGGTGGGAAAACTATGGAGGGAATAGGGGAGGAGAGGTGGAAAACATGGAATGGGAAGCCTTTAAAACCCTTTTCACCGACTATTTCATGCCTATAGCTGAGAGTAAGAGGAAGGAGAGGATGTAAAATGCGCTTAAATAGGGTAGTCTCACCATGGTCGATTACACCCAGAATTTTAGGCTGTTGGAGCGGTACACACCCATTAGGATGGAAGACTGCCTGATGGAACACTATGTTGACTGTCTATCTACCCACCTCAAAACCCTAGTCATCACCTCCCATCCCAGAAGCATAGATGAAGCCCTAGATACAACCCTTAAGTAGGGAAGGGAACAAGGTTTGTAGAAGCCATCAAGCATGGGATACCTAGTGTTAACCGCCATAGAGGAGGATAAGTCTAAGAAGTTCCACTCTAGACATAACAAAGGATCAGGTAAAGGAGGAGGTTTAGTGAAATGAGGGCAATGGAATAATTAGAATCAACTGAAGACCTACCACAACAAATGTAAGACTTGTAGACAAGGACACGAAGAACCTTGATTCCATCCTAAGCTTGTCTTCTACAACTGTAAAAAGGAGGGCCATTTCATCGCCAAGTACCCTACTACGTCCCTCCTTGGCCTCCCTCCAGAAGGTGCTCTACCCCCTCAGAGACACTACAATGCTATAGTTTTTATAGTTACTACATAGGAAGAAAATGAAAATATCAACCAGTTGGCTGAAGGGAACCTAAATTCTTTTATATATAATATCTTGCTCAATGCCTCCAAATTATTCTTAATATAATTATCATGTGTAGGCATTGTTTTCTTGAATAATCATCCTATTAAAGCTTTATTCAATTTTTGATCAACAAACACATTCATCACTCAAAATTTGGCATCTATGTTGCATCTGCTTATAAGGGATTTGGGATATATTTTGGATGTGTCGACTCCTAGTGAAAAAGTACTTACTACATTACAAAAAATTGATGTCCTACCTCTAAAATTCGAAAATCATGATATGCCCTTTGAATTCATTCGCTTAACAATGGAAGTCTTTGTTATTATACTTGGTATGGATTGTCTATACAAGTATTGTAACGCCTAGGCCCACTGCCCAAGACTCTAGTAGAGTTTTAGGAATGACGAATGTCCCCACAGACCACCACTAGATTTAACTGTGTGCTTTGTCCTCACTGACGCGCATGCCAGGATCAACTTCCTGACAGGTCACCCATCCCAGTACTACTCCAAGCTGAGCATGCTTAACTATGGCATTCTTAGTGATGGGCTCCCGGAAAAGGAGGTGCACCTTGGTGATATGGGTAGTCCAATCATTCCTTATAAGATCATTATATCTGAGGCCTCAAATCTTGGGACGTTACAATCTCCCCCACTTAGACTCTTGACGTCCTCATCAAGGCTCAACTATAAGGCCTCATAACATCGCCCCATTTCAGTGTAGACCCAGAGTGGCCCATGGACACCCTGCTCCCGATCACGGAATATCAGCACAAGGGTGGCTACGTCAACCATGGACAACCCTTTCCTACATGCCTGGACCGCACGTCTTAAGACATGCATGTCACATGCCCATGTGGGCCCCACCTACTGGAGGGGTTATGGCTCTGATACCATTTTTAACGCCTGGGCCCACTTCCCAAGACTCTAGTAGAGTTTCAGGAATGACGACCGTCCCCACAGACCACCACTAGCCTTAACTTCGCACTTTGTCCTCACTCACGCGCATGCCAGGATCAACTTCCTGACAGGTCACCCATCCCAGTACTACTCCAAGATGAGCACGCTTAACTATGGGGTTCTTAGTGATCGGGCCTATAGAAAGACTAGAGGTGGTACATGATTTTCTTGACGTATTTCTGGAGGAGCTTCCTAGGCTGCCTCCAAATAGAGACATTGAGTTCTCCATATACCTTCTTCCTGGAACCAATCTGATTTCTATGGCATCATATAAAATGGCTCCTTCTGAGCTTATGGAGTTGAAGAAACAACTACAAGAACTTATCAACAAAGGTTATATACATCCTAGTGTTTCCCCTTGGGGTGCACCTGTTCTTTTTGTCATAAAGAAAGATAGTTCTATGGATATGTGTATTGACTACTGCATGTTGAACCAAGCCATTATTAAAGACAACTATCCCCTCCCTCGCATTGATGACCTCTTTCATCAGCTTCACACTGCCAAAGTTTTCTCAAAATTGATCTTCATTCTGGTTACCATCAACTTAAAGTCAAAGGTTCTGATATTTCTAAAACCACTTTTCAAACTCATTATGGGCATTACAAGTTTCTAGTAATGTCGTTCAGGTTGACCAACTCACCTGGCGTATTTATGAATCCGATGAATAAAATCTTCCAACCTTAACTTAATGAGTTTTTGGTCATCTTTATTGATGATATTCCGATCTATTTCGACTTTATGAACAAGCACCACAAGCACTTGAAGGGAGTCCTTGAAATCCTTCAAGCTAAAAAAATTTATGGCAAGCTCTCTAAATGTAAGTTCTAGATTGATAAAGTCATGTTTGTTAGCCATGTCATTTTTGGGGGTAATATATTTGTTGATCCTGCCAAGGTGTTTTTTGTTCTTGATTGGCAACCTCCCTGAAATCCTTCAGAATTCCAGAGCTTCTTGGGCTTGGCCGAATATTATCATCACTTCATTCCCAATTTCTCCAAATTGGCACTTCCTATGACTAAGCTTACTCAGAAGGATGAGCATTTCATATGGTCAGCTTCTTACAAATCTAGTTTCCAGGAATTAAATCAGAAGTTGACGTTAGCTCCTGTTCTAGTCCTACCTTCTGGCAATGAAGGGTTTGTGATCTTCATTGATGCGTTAGGAAATGGGTTAGGATGTGTCCAGCAATAGCATGAAAAAAGGTGGCCTTTGCATCCAGACAACTAAAACCCAATGAACTTAATTATCCCTCACATGATTTGGAATTAGCTGCAATCATTCATGCTCTTAAAATTTGGAGGCTCTACCTGTACGGGGCGACATTTGATATATTCACTGACCACAAAATCCTAAAGTACATCTTATCTCAGAAGGACCTAAACCCACGTCAATGCTGATGGATTCAATATATGAAGGATTATGATTTCACTATAGGCTACCATCCCGACAAAGTTAATGTGGTCGTTGATGCTCTTAGCAAAAAAAAGGTAGTATGCGCATACTTGCCTGTTCTTGAGTGGAGGAATATGGAGGATCTAGTGGGTTGGAATCCAAAGTTTTTGTATGATTGTGTCCATGTCAACAACATCTCTATCATGTCTGACCTGCATTCTGAATGTCTTCAAGCACAGAAGGCCAATCTTGATCTTATAGAGCTCTCTTCTCTCCTGTTAAAGCCTCAAACACATCTATCTGTGGGTCTTGATGGTGGTCTCTGATATAAGAATTGTATGTGGGTTCTTGAATAGTCAACTTTGAAGATGAAGATTCTCAGTGAGGCACATGGGTCAAAGTATAGAGTTCATCCAAGAACAACTAAAATGTACAAAGACCTGCAACGCCAGTTCTGGTGGAGGGGCATGAAGCATGATATTGTAGAATTTGTGTCCAGATGCCTAACATGCCAGAGAATCAAGGCCAAGCACTAGAGACCAGGTGGTCTAATACAACCCTTGGTAATCGCAGAATGGAAATGGGAATACATCACCATGGATTTTTTGGTGGGGATACCCAGGACCAGAAAGGGGTACAATGTTGTATGGGTTATATTGGACCATCTCACAAAGTCATTTCGCTTTCTTCCTGTAAAGACTACTGCAAACACTTTGGAGATGGTGGACCTCTATATACGGGAGATAGTATGTATGTATGGAGTTACAACGTCCATTGTCTCAAACAGGGACCCAAAGTTCACCTCAAAGCTATGGAAACAAGTTGAAGAAGAGCAGAGCACCAAACTAAACTTCAATATAACATACCATCCATAGATAGAGGAGAAGTTAGAGCACACAGTATAGATGCTAGATGATCTTTTACGAGCTTGTGTTCTTCATTGGGAAGGCTCGTAGGACCACTTTTTGTCTTTAGCTGAGTTTGCATATAATAATATCTATCAGGCGAGTATTGGGATGCCTCCCTATGAAGCTGTCTATGGCAGACCGTGCAGATCTCCACTACATTGGGATGACATCAGGGAACACACCTTGATGAGATCTATGGAGATGCAGTTGTATATAGTCAAAGTTACACTAATCAGGTAGAGGATGAAGCGGGCACAAGATAGGTAGAAATCCAATGTAGATGATCATGACATGAACGTCAATACAAGGAAGGTGATCACATCTTACTGAAAATCCAACCTATTCGAGCTTTGTCCAAGAACACGGGGAAGCTCATTCCTCACTATGTGGGACCCTTTGAGATCCTAGAAAGTGTATGTGAATGTGCCTATTCTCTTGCCTTCCCACCTTAGTATCATGATACACATAATGTATTTCATGTATCAAATCTAAAGCCTTATGTCAAAGACCCCAGTCACATTCTAAATCATAAGCCTCTCAAGATGAATGATGATCTATCTTATGTTGAGTCCCCAGTTAGGATTCTTGATTTCAAGACAAAGTATCTTTGTAGTAATCAACATATAGATATGGTGAAAGTTCTCTAGAGCCACCATGATCAGAACGAAGCCACCTGGGAGATTAAGTCTGAGGTCGAGCAGAAATATGCACATCTCTTTCAAGATCTGTGAATTTTGAGGACAAAATTCTTAAAAAGGAGGGGAGAATGTGACACAATCAGTTTTACTTATATTTTCTCTCACTTGTAATTTTATAATTTCCAATAATACCCTTAACTTTTCCCTTTCTTAATTTCCTAAAAGAGATTATCAATTTCATAAAAATCCAAACCCTAATTTCATAGTAAATGAAATACATGTATTAGGGTACATAGTCAATTAATATAACAAATATTCAAGTTTGACCCTCAATTTTGAACAACTATTGGATAATGACATTATGAAGATCCACCTAAAATTTCATTGCAATTGGATGAACCATTAGGAGTTATGAGTTTTTTGAAATTATGTACATTATTTCTTTTATTTCTAACCTAGGACCTATGTTTTCAGGTTTAATTGATTAAATGTGTGACATTTCATGTCATGTACACCCCATCTGACTTAGGGGGCAGAACATTTGATACATACATGAATCCTGACTGCCTGATCCCTTAATCACGGATGAAGTACGCATCCAACATCCCTGGCTTTGTCATCTACCTCCCATAGATCACGACTTGCTCCAACAGCTCGAGCCAAATCAACCTTGATACCTCGAGGAATATCTAGACTGTATCCACTTGAAATTTTTAGAGGACGAGTTCCTCTTGGGAAAACAAACTCAACCATCCCTCACACACGTCCTTTCACCCTCAGGTCAGGGAGCACGACCTCCCGAGTTCTTACCTTGCTCACCTGGAAGCGGTAGCATTTTTAGGGCTTTGCCCTCTACTCCTTCCCATGCTTATATAAGCACCTCACTAGCACCACCGACCCTCCTTTAATCATCTCGCACCACTAATTGCATTGAGAGGCATCACTATCACCCCTAACTGAGGCACACATGCTGACCTTGACTAGAGTACTCCCCTCACTCCTATGACCCCCCTCCTTCCAATCAACTATGACCCCACGCTCCAGGGACATCGGTGAGAAAAAGTGCACGCCCGTTGAAGTTGCAAAGGTCCATAGGCCTGGGTCGATGAGCCCCTACAACCAAGCTCCTAATCCCCATTACCGCCGAGGTCAGGGACAAATTCGAGATGTAGGAAAAGATTACAAAGCATCACGAACCCCACATAGAGATTTTTGACTGATCACTCCAACCTGAGCGCAAGTAAGAACTCTTGATTCCTTTTTTGTCTTCTCCACCTGTTTTTATCAAAGCACTGCCTCCAGTTTACCTTCGACAAACCTTCTAGGCTAGTCAAACTCGATGCAACCTCACGAGGTCAACTAAGCCCTCAACATGAACCCAACAACCTCCTCCCCTCATCTAGCCATCGCCCCTCCTCGCCCATTGTGAGTTGTTGCAATGGTGCCAGCAGAAAAACAATCAAGCCACTGAAACCCTTGATCTAACCATGTTTTGGCACACACGATTATTTTTGCATCATGGACACTTTAGTCTTTTAACCTACTTTATTGACCCTCTTATCCAAAGCGGGATCGTGGGCTAGGAAGAGGATCCCAAGATCCATATCCCTTCCCTGATCCATGAGGCCCATATTCTTTTTTTTCTTTTAAAAACTCTTAAATTTTTATTAATCTTGTAAAATCCACAATAAATGATTCTAGTATCTTAAAAATCCCCATAAAATACCCGTGTTCTCAGAAAAAAACATGTATAAATTATTACATGTACCTAGAGCCAATTCTAAATTCGATGTACCCTTTCATGGCTTGATGTTCTTTTAATTATTTTAACATATGAAAAATGGATATAAAACCAGGGATCAATACTTACAAAAATCCCTGAGACACCAATATAATCTTGTGACCTTTGACCAGAAACCCTAGGTTGTTGAATGATAGTGGACATATTGTCCCTAACACCACATGAATGGTCTATTATTTTTCTCTCTATATTAATACTGGTGATTAAGGAAAAATTAACCATCCTAAATATATAAATCCAAACCCTAGTCCCTAACTTGAAATCCTCTCTATAATACTCTGATCGAACCCTAAGACCTTAAATGAAAGCCCTAGTAAGAGCTACACCCCAAAATGGGATGATGAGAACCCATAATGACAATAGGCCTTTATTTCCTTTTAGGGTGATCTTTTAACTGTCCTTCTAGACTTTTGGAATTCAGATCTAATCAAAACATGTACGTAGTCTTATTTAAGTATAAGACTAGTTTTCCATGGTTGCATAAGATATGATGTACCTTGGGTGAACTAATTTGCTTATACTTTTTTCGATGATTACTAGTATTTATGCTTCTTTAAAACTTAATAGAACATAAAAGAATTTGATGAGTTGTAGCTACTAAGGTAAGCACAAATGTGAGATGGCCCAGTATGGATGTACGATATGTTGCCTAGTATGGATATATGAAAAATTTCCCATGCTAGATGTATGATAAAGTAGTTTTCCCATACTGGATGTATGATAAAGTGCTAAAAGAGATAGTAGTACAACTTCATCTAATGATATGTCTATAAGAGGTGTTTACCTTATTTTCCACCTTAAACAATTGTTTCTTTTTCTTTCTTTGTTTCTTCAAATATTTCGAAATATGAAATCATAGTACTGTATTTTGACTACGCACCAACCTTGTATTGATGATTTTTGTTTCTCATATTTTCTAGGTACAAGGAACAAATAACACATCTCAATATACTGAAAGATACTAAATAATTGTTCATGGAGGTTATTTAGAAATATTGCTACTTCTTATCCCTATTTCCTTTAGATAGTTATTTCTTTTCCCATTAGATGATGTATAGGAAGAATTATCTCCTATGTATTTTTCATTCCTTAGAACTATTTATTTCTCTCTATTGAATAATATTTATGACTTTTATCCTCAATGAATGTTGTTTTGTGTGGCTATTTAATGATGCTTTTGAACATCGATTTGGATCATTTTCTTGACATCCAAAATCTCTTATATTTTCCCTTTTGACATCTTTAGATGTGAGTGCACACATATCTGGGAATGTCATTAATGAAAAAATATAGGAAGTGGGGTCGTCACAAGGTATGTACAAATCTGATTTTTGTTTGGACATTAAGTGACTTATACCTATTTTCCTTAGAATGAGCCTATTTTTTATATTTAGCACCCTTACTATTCCTCTTGGGTATTCTTAGATTCTGACATTGTTTAATTGATTCCTTTGAACATAGGGTCTATGACCACACATTGCCTATCTACTTGATAATTAAATTTTACTTAAATGTATGTCTTGCTTCTCAATTTATTCATGATGGGTGTTAAACTTTTTATCAGCAGTAGTGGTTCATGGGCACAACCATTTATAGAATAGGTCACGTGTATTCTGCCCTGTTTTTGCATTTTCACCCTTATTTATTTTAGGTCATGATACAAGGTGTTATGGACCTATTTTTAGATATTTGGTCTATTTAATATTTGCATGCAAGTTTGTTTATGATTGTCTGAAATTATTATGCCAAGACACTTATGAGGTTCTTTTGTTATCTAAATAACACATTCTCTTGTTTATCCTTTCTTGGATATATGTACTTGTTAATGGCCCTCTCTTGAATGAGAACCCCCAAGTTGTATACCTATATAACCTGAAATGTCTGAATATTATTTACATGTGCACACTCACAAGTATTTTTATGCATACATTTTTTTATTGGGTGTCGTTCACAACCCACCCACATTTAGGACTTCTTGTTGATGATGATTCAGGAAGGTGACCATCTGGGTGTCGACATGAGGTTAGCATGGAATGTCTTTGTTGACCTTTGTAGTTGAGCTTATTTACCAGTAGTTGTAACCATTTCATTTTATAGAATATCAATTTATAATGAGGAACAATTGCATGTGAAATAAGTACTATTTTTTCCGACTTAAAAATTTTAATGCTCTACATTTATATGTTGTTTTATAAATTACTAAATTCATCCTTTCCTCCATATTTGGATAGGATACTTTTATCACTCAATTTAGTGAAGAGTTGATCCCCTCCAAGGTCCCACTCTTTACAATATGATACCAGAGCCTAACAAGATGGTGACTTGACTACTTCAAGTTATCCTATGTTGTTCTTTAAATCAGTTAGTTAACTAATCCTTTATAGGTTGTTGATGTGCCTATCTGTGTGTTATGAACTCTCACATAGGGTTGCAATACCTGAAGAATTTGGTCTCTTCTTATCCCCAAACTATTTATGTGGTTAAGACTTAGTAGTTAGTAGAATTAATCACCCCTACCTTTTTATTGAGGTGGTAATGTCACCATAGGGAAGTGACTCTTGTAGTGATTGATTCCTATCATCTATTTCCTAGGAGTTTTGTGAGGATTATGATTTGTAGGTTTATTTTGATCACGTATAGCTAGGATTAACCCTACTTCCTACGGTAAACCATGTTCCTGGTCAGGCTTCAAGTGTTCCTCTTGAGTACGGAGAATGCATAGTTTACCAATGTTGAACCCGTACACATGTTTTAGGGTTATGATGTTTGTGGAAGCTAGATCTCATGCAAGGAAGACCTTACCTAAACCTAATTATTTCAATATAGTTCTTAAAAAATTCTTTGCATAGGGGACCGGAAGCTTCCTTACACGAGATCTAGTTTCCATAGACACTAGGTTTAGTTAAAGGCAAATTTGTTAATGAGTGGAAATCCAACAAAGTTCATCAATACCAGCTTCACAATTATATATAAACCTTTGATAATTCCTTTAGGGCATATGCATATATGATTTTCTAATGAGACCTAGTGTTGAATGCTCATACAATCACTTGGTCTGACAAACCCTAATCTCTAATTAGTATAGTTAGGCGACCTAAGTAACTCACAATAAACATGTTAAGTTTCGATAAACCACAATAGGATTGAGTACATTTAAGGTGAAGTTGTAAATGACATGTGAAGTAACCAATACAGATATAGTAGAAATTGACATCATATTCATGTAATCTATATCCCTATCACCTACATATGAGTTCGATATGTTTTAGTAAACCCATGTAGACCGTTGAAAATTTAGAACCTTCCTGTAAATAATTTTTTTGTGAAAAGTGATTGGCCTATTTCTTGCATTGATTTTGGCACCATGTTTTAGCTTCACATCGCAAGATTTTCATCTTCCAAAAATATCATCATTATTATAATATATATGTATAAAAAGTTTTCTCAAATTTTTGATGGTTTCATGTACCAAGTCATCACCACATGAATATTGAATCAGTAAGAATCCCTTAGCAAGGTTACCTTAACTAGTTAGGTCAACCCTAGAACCCTAGACCCACGAGGAAGCAATGAGTTAGAATTTTGCATAGATTTAATATAGTATATCTACCCCATACTACTCCTTTAGCTGTTTCATTATATGATAGATTAACCCTTATAAAGTGTATAGTCTTGTACCTTAGTAGCTCAGAAAAGTGATTCAACTTTACTAGTATCCAAAACTTAATGATAAATGCACAAGGTTACCATTGGGTAAGTTCCTCTGTAAAATGTCACATAAATATAATTATTCCTTAATTATGGTAGTAAAACCTTGTTACATGGACGTTAATTGGATAACCTAATATGACTTAAAAATGCTCATTATATTAAGGTAAGATCCTATGAATGAACCCAAATGAATGATAAATATAAAGTGGATATTTAGGAAAGTAAGTAACCCAATAGTAAAAAAAATATTTGAAGTAAATAACCACTATGATATTTTATATAATAATGGATAAACTTGAAGAAAAAAAGTGTACTTTGATTTATGTCAAACATATTGTAGACTAGGCTAGGAACATCTGAATTTTAGGGATGAAATCCTTCTAAATGGGTGGAGTGTTGTATCATACCCAAATTGGGGTACTTAGCTCACACTTATCTATCCTAAGTCCTATTTTAATTAGTTCAGCCTTAAATCCATTTACCTTTAAATTAGATTCATTAACAATTATTGGATTCAATTAGCATAATATAATTATAAATATTCTTTGTATATAGAGTATTAGGAAAAATTAACTAAATAAATCCAATAGTTGGGTTTGAGGAATAAATACACCAATTTACAGTGTTTAGATCCAACCTAACAATCTAAAATAATTCTAGAGGCATAATATGAATGAAATCAAATTAATAGGACATGTGGCTTATTATTTGACTAATTAAAATGAATAAATCGCCTAACAGGGGACTTAACATACAATTAAATAAATAATATACCAAACATATCCTAAAGGTAAAACTAATGATAAACCTTAACTCCTCGCATCTTACTTAGTCAACATGAAAATTTCAAATCAATTAGACCTCATTTGACCATTCACTTAATTGATTCAACATCCTAATATTAATACGCGTTATTACATTGATTTCCAATGAATGTGTTCTTACCCTAAATTAATAATCTACTATCATTCAAAGACTAATTGGTAGAAGAGATTCAATGAATATAAAATAATTAATTAAGGAATGCATCCCATGAAATTTTAAAATACAAATATTAAATTAAAATGTAAAACATATTCCAAAGAATGAATTGATGTTAAAGTTATGTTTGCAATACTTTAAGTAGTTTATAGGTCAAATTTCAAACTAATAAGACCTCATTTGCTTACCAATTGAATTTCTTTATGTTTTTTCTTAAACTAGTTCTATTTACATTGAAATCCTTCAATGCTCCATTTGATCAGATCTCTCTCTAGTAAAGTAATGCATGTGTTACTTTCTTCCCTAGTCACGTATATGCTCATTGTTAGCCTTAAGTCGCAATCGGTCGGTTCTTATGGACAAACACAATCATTCTTTCTCCCTCTCCTATAAATCCTCAATTTTGTATCTTATTTCCTCACCCACCAAACCCTAGCACTAGAAGGAATGTTCCCATGTGCTCAATGACAAAGAAAGACTAGAAACATTTGTCTACAACTTCCACATATGGAACGACATCAGTGATCTCCCTCTCATCTCTTTCTAGTTATTTTGTTTGACACAACCCTATATTTCCTTGCACTCCTCTCCACCATCCTTGGAATTAAAACCCTAGTTTCCAACTCTTCATCACCCCACACACAACAACCAAACAACTAAAATGCCACTACAACTACAGAGGACGGCAGACGTTGCAACCCTCGACCTTGTCAGGTAGTAGTGTAGCAACGCTACCACCCTAGATATTTGGAAGTGAGCCAACACCTTGATGCTTGTCCATGAACCTTCCATCATCTATGTCTTTGTCAACTCCCCTTCTAATTATCCTCTTCATTTTTTTGTTGACCTACTTCCCAGAAGATGCCATAGCCCCAATTGCCGCAATACATGGCTATTGTCATCAAAGGTTCTAATATAATTAGATCCTGATGCTCATCCATGAGCATGACAGACCTACAAACATCAATATATATGTGTTTCCTTCTCAAAAGCACAATAGAAGACTGAAATGCAACTTGGAATTCCCTAAACTACCACCTAGTTCAACTATTAGTGTAATTTGAGAAGGAAGTAATCCCTGGTCTCTCTTTTGTTCTTTGGTGACCGAAGACCTAAAACACATGACGTTCTAGACTCCATTATGCCCTTACAAGGACTACCCTTTGATTTCACCAAATTATCCTGATCCTTTAATATCTATGAGAGTTTAGAACCACCATCTCAAGTAGTTGATCATGCGATCTTGTAAGTTATAAATCTGACTCATATGTCTTCTTTTTTTAGTTAATCGAGTGTTAAATAATTCTATAATAGATTACATGATAATATAACTGTAAACATGGTCATAAAAAGCCACTTAAACTACATACTCCTCTATCTTTCTCATATAAATATCAATATATTAATAGTTTTTCAATACAATTAATCTATATCATGGTTAAAATGATGGATTTAACAACATGAATCAAAATGTGTATTGGCATAGATAATTACCAGTTGGTGTTTACCCTAATGGAATCCTAATGCCATAAATCTATAATATTTTCATATAGGAAATACATGTGTTAATGTGTATATATATACATATATACACACACACAACACATATAGGTCTAAAACTTAAGTAATCATAAAGTTGGGCATTTCCACATATTGAACACCTAGATTGATGTCCAGAATAGCTACAAGCACTATAGGAATGTAATGATGTACCTATTTACCAACTACCTAAGTTGAATTTAAGTATGTATGATAAAATAAACTTAGATACATAGAAAAGGACTCTTTTAAATAAATGATAAAAGAAGAAAATAACTTAAAAGAGAGACCTAGCATATATTTATGAATGACTTATAATGTCAAAATCTCTAAATGAATATATCATGACGTGAATGGGGGGGAATAATATGACTAAAAGTATAAATATTGACAAAGATAAGTTGAAATGTTAACTCAGAACCTTAAATAGTAACAACATACATATTTGAGTATCCCTAAACTCTAGCTTGGCTCTAGGAAACCAATGCTAGCTTTCAATATACTTTAAATTATGATGGATAATTGTGGATTAATATATGTGTAAAATATTTCTAGGTAGAGAAGGCTGAATTATGAAGTTCACCCATAGAGATAAGGTTGGTATCAGGGATCAGGTATGTGCAACTCCCATTTGTTATTTGGAAATTATGTTCCTTTTACCTATTTTTCTTAAAATTATACCATTCCCTTTATTGACCACCCTTATTATTCATTCTGGAAATTCCTAAATTTTCATATAGTTTATTTGATTCCTCTAAAGATAGGTTCTATGACCCCACTTGCCTATATACTTTGAAATTTAACATTACTAAACTATATGTCTTGCTTCTCAATTTATGCATGTTGCATGTTAGAATTTTTATCTCAAATGGTGACTCATGGGCACAACCTTTTATATAATAGGGTTTGTGTATTCCTACCGACGTGTGCCTTTCCATCCTTATTTGTTTTAGGCCATGATCCATTGGTGTTAGGAACCTATTTTATATGCATGCAAATACTTTTATTTTTTATGTTGTGAAATGATTACAGAAAGACACTTATGATGTTCTTTTATTCTTTAAATGCCTCATTATCTTTTTTATCCTTTCTTTGTCTTACCTACTTATTAATGGACCCCGCTTGAATAGGAACCCGTGTCCAAATATTGTTGACATGCAAATACTCAGATGTGTTCTGTGACATATTTTGTTTTATTATACTAGGTTTCATTCCCTAAACCACCCATGTATATGAGTGCTAATTGACAATAACTCAACAAAATGACCATCAAAATGTCAACATAAGGATAGCCTGGAATGGATACATTTCCCTCTACATTTAATCTTGTGTTCTTGTAGTTGTACCCATTTTGTTTGTAGTATATCCATTTATTGTGAGGAACAATTGTACAAGAAATAAGGGGCAACTTTCTAATAGTTTCATTTCCACCATTTATTCAACTTTTATGATTTGTAATAAATATACCATTGGAGATATAATGAAATTCCTCCTTTACTCAATATTTGTATATGATGGTTTTCTCTTTCAACTTAATGTAGAGTGGATCCCTCCCATGTCCTAGCTTTACAGAAGTTATTTTGATGTCTCATCTATTTTACATGATTATTTCAAAAGTTGAGTCATTAAGTACATTCTTAGGGCAAAAGACTGACAATAGAGCAACCAAGGTCAAGGATCATTACAACAAGTGTTCCAAGCATAAAGGAGAATTTTTATCATTAAGTTAAGGGAATAAGAAACACAAATCAAGATCTTCTAAATGTCTTCAAGCCTAGGCAACATTGTCCCAAAATTATGTTCAACATATCAAACATATGTTTGTATCCAACATATAAGACTTATATCATTAGGGGTGAATATGTGGACTACGCGAACATCTATATCATGATTATCATAAAGGAGGAAATTTTTATATTAGAAGGTAATGACAAGAGTTTCATATCCATATCACATATGGCGTACATGGAAGGCACCAAAACCACTTTACATGAGGCCATTATGGACATATTTAGTGTCACAAATATCACCATAGAACAAAAGAGGTAGACCCTAAGCATGTATTTCAAAAAACATCACTATATTTCTTATTTCATAGATCTAATAGAGTTGGATGCATAAGTTAGGTCAAAGCCATCATTGATACAAGATATAACCAAGCATTCACATAATAGGGTTAAATTTATGCATCAAAGACATAAAGGTCAAGATAAGTGGAATAGGAAATATGTGGGGGAAATTGAATCATCAAGAACATAAAGTTACCAATTTTTAAGATTAGAATGACTTTCACATTCAAAAGGATCAAGAATACCAATTAATGCAAGGTCCATCATAAAAGTCCCCAAAACTAGACATGAAAGCATATAATGGTGAATCAAGGTACATGGATGGTGACTAGGGCCATAAATATACTCAAACATTTACAAAGCTTCGTTCATAATCACTAGGATAGTAGGAGTGCATCAAACATTAAATATTTAACATAATCATGCATTTCTTTCATGCAAATGATAAAAAATTATACATTTTCGGAAAAAGAACCAGAGTTAACTTGAACTCAAATTTGCAACCTAGTGCTTTTGGTAGGTCATATTAGAGAAGATCAAAATGATATTTATTTTTTATGATTTGTACAAGGAATTAGGACATATGTATATTTTGAAGATTGTATTAAAAACTATAGGGATTTAACTTTTTGGAATTACCTTTTGATTTAAGCACCAATTAGGTCTATAGATCATGGATCTGGTGATTGTATCCCACCTCATGCATAGGACTAGGAGCATGATTCCTTGATCCACATGACACACCTAGCCATTGTTTGACCTTCCTTTTCACCCCCAACATCTAATTTCCATGCTATAGAAATGACTGCATTTGTGCAACTGTTGATCGCCCATCACTACATGGGTCGTTCGTTGAATCTTTAATCTATTATGGAGGCCCTAATTGGTAGCTTGTAGGAAGAAAGGAGATCTAGGACATGTGGGCATGTCGTGCACCCTCGGGCAGACCCCGATGAGTTACTTCCATCTTCAGATCTTCCCAAGGAGTTAAGAAGAAGAAACGCACCTAGGGCTACATGGAGGTGTCGACAAGGAGTATCAGATGAAGAAGAAAAGATGGAGGTATTCCAAAGAATGAAACAAAGAGAAAAATGAGAGGAACATGAGGAGAAATGCAAAGAGGGAGGGTTTTTACCTCATTTGTGGCAAAGGAAGTTGGATTGGTAGAAATCCATGGAGTTATATTATAGCACTCTACTGTGTACTGACCAAGGTTGGGGATGAGGGGTGACTGATTGATAAAAGGCGGAGTATTCATGGGAATAGATTCTAAGGTTGCCCTCAAATGAGGTTTAACTTAGAGTATAAGGAGGCACAATCCAACTAGGCTAAAATCATTAGGCTTAAAATTCCAACAAAGTCTAATTAGATTGATGTATTATCATAAATACATACATTCACTTTGGTGGTCTGACTGGCATAATTTTTTAGCCATCAGAAAGAAATTTAATCCCTCTACAATATAAAATTCATTATGGAGAAAGGTGAGGACAAGTTTGAGATTCAATTTCACTTGCAATGGATTCATATTAATGAATGGTACATAGTTAAATTTTGTAAATAATATCACATATAGTAAAATTGGTCATTGATGTGACCAAATTGGAGCATCACCACGTTCAAACTATAGAATTGACATTGAGTTGAAGAAGAATGTCACTCAATGAAGAGAGAGAAGAGTCAAGTTTTTGTAAAGAACTTGACACAGACCTACATAAGAACACACAAATTTATGGGGAGAGGTTATAGTGTTAAATAGATAATAAATTTTGAAATATAAAGTTAAGCCTGAAAAAGGCAGAAGAGAATCTACAAGAAACATAGTTAGTTCTCCTAAATGATATTATGTTGCAAAAATGCAAATGTGTCTCTGTCGATTTAAATGAACTATAGTTGTAAGAAAGTTACTACCACTCAAGGTCTAGAGAAAATGAGATGAAGGACAGGGAGGTCAAAGAAGCAGTTATTCATAACCATCAAAGATGGAATATGGAAGAAACTATAGGGTAGGAAAGAGAGGCATTTTTATTCCAATGTGATGACCACCCATACCTACATATATCATGAGTGTGTTCAAAATACCGGATGACATGCTTAATGAGACTAGGGTTATGATAGCTAGATTTGGGGGGGGGGGATTCAAGGGAGACAAGAAGGTCCATTGCATGAAGTGGGACACACTATGTGAACCAAATTGCAATGGAGAACTAGGCTTCAGGGAATTGAAGGCATTCAATCAATCATTGTTGGCCAAATAAGGGTGGATACTGGACACAAACACAAGCTTGTTAGTTGGTAGGGTCATGAAGCAAAATACTACAATAGGAGGGGGGTTGTTGAGGCTAGAGTGGGTCACAAGCCAAGCTACACATGGATGAGTATAAAGTAGGCAATATAAGAGGTGAAGGTAGGGATAATATGATGCACATGATGAAACCAACATTAAAGTGTATGAGGAATGATGGGTATTGGGGTTGTATTTTAAAATAGAATAACAAATGGAGTTGTTGATACTCCTTAGTTTATTTGTGGGTTGATCAACCGGATGGTAGTCAAGATTCAAAGTAGGTGAGGAAGTTGACATTTTCTAGCATCGTAGAGTGCATCCTTGATTCAACCCTATTTTAGGGCTTAATCTTGTGTTATATTGCTCCTCAATCACTTCTATACCTGTTAGATCACATGCTTTTCCTCCCAATATGGTTATTTGTGTAAAATGAACTTATGGACATTATTTGCATGTTTTTTAGGCATTTGGACCACATTTGATGGAAGAGAGAGAAGCAGTGATCCTAGGGTTTCTCTACCATTGAGAGGCCCAAAGTGAAGTCTGATGCTCCCTAAACCTACCCCTAGTGGCCAGAGACCCATTAATGCAATGGTATCTAAGAAAATCCAAAGAATAGAGTCAAAGTGTTGAACCAGGACCCAGCACAATCGTGGTACCACAGAACGACCGTGCTAAGTCACTTATAAATCACCCCAAGTCAAGTAGAAAGCACCACGGCCGTCCAACTAAGAATGGTCATGCTAGAGACAACCACCACGGTCGTGTTGCACAACACGACCGTGCTACACACAAGCAGAACGGTCGTGGCGCAGCACCACAACCACCATTTCCTAGCCCACCACGGTCCTGCCACCCAACACGGCCGTGCTACCTCAGACCACCACAGTCGTGCCAGTTTCAGCTCAAAACTGACAACCAACCTGAATTTTGATCATTTTATTTAACATGGCCATTCCCATTCACCACGGCCATGGTCACCTCTACCCACCACGGCCGTGCTACTCACAAAACCTACCAATATTTCACTACTTTACCTATATTGCCCTTACTTGACCTAGTGCTTCCCCCCACACCTATGTATACCTAGGTGGCAGCTAGGGCACGAGGCTAGTTACCCTACAGCCACGCTAGCCTCCCCATTTTCGTCCTGCATCCATTCCCACCTCATTCCACCTCCATTTCACCATTTCCACCATCAAAACCCTACTTTCCTTCCATTTCCACCATAAATCTATGCCATTCACCTACCTTGGAGGAGGGAGCTCGATCTACAGCTGCTAGGAGATGGAGAAGGAGGATTCTTCACCGATCTCATCATGGCTTTTCACTCC
Source organism: Alisma plantago-aquatica (assembly GCA_963693085.1). Taxonomy (NCBI): domain Eukaryota; kingdom Viridiplantae; phylum Streptophyta; class Magnoliopsida; order Alismatales; family Alismataceae; genus Alisma; species Alisma plantago-aquatica. Next base: position 939,766,859 of record OY856413.1, on the reverse strand, counting down.
TCTACTCATTCTATCTCCTTTCGTTTTGTATTTTTCTTTGTTATGAGTAGCTAGGTCCCTTGGGTGGGATGTTTGGGGGAAATTATGTTACTTTGATACCATGTTGGGGGAAAATGACATGAAAACTTTGTAATTCCTTTTATTAATGATTATGTTCTATTTGCATCTCATTCTCCATGAATTGCTTGTTGGTTTGTCTATGAAATCACCTAGGAATTTAGGGAAATTGCTTATATATGTGAATTTTGGGATTTTGCCCTAGGTCCAATTCTTGGATCCCTAGGCTACCTTCCATCTTCCTATATGCTAATCAATCTCCCTAAACATAAGTGAGAGATCTAAGTAGTTATATTAGATAATTCTAGTACAATTAGCATGGAGCCTTCTCAAGGCTAGAATGTGGGGGAATTGGGGTACTAAGCCCTAATTTCACCTCCCCATTACTACCCTCGACCCATAATTTCCCTAGGAATGTTTAATATAGAAACCTAGACTTGACTAGACTCTAATTGAATTGAACCTAATCCCTAATCCAATTGAGTCTCGCAAGGGTAGTAGGGGGTGTTAGGTACTAGTTCCCCTATACACCACCTAGCATATTCATGGACAGTTAGTAGATTAGGTTAATTCATTAGACTATAACTCATTGTTTGGTTTGGATAATCTAAATATAATCATAATGTTCATATGTCATCCCCCAACTTAAGTGATAAGTGCAACCCCTAAACAGCCCATACCTCTCTTTATTGCTTAAACCCTAGTTTTGTGCTTTCTTAGCTTAATTAGTTCCTTTCTTGCTTAGTTAGCTTCTTTCTTCGCTCTTTCCTTGTTCATGCTAGCTTAGCTCTTTAATTTCTCTTTTACTCTTCTTCTGCTTGCCTTAGTGTAGTTTGTACTGTCATACCTAGCTTAATCCTTTCTTGCCTGTTTAGCCTTAATCTAGTCTAGGGTTAACGTAGATTTCATTCTTGCCTTTAATTCTTCATTTGTTCATAGTAGTTTAACAATGAAATCAACCTTCAAACCCTTAACCCTAGTCTCTGCATTAGGAACCTAGTGAAACTAAACCTAGCTCTAGTAGCCCCTCTTCTCCCAGTGTATCGACCCTACACTTACCACCTTCCTAAACTACAACACGACCCCATGTGCTTGCGGGTCTAGTTGTTTTAGTGTACGCAGGTGTTAGTTAGGTTTTACAAATATCGAAAGTGAATCCACCGTGTGCTTCTATCTGTGGGGTTGCATCTATTCAAAACTCCAATTGAGTAGCGTGTAACACCATTAGCGGGAGCGCACCAAGCTTTCTGGCACCGTTTCTGGGGAGAAAGGCGCTCGGCCTAGCTAGTTAGTTTTGCTTTGACTTTTTCTACTACCCTCATCATTGCTATTCTTTATTCATTATTCTTTGCATTCTTTGTGTATATTGGTTTGCTAACTTGCTTTCTTTTGTTTGGTTGTGCTTTGTGCATGTGACAAGCCATTCGGGAGGAAACAAGATGGAAGGCCAAAATGCACCTTGCAAGTCCTTGCAAGATTACTTCATGTCGAGCAACTACGAGTCACCTATTTCATCTAGAGTCACCCAAATGCAAGGGGAGCAATTTTCTATTCCTCTAGGTCTTCTTGGTCTCCTGCCCACCTTCTACGGCTCAGAGAGTGAGAACCCCTACAAGCATGTGGATGCCTTCCTAGAGATGTGTGCCACCTTCAGAACATTGACGGAAAGTGATGACTCAATTCGGCTCACCTTGTTCCCCTTTTCACTCAAGGATAGGGCCAAGGAATGGTATGATTCAAGGATATACATCATGATTTGGGGTGAGATGAAGACGACATTCTTGAGGAAGTTCTACTCTATTGCAAAGATGACACAAATGCGGCGGTCAATAGTGAGTTTTAGCCAAGTGGGTAATGAAAAGTTCCATGATGCTTGGGATAGGTTGCAAAAGATGTTGAGAGAGTGCCCGCATCATGAGATACCTTTATGGCATCTTGTACAAGAATTCTACTCTGGTTTGTCATCAAGGGATCAAGCTACATTGGATTCTTCTTGTGGAGGTGTTTTCATGACAAAGCCACTGGAGGAGTCATGGTCGTTGTTTGAGCAATTGGCAGAAAATTCAAGGAACCGAGCTTCTAGCATGGTTTGCGATGGGGGTCGGGTCTTTAGTGAGCCTTCTGTTTCTAATGATCCCAATGCACAATTGATTAAGGCTATGGGAGAAATGATGAAACTCATGAAAAGGCAAGGAGGAAATGGTCCTTGTCATCTGGTCAACTACATTGGTTCTTTTGAGGGAGAAGTGAAGACACCTTACTCCTATAGCTACTTGGACTAGCTCAAGGTTTGAGGAAGAGGTTCTCTCTAGATTGAAGATCTTTGATGATGTCCAAAAGGATGTTGCATGGCTTGAAGAAAAGATAGAACATCTCTCTTCCATACTTTCTCTTCAATAAGAAAAATTAGCTTCAAAATCCATCTTGAGTTATAATGAAGTAAGTGGACCCATGCCCTCTTCCCAAATTTTCTACAAAATACCTCCCATGCAAGTGCAGTCCATCTACAATTTAAAAGGCTATCCTAAGACTTACACTCCCCCACCACCTTCACCACCTCAATTTTCCCAAAACTTTACCTTCCAACCTCAATTTCCCTCTCCACCTCAAATTCAATACCAACCATCACCCCTACCTGCTCCACAGCCACAACATGCTCCCCCTCCCCATCATGAGGAAGGTATTTCTATGACAGTTCTAAGGAATGGGAAAACACTTGAGTAGCCTACAAGTCAAAGAAAGAGTGACAAAGCAAAGCAAAAGCAGTTGAATGGTGATGTTGTGATTGAGATTGCCGAAGACGATCATTTCCCACCCCATGTTGATATTGGGAGTCCTAGTGCTCCACCTCATGCTACACCATAGGAAGATCATGCTGAGTCAAGTGGGCCAATAGCTACGGAGCCACCATTTCCCGAAGCACTAGATGAGCCCCAACTGTAAAAAGAAGGCAAAAGCACAATATGGACATTCTCGAGGTCTTACAACAAGTAAAGGTCAACATTCCCCTCTTGGATGCAATCAAACAAATTCCATCATATGCCAAGTGTCTCAAAGACCTATGCATTGTGAAAAGAAGGTCAACGGGGAGGATTCCGAAGAAGGTGAGATTGACTAAACAAGTGATCTCCATCATACAACATTCCCTTCCCGTGAAGAGAAAAGACCCAGGAGCCCCACTTATACCTAGTTACATAGGGGGACATCGCATAGACATGTCCTTACTTGATTTGGGATCTAGTGTGAATTTGATATCATACAATGTCTATGATGAGTTGGGCTTAGGCAAGTTGAAGTCAGCACATTACGCTTTCTAGTTGGAGCATAGATCCATAAAAGTGCCTAGGGGTAGAGTGGATGATGTCTTTGTGATGATAGACAAAGAGAAAGGCATGGTGTTCCTGATAGATTTCATTGTGCTTGATATGGAGTCAGAGGATAGGAAGATTCCCATTATCTTGGGAAGTCCATTCTTATCTACAGTTGATGCCGACATTCATGTGCACAGTGGCACTATGACAGTCTCATTCATGGACATGAAGATCAACATCAACCTGTACAAGACCCCAACCTGAAGAGTCCGAGATACGAATATTGGACATTATCACTTCACAAGTCCAAATGGGAATTTGAGAGGACACCAAGGTGAAGAAATTGGTGATGATCATCGTGATGAAAGGGATGAAGAAAATAGATTGAGTGCAAATGAGGGATGCATGTTTTGCAAGAATGGATACATGAGAATTCCAAATGGATGAAAGAATGAAGAATCACCAAGAAGCCTAGCTGAAGGTAAGAAACTCAGCACTTATGGGAGGCAACCCACCTAGGTTTGGGAATTTTTGACCCAACCTTACATTTTTGATACTTTTGCTTTTCTTTTAAAATTTTCCAAGAAAACACACACACACACACTTGTATTTCATAGTTTTTGTGTAGTTTTGAGATGTGCAGGTGAGAACAGAGTGAAATGAAGAAGAATGAATGAAATTTTGACAAAGAATCAATAGACTATCAACTTGAGATCAAAATTTTGATGTTTGAATAAAATTTGAGTGTCATACTACAGTTACAGTGCCCACCACAACCGTGGTGACATGGAACAGTCATGGTGGTGCACTCACTTTCAATAGAGAAATCATCAGAAATTCGGAAAATCAACTAAGTTTAGAACCAGGGCACCACGGTCGTGCAAGGCAACACGACCATGGTACCTGAAGACACCACGGTCGTGTAGCGCAGCATGGTCGTTCCACAGCCTGATTCGAGCAACTTTAAGTCAGATTTTGCAAACTTTATATTCACTTGTTCATTTCTCTGAAGAACAGAACGGCCGTGCTCCGTGCCCTAGTGCCCGTATAGCGTTCCGCCCACCCTCTACAACCCTCGAATATTCACCAAATCACCCCCAAATTATTCCCAATCATTCCCCTACCATTTCCACTACCTTAATCTCTGGATTCCACCAATTTCCATCCACAAAATCACCATTTTCTCTCCATTCCGCCCCAACAGCCCTGTTCTTCAGAGAAATCCAAAATTTATTAATTTCACCTCCATTTTCGAGCAAGAATGAAGAAGTTTGCAAGAAAAGCAATGGAGAAGACTAGGGGTGTCATCCCCTACCAAAGGAAATCAAGGAACATCCACCCCCAGTTGATGGAGGCCGAATTGGATGCCATAGTGGATCCTATCACAGAAGAGGCCTCCGCACAGCCACGACGGGAGACACCACCTTCGTCGAGAGCATCACAGCCACCGTTGTCTGCTTCCTGACCCTCTGTCTCATCTGAGAGACCCTCTGCTACAACTACATGACCGTCAGCCTCAGCTGCATGACCATCCGTCTCCTCGACAGCACCGCCACAGCCATGACCACGTCAGCGGCTCGTGCTAGATGATGAAGAGGATGTGGATATGCCAGATGCTGAGTAGCACTAGATACCACCACATTGTTCCCATCCATAGCTTGAGGTCACTACCGGTCGGGCAAAGGATCCTTAGCACCCAGAGTGCTTGACACACAAAGTATTAGCGACTCGCTATGCATGCCAAGCAACAATGGAGGCTATGGGCTTCTACGCCTTTTTCCAGGGCCTGATGGAGAAGATGGGATTGTTTGAGATCCTTATGCTGCAATAAGAGTCTTACATCGAGCTGACTCAACATTTTTTTTCTAAGCTAGAGAAAGCAACTGGTGATGGAGAGAACACCATTAAAGTAATGATTGGGGGCAAGAGGTGGAAGATAAACTCAAAGCTAATAAATCATATTTTTGTCTCGAGTGAAGAGATCGCAGCCCTCCTAGACGGAGGAAGGTCAGAGAATGATTCCAGTTCCACATATCCAGCAATGTGGAAATGCTTCACCGGCCAAAGTATCTTTATAGCGGGGAAATCCAAGACGAGTGCCATCCATAGTCCATTCCTCCACTATGTTCAGAAGGTGTTAGCAAACACCATCTTTGGCAGGTACGAGAACCAAGGGAGCTGTACAAAGAAAGATCTTTTTGTACTTGGTTGGATGACTAAGGAGAGGCATGTGAACCTGGAGGTGTTACTTATTGAGCATATGAGGACAATCATGTCCAAGAGAACAAATCCTTTTGTAATGGGAGGGATAGTGACTTTGATTTCTAGTGCCTTAGGACATGACATGACAGGTTACACAAAGGCAGATGGAGGAAAGTTGGTTGACTTGCACTACTTGGCTTGCTCTTCCATGATTATAGTTGTGGATCATAAGATCATCTACCAAGTCAACCCACCTTACCCAAGAGTCACCTTGGAGCAGCCTTACCATACTCCACCCCTCATGGCACAATATGGACCCACGTAGGATTTTCTAAAAAATTGAGGAAGTATGAGGAGGAGAACCCCAGAGGAGATAGCATCCCTGAGGTGGTTTTTGCAGGGGGTCTACGAGAACCTTCACAGGAAGCTGAGCTAAGACGGGCGATAGAGGAAAGAGCGGCACAACGAGTGAGGCAAAGAGAGGAGAGGATAGGGGCGTCAGAGCCACAACAACCCTTAGTGAATACATATGACATGGCCACCATTCATGGACAACTGGAGGGCATCCAGGAAACTCATTACAGAATACTACAGGCACAAGAGGTCTTTCAGTGGACACAGGATGCCATATGGTTGGACCATTAGAATATGCATTACCAGGTCAACCATCTTTACCAGTTTCAGAATGCCCAGGCCTAGAGGAAGCCATAGTGGGGTGAAGATTGGTGTAGCTCTTTATCATCTTTTTAAGACAGCTATCTGCCTCCACAGTCAGACTACTGGGGTGCCTATTATAGACAAGGAGGAGCGCCTCCACCACCACCACAGTGATCGTCTACCCTATCATCCTAGACTTTAGTGTCATGCTGAGGACAACATGATTCAAAAGTTTGAGGGGGTAGGGCAGTATGCCCTTGTTTTCATTTTCACTCTTTTTGCATCTCACGTGTTGTTTACTTTTTGTTTGTTATTTTTATCCTATTTTCTTGTCTTGCTTTCCAGTTTAAGTTTACTGCTTTGCATACCTCCATGCCATGTAGTTTGCTTTTATTTCCATTTTGTGTAATTTTAAAAAAAAAATTGCTCTTTTGCTATGCATTGCATATCATGTAGATTTTTGGTAATTTTTGCATGTTTTAACTAGGATTTGCTTGTTTGCTACTTTGAGTTTAATAATATAGGATTAGATGTGATTTGAGGCAACTTGGCACCATTTTGGCCAATTTTTCCCAAATTTAAGATTTCTTGTCTAAAAAGTGTGTTTTGACCCAATCTGTACTATTTTGAGTAAAAATGATGACCTTTAACAAATGCAAGTGAATTATCATTGTTTGTTGCTAAGTGGTATCAATGTTTGACTTTTTACATGTGCATCACCTCTCTTAGGATTGTGACTGATTTGGTTGAATTATGAGTTGAGCAAGCTTTGAACGCTTAGTGTTTGTGGAATCACTTGATTGATATATCAATTTCATCTTGTTCATTCATGTGGTGTGATATCTAGGATGAAGTATTGGATTAATTTTCATGCAGGATGTCTTATGTGGATAATCATACCAATGACCCCTCTTTGATCTGACTATTCTTCCACCATCTTCATACCCCTCCAACTCATAAAATGATGCCCTAGTGCACATAATCAGCCTTGGCCACCTCCAAAAACTTTGGGGTTTCCATATCTTTATCTCCTCGCTTCACTCTATCCACCATCTTCCCTATCTACACCAAGGGCAAGAAGAAAAAAAAGAAAAGAAAAAACAAAATAAAAGGATGCTCCTATTTAAGAGCATTCAAATAAAGAAAAGATGAGTGTGTAAAAACACTCCAAAATCTTACTGCAACCCTTTCATCCACTTTCATACCTATTGAGCTAGGAAACATCAAACCTAGCTCATTTTTTTCTTTTCCGCAGCCAAGTGGGTCATTTGGTGTGATTTGAAACATAAGATTGAATGTGTGAATGTGAAACAATACTCCTAGTCATTCTTGATTAACATCATCATGAAACGTTTTACCCAGAACTTTATAGACGAAATATGGATAACTTGTGTATTCTATGTGCTATATTTGAAGTTCATATGCTTTGTGCTCTTTTCATGATTGGATTGTGAAAGCAAGAGAGGAGAGAGGTGAAATGCATGTACTCATTCATCTTTGATCCCATTAAACAATAATCATCTTTTACATTGCATTTGTCATTTCTTGTTTGTGGAAAATTTGTAGAGAGATTGAGTTAGAATATACTTGAGGACAAGTATGTTTCAAGTTTGGGGTGGTGATTCAGCCTTATTTTAGGGCTTAATCTTGTGTTATATTGCTCCACAATCACTTCTATACATGTCAGATCACATGCTTTTCCTCCCATTATGCTTATTTGTGTAAAATGCACTTATGGACATTATTTGCATGTTTTTCAGGCATTTGGACCACATTTGATGGAAGAGAAAGAGAAGGAGTGGTCCTAGGGTTTCTCTACCCTTGAGAGGCCCAAAGTGAACTTTGATGCTCCCTCAACCTACCCCTAGTGGCCAGGGACCCATTAAATCAAAGGTGTCCAAGAAAATCCAAAGAGAATAGAATCAAAGTGTTGATTCAAGATCCAGGACAGCCGTGGTACCATAGAACGGTTGTGCTAGGTCACTTATAAATCACCCCAAGTCAAGCAGAAAGCACCACAGTCGTGCGACCAAGAATGGTCATGCCAGAGACAACCACCTCAACCGTGTTGCACAGCACGTCTGTGCTACATAGAAGAAGAACGGTCATGGCGCAGCACCACGACCACCATTACCTAGCCCACCACGGTCGTGCAACCCAGCACAGTTGTGCTACCTTAAACCACCATGACCGTGGTGAGCACCACAGTTGTGCCATTTTCATCCCAACACTGACCACCAACATGAATTTTGATCATTTTATTTAACACGGTCATTCCCATCCACCACAGCCGTGCTCACCTCTACCAACCACGGCCGTGGTTACCCACCATGGCTGTGCTACACACAAAACCTACCCATTTTTCACTATTTTACCTATTTTTCCCCTACTTGACCTAGTGTTCCCCCACACCAATATATACCTACGTGGCGGCTAGGATACGAGGCTAGCTACCCTACAGCCATGCTAGCCTCCCCAGTTTCGTCCCCCATCCATTCCCACCCCCATTTCACCATTTCCACCATCAAAATCCTATTTTCCTTCCATTTCCACCATACATCCATGCCATTCACCTACCTTGGAGGAGGGAGCTCGAGCTATAGCTGATAGGAGGTGGAGAAGGAGGAGTCTTCAGCAAGCTCATCATGGCTTTTCACTCCTCTACTCATTCTATCTCCTTTCGTTTTGTATTTTACTTTGTTATAAGTAGCTAGGTCCCTTAGGTGGGCTGTTTGGGGGAAATTATGTTACTTTGATACCATGTTGGGGGAAAATGACATGTAAACTTTTTAATTCCATTTTTTAATGATTATTTTCTATTTGCATCTCATTCTCCATGAATTTCTTGTTGGTTTGTGTGTGAAATCACCTAGGAATTTAGGGAAATTGCTTATATATGTGAATTTTGGGATTTGCCCCTAGGTCCAATTCTTGGATGCCTAGAATGCCTCCCATCTTCCTATATCCTAATCAATATTCCTAAACCTAAGTGAGAGACCTAAGTAGATATATTGGATAATTTTAGTGCAATTATCATGGAGCCTTCTCAAGGCTAGAATGTGGGGGAATTGGGGTCCTAATCCCTAATTTCACCTCCCCATTACTACCCTCGGCCCCTAATTGCCCTAGGAATGTCTAATATAGAAACCTAGACTTGACTAGACTCTAATTGAATTGAACCTAATCCCTAACCCAATTTTCCCTCGCAAGGGTAGTAGGGGGTGTTAGGGACTAGTTCCCCTATACACCACCAAGCATATCCATGGCCAGTTAGTAGCTTAGGTTAATTCATTAGTGTCATGACCCCAATTTCCATATACTTTCCTTAGTGACATTCACATATATGCGTGCACTCATATCCACCAATGTCAGAAGGGAAAATATAAGAGATTAAGGTAGCCAACTAAATTAGAGAAACAAGCTAAGATCATCATTCAAAACACAATTGATTAACCACACAAACATCCATTCATTGAAGATAATAAAGTCATTACATAAATTTATTTGAGATAGAAGAGATGAATAGTTATATAGAAGGAAAACAAAATACATAGGATTTAGAATATCCTATACATCATCTAGTAGAATAAGCAACTATCTAACTGAAAAGAGATAAGAAATGGAAATCTATCTATTTTATCCTCCATGCCCATTTATTGATAGCTTCAGGTTCTTTGAGATGCATTATTTGTTCCTGGTACCTAGAAAATATGAGAAACAAAAATCATCAACAAAAGTTGGTACGTGGTAAAAAGTACAATAGTATGGTTGCATGTATGAAAATACTTGAAGAAAGAAGACAAAAAAGAAAACCATTTCTTAAGATGAAAAATTAGGTAAACACCTCTTTTATACATTTCATTTGATGTAGTTATACTACAATTTTACAAGCACTTGTCATACATCCAGTATGGGCAAAATCAATTTATCATACATCTAACATGGGCATTTCATCATACATCCATGTTAGGCAACATATATCCATACTGGGCCATGTGCACTAGTAGCTTCAACTCATCACAATGTCCTTTTATGTTTCATTAAGTTTTGGCGAAGCATATAACATAGTAGTTCAACCAATCAAAGTATAAGCAAGTAGTTTCACACAAGATACACCTTATCATAAGAAACCAAGGGAAAACTAGTCTTATACTTAATAAGACCACATACCTATTTTTATTAGATCTGGATTCCAAGAGTCTAGAAGAACAATAACAAGATCACCCTGAAAGGGTGTATTTGTTACTATTGGTCCATATGACCCATGACTAAGGTTTATTCTTTAGATATGAGTACTTCTATCTTATAATGATTAGATCAGGGATTATTCATGATTTTCATCTTATTTTTGGAGTCACAATGTCAGATGTTAAACTAAGGTCTCATACCTTTTAATGATACCTTTTATCATCCAAAAGGAAAAGTCCACAATTAGGGTTTCTATTATGATTTAAATCATCAACATTTTTTTTCTAGGGTTCACATAGTACAAAGGATCAGATATGGATCTCAGAGTTTCTAGGTCAGTCATGACCATGTCGGTCCATTAAATATTTAGGTTTTTACATATAGATGCATGAGGTATACATATGTAGAAAGAGAAAATTAGAATTTAGGTTGTCTCATAATTATTGAGTCAAATATCTCTATTGGATTAGGGTTTTGGGCAACATGGTGATCATGGATTCAATTAGGGTTTAGGATGTCCACAAATCAGATATTAATCATGGATGACTATTATTACACAGTAGTACATAATCGACCTTTAGTGTCGGTTATTTAAGCCCTTTAGTGTCGGTTTTAATGCGACACCTATGTGGGTCCCGCTAAAAGGCCAACCGTTAGGCGTCGGTTCTCAAACCGATGCCACAACCCTTCACGCGCCACCAGAAACACACCAGCAGGGGGTATAGGCATCAATTATTAGCTTTGAAACCGACACCATAAACCTTCATGCCATAGAAAGGGCACCATCTGGGGTACTATCATCGTCGGTTTATTAGTGATAACCGACGCCATCTCACCCGCTTCCACAACCATCAACATCGGCTTATTGTTCATAACCGACGCCCCATCACATGCTTTAGGCGTCGGTTATAATTATTTATCTGATGCTGTAATAATTTGTCATCGGTTTTAAACAAATAACCGATGCCTATTTCATGTTTTTTTTCTTATCAATCTGCAGGCCTACTGTGGCTGGTCACAGGATGAGAAAACCTACAATTTAGTTATGAACTGCAGGTTTTACGACATCCATTGATATCAGCCAACAACAGGACACAAACCTGCAAAATTAACAACATTAATTTTCACAGATTTAGCAACCTGCAGTTCCATTCGAGTTTCATACATGTATAAACATTCATGTAGCAATTTGCAGTTCCATTCATTTTTACATTCACACATGTAGAAACATTCACCAGTAGTTTCATTCATTTTCACATTCACACATGTATAAACATTCAGACACATGTAGAAACATTCAAACATGTAGAAACATTCACACATATTATAATTCAGAAATTCATTTACAAAATATCATTCTTTAGTCATTATTTGCTATCAACATCCCAATTATATGTTAAAACCCCCACTACTTGTATGGTTGTTTCCCATTCTTCTCTTACATCATTTAATTCTTCCATCATGTAGGGAGCATGTACATCTGGTAAGGCCTTTCCTGTAGTGTAGTCAGTTTTAAACACCTGCAAAGAGAATGATGTATATATAATTAATAATATATAAATAAGATTGATATATTTCATATTATCTAATGAGACTATATATAATGCCTTAGGAATGGTATCGATGTCCACTGCGGCATATTTGATAAGCATGTGCATAAATCGCATCACATAGTATGCACATGCCCATCCGTTGTCTTGTGTAGCACACTATAAATTGAAACATACAAAATATTAAAAAATACAACTAATTAAGCATTGTTCACATAAATAATATATACATTGCAGTCGGGAACTTACTTCCACATTCTTCCAAATTATTGGCTAGTTCTTTTTCCTGGGGACCTTTCCTCTAGCCTTTTTAAATTCATCTAAACCCCTACATGTTAATGTAACACAATGCATTGCATAATTAAATAGTAATGTAATAACATATGTTAATAGATATGAAAATGAAATATTTCTCACTAGAATAATGCCATTTTCATTTTGTGTCCATATTTTGAATTCAATTTAGTCCCCTTAGCATCTAGATAATAGACAGTGAACGTCTCGGGGACAATAACTAGTAACTCCCAATGCATACCACTAGAGGTAAAAAAGTTAAAAATTAATAACTCAAAATCCACAATAAAAATGAAATTTTCTTAAGTCCAAATTATAAGCAAAGTAAACTTACTCCACATTGAATGGAGCTTTTATCACCGTCATGTTATTTTGAGAAAAATTTGTAAAAGCATCACAGCATTATTGTTGAACTGACGGAGGGTCTTTAGCTACTAGACTAATCAAAGATGGAATCAAAAATCCTACATGTTCGAATGAAAAATCTACACATATCTTGTCTAAGTAGTTGCAAAACGTGTATTACGTATGCATTAATAAATAAGAAACCAGATCACCAGATCCTACACAAGGTATATGGATGTATAAAGAAGATCTCACCTTATCCATAGCTCTATCACAGATGTATTCAACCAATCATATCGAAACAACTCCAAAATATCTTGTATAAATAGTTTTCTTTCGTATGATTGACCTACAACATCCACATCTATAGAAACAGTTATAGGGCAATTTATATCATGTTCGCCTAACCATATTGCCATACCCCTACAGTTAGGACCTAACGGGTCAGGTAGGTCATTTGGAACCCAACTTGGTAATGTAGGAGGTGGAGGTGGAGGCCTAGATGCTCTGGGTGTCTTCTTTTTAACTTGTATATATATATAATTTCAGATTAATTGACATCATATACACACACTAACAATTTAACATAATGTAAATTTACCATACAGTTTCAGTATAGAGGACATCCGCTTTTGGCCACAATATCACTCCACCTTCTGCCTCACCAAGCGTTTCACAATTTGGGTGGGCATATGGCAATGGAAGATCCATCCAATTGGGTAATATACGTACCGGGCTCACACGAACCCAACCAGATGGTAATGGAGACCCATGAAACATTTCCCCTGGTAGGGATGGGTAAGCCGACGCCTCTGCAATGACAAATTCATTACTTTTTAGACGACATGGCTTCAACCCCTACACATTTTTGTGTAAAGAATGTTATATACATATATACATATCATCTTGAAAAGACTACTTACTATGTCATAAAAATACTTACAGCGGATGTGCTAGGTGGAGGGTCTACAGGATTACTCCCAACCTCTACAGTAGGAGTAGAGCAGGATGCCATACGTACTATCTGCTGAGTGGCAGTCAGAGATGCCTGCCACTTGCTCATTTCTTCTTCAAGTTTCCTATCAGCTATCTTATCTACCTATATAAGGATAAAAGAAACGTTATCTTCTGATTATTGAATTCTCTTTTATAGTAACACTATTACCTCTTCTTGTGAAAGTCCCTCTTTTGGGACATGTTTGTGCTGGGATGGCCCAAAGAATGCTTTGATGCCCACACCAGTGCCTGTAGCCCTAACACATCCAGGATGCTATAGGTTACCCAGAGCAACTGTCAATTCATCCCTTGTGCCCTCAGGGATGAACTTGCCTTGTTTACTCAGCTCATGCATCTCCTGCTAATTGCTAAAACAAAAATTTGTAATTAAGTAAACACCATAAATAATCAATATTCAAATAATTTCTCTAAGAGTTGTAATTTACCATTTTTGCAGCCGCCTCAGCAGTTGCGGGCTTCCTTATTTCTCCCTTCTTATTTTTCCTCCCAGGTATCCATACATCATGGCGAGGAAGAGGTGTGGTACCTATAGTAGAGGACTCCTGAGTAGCAGCAGATTGAGCAGTAGACTCAGCCTGTAGTCTTTGGCGAATACCTGCATACCCCTTTGGACCCATTGTGTGGTCATGCACATTCAGTGCACGCCTTGCTTTTTGTGCCTCACTGAGGACCTAGTTAGTATGCACATTAATGATTTGGTTAGTAACACTAAATGTTAATCTTGAACAGGTGAATACAACATATATTAATTAAATTGGGAGTGACGCCTAATACCTTGAATTCATCAGTTTGTCTTGAAGCAACAAACGCGTCCCATTCTTCTTGGTCTAGGAAGTTCCACTATTTAGTGGCTGTCTTCTTCCTCTTGTCACCTTTTATGTATTCTCAGGTGAGATTTGTCCTATAGTTCCTTAGGACTCTCCCACAGCATTGCATCATACATTTATGATGCAACTTTTCATCCAATTCAAATATACTCTGCAAAATAGAATTTCTATTAACTAGTATCCAAAAAATTAGTAATCTACAACATAGAATTGCAAATTAATAATAACTCACACATAAATCCTTCCATATTACATCTTTCTTCCCCTTAGGAACTTTATGCCAAGAATCTATCTTACAACCACAATGGCTACGAGTAACATACTCAAGATATGAAACAAACGAATTGCGATTCACTCCAACTGCATTTCCTGCATTATCAAAATCCACAACAAGTTTGGGTCCATTTCCCCTTTGCGCTATTAACTTATTCATTATAGTGATGCCCCTTCTCTTGTCAACTTTTTGGTGCTGCTCATCAAGTGCCTCAAGTGCTTCACAGGGTACATGTGCATCATCAACCTAAAATTTGACAAAATAAACAAACTTACATTATATAACTATAAATGGACATATAGATATAAATATATAATATATTTTTAAAACTTACATTGTGAGGCGTTGCATTGATGTCCTCACCCTCATGGTAATCATCAGCACAGTCATCAGGAGAATGCTCAGCCATCTGCAAGTTCACATTCACATTGTAAAGTTCACATTGTAAAGCTCACATTGTAAAGTTCACATTCACATTGTAAAGTAATTCATATTGTAAAATTCACATTGTAAAGTTCACATTCACATTGTAAAGTAATTCACATTGTAAAGTTCACATTCATAAAAATAAAACATATAAAAAAATATAAACATCTCTCTAATATTGTGATTTTTTATCAATTAACAATCCTTCATTGTGATCTTCGCGCACATACAAGTCATCATTAGCTTCAATATTTGCTGGTGTTGTTAACCCAACTGAGAATGGACTGGAGTCATCATACTTATTATAGTACTCTTCTTCATCTATAGGATCTTCAATGAACTATCTTTTACCATGAAGAACAACCGCCCATTTATCATTAGCAGGATCATCGATGTAAAATACTTGTTTCTCCTGTGATGCCAATATGAATGGTTCACCCTTCTCGCCAATCTTTTCAAAGTTCACTAAAGTGAAACCCATTTCATCCACTATAACTCCTTTGGTGTTATCAACCCAATTACATTTGAAGATCAGAATTCTAAAATCTATATAGTCAAACTCCCATATGTTTTCAATGACACCGTAATATGACATTTTAGCTTCACGTGGACTCTTATCCTTTACACTTGCAAAAACATAGTCAACGCTTGAAGGGTGACCCCACTATTTCGGACGACACTCTTATCATCTTGGAGCTTTGTGTAATATGTGAATCCATTAATGTCATACCCTTCATAAGAAATAACATTCAATTTTGGTTTAAAGGTGAGGCATTTGATAGTTTCAGTAATATCATCTGGTGTTTGAGATAGTTGATGTAAGACTTTATCTTCAAACCAATTAATAAATGGCTTGTTATGATCTCTAGCAAGCCACATTGTATTGGCTCGAGGATATTGTCTCTTGATGAAATTGGTATGTTCCTCGATATAAACACTCACTTCGTCCATGTTGTGTAAAATATACAAGTGACCTTGTTCCAATTGCTCACGGCTGATTACTTTCACCCGTGATCCCAAAATTCCTTTGCAAAATTGCTCCTCAATATTCTTGTCATTACCAGGAGTGTCATTACCACTAAGAAAGTCATTGCAAAAATCCATAACCTCTCTTGCCACATAACCCTCAATAATACTCCCTTCAGGCCGATAACGGTTTTGAACATCACTTTTAAAAAGTATCGTTCAAAGGGATACATCCAATGCAAGAAAACTGGTCCCAACATTTTCACTTCCCTAGTCAAGTAGACAACAAGATGTACCATGATATCAAAGAATGACGGAGGAAAATATATCTCAAGTTCACATAGGGTAACAACCACTTCTCTTTGCAAATTATCGAGAGTATCAGGGTCAATAACTTTGTTGCACGGACTGTTGAAAAAGAAACAAAGCCTGGTGATTGCAAACCTTACATGCTTTGGCAATATAGATCGAATTGCCACAGGCAATATTTGTTGCATTAGAGTGTGACAATCATGAGATTTAAGACCTATCAACTTCAGATCTTTCATTGATACCAATCTACGGATGTTGGATGAGTAACCCTATAGCACCTTAACATTTACCAAACATTCACAAAAAGCTTTCTTCTCCTTTCTAGACAATGTGTAACAAGTGGGAGGTAAGTATGTTCTCCGATTTCCCATTTCATGTAATTTTGTTAATTCTGACCTTATTCCCATTTCAAGTAGGTCCATTCTGGATTTTATCCCATCTTTAGTCTTACTTGGTATATTCAACAAAGTACCAATGACACTATCACAAACATTTTTCTCAACGTGCATGACATTGATACAATGTCTGACTGTCAAAGAACTCCAATAAGGAAGATCCCAAAATATTGACTTCTTCTTAAATAAAGATTTGTCACTCCCTGTGGCCATAGTACATTGTGATCTCTTACCAAATTCATTAACAAAGTCTTTTACTCTTTCATAAACAACCGCCCCTGGTATAGGTTTAGGTGCACTCCGTTCCTCATTCAATCCATTGAATGTGTTGCGCTTCCTACGATACAGATGGAATTTTGTAAGAAACCTTCAATGACCGAGATATATAGTCTTACCGCCATGTTTTAGTCTTGTTGAATCAGTGTTCTCTTCACATATAGGACACGCTTTAGATCCTTTGACACTATATCCAGACAAATTCCCATATGCTGGAAAGTCATTAATAGTGCAAAACAACATAGCATGCAAATGAAACGTCTCTCTTCGTGAAGCATCATAGGTCATCACACCTTTACCCCGGAGTTTCTTTAAGTCATCAATCAGAGGTTCAAGATAAACATCGATATCATTTCTAGGTTGTTTAGGCCCGACATCAACAACGACAGCATTACATACTTATTTTTCATACACAGTCAGGGAGGAAGATTGTGTATAACAAGCATGATTGACCAAGTTCTATGTTGGCTGCTCAATGTCCTGTACGGATTTATCCCATCTGTACAAAGCCCAAGTCTTTGATTCCTATCTTCTTCACCAAATTCAGGGTACAATAGATCAATCTTCTTCCACTATGGGGAATCATACGCATGTCGTAGGATCCCATCATTATTTTTCTTAACATCTGCATGCCACCTCAAATTATTCACATCTATCGGATTTGCAAACAAGCGTTGAAACCATGATATTATAGGTAGATACCACATCACCTTGGCAGGAGAACCAGTTTTGGACTCCCCCGAAGTCGTCAATTTATACCGTGACGCACCATAATTTGGACAATCTTTCAAATCCACATAGTCCTTTTGAAATAATACACAATCATTTGGGCATGCGTGTATCTTCTTGGCCTCCATTCCCATTGGGTACAACAATTTCTTTACCTGGTATGTTGAGATTGGCAGCTCGTTTCCTTCAGGGAGCATTTCTTTCAACAAAGATAACAATGACGTGAAGCTTTTGTCGCTCCATCTATTGTTCGCTTTCATCTTATACAATCTCAACACAGCGTTACGCTTCGTAAACTTAGTACAACCTATGTATAACGGTATCTCAGCATCATGCACAATGTTTCTAAACATGGGAGGTGGATCAGTGTGCTCTACCCCACAACTATCCAGCATCGCATCAATGATGTCTACTGGAACTAGTTCATTCACATCTACGTCATCAGAGGCAATTTCTTCTTCCACACAAGCACTGCTATCGACATCCACTGGTTTTGGGTTTGAAATCTCTCCATGCCAGTGCCATTCCGTATAGCCTTGTACAATCCCGTTGCACATGACATGGCTTTTGATTTCGTCACCAGTGCTGACTTTCAAGTTGTTACCACAATGCCTACATGGACAGTAGAACCTATCTCTAGGTTGTTTCCTATGTTCCTCGGCAAATCTAATA
Source organism: Alisma plantago-aquatica (assembly GCA_963693085.1). Classification (NCBI taxonomy): domain Eukaryota; kingdom Viridiplantae; phylum Streptophyta; class Magnoliopsida; order Alismatales; family Alismataceae; genus Alisma; species Alisma plantago-aquatica. Next base: position 939,748,361 of record OY856413.1, on the reverse strand, counting down.
AATTGGTCAAGACCAGATATAAACTCTGGGGTGCAGCGATTGCGAATGGACATCCATGATCTATCCATTCTATGATCAAAGAGAAAACAAGCTATCTATTACAACAAGATTAGGGTCTAGGGTTAACAGATTAGAGTTTATGCATGGTTAAAATTTTACGCCAACAAATACATGTGTTTTCATTCTTATATATAATAAATGTGTACCACCTATCCCATTCTTGAACACCTAATCTCACTCATAAGTGTATAATGTGTATTGGGTTTTCAAGAAAATTTCGGCAGCATTTCCCAGTTTGTTCTCTAAGTACATATGTACTTAGAGAACAGTGGGGAAATGTTGTTGAAATTTTCTTGAAAACCCAATACACATTATACAATTACATCCTAAGTGAGATTAGGTGTTCAAGAATAGTCTGAAACTGGGGACTATCTAAGATTTACTCCTAGTGAGTAAATCTTGGACAGGTTTCTAGGCCAACAAATACATGTGTTGTCATTCTTATATATAATAAATGTGTACCACCTATCCCATTCTTGAACACCTAATCTCACTAGTAAGTGTATAAGGTGTATTGGGTTTTCAATAAAATTTCGTCAGCATTTCCCCGTTGTTCTCTAAGTACATATGTACTTAGAGAACAACGGGGAAATGCTGACGAAATTTTATTGAAAACCCAATACACATTATACACTTACTAGTGAGATTAGGTGTTCAGGAACAGTCCCAAACCGGGGACTGTCTAAGATTTACTCCTAATGAGTAAATCTTGGATGGGTTTCTAGGCCAACAAACACAATGATAGATATGTACATGTTAGGGTTTCATCACAATTGATGTTAGGGTTTCATCAATGTTAGGGTTTAATCAAATCAAATTAGGATGCTAGAATAGACAAGTTTAATCAAATCAAATTAGGATGCTAGAATGAGTGAATGATCATGTCTATGTTTCATCTTTTTGGATTAAATATATGGATCAGTTGAACTGGATGACATGTATGGATCAGTTGAATTGGATTAAATGTATGGATCAATTGAGCTTTATTGAATATATGTAGCAATCCCATGAATCAAGATACTGAATCAAACTATGTTGGAATATAGGAGTCTTCTATTTTGGTCAAAACTTTCTATTTTTGCACTGGCAGAAGGACTACTACTTATATGGATGAGATGATGGACAAAATGGAACCATTCTTAAATCTGTTGCATTCTTATGTTTGGTTTCACTATGTACACAATACATTAATTCTAAAAGTATTACAATTGAACATGGAAATGGGCATTCTCTATTATATATCATGTAATCGACATTCCATTCAGTTCGGGATCAATAAGATTATTTTTCTTGTGATAAATTTTGAACATGCGAATGGGCATTAATTGTCTTGTATATTAAGGAATAGGAGGACATTGAGCAAGAATTCATGAAGCATGACATGAAACCAATTCTAAGTTTTAGTAGATTAGTAGGGACAAGAACAAATATTGAGCATCTAAATGACATAAACCAACCACATCCAAATTTGAAGTAATAAAATCATGAACTAACTAAGGCATGATCAATCATGAAAAATCTGAATGACATAAGATACAAGGTCCATTGAACACAATAAGTACACTATCTAAGAACTAACTGAACTCATAATAAATACTTGCTACAAATTCCATTGAAACTGACACAATACTTGCCTATGGGATATAACTACATGCTCATTTCTTGAACAACCATGGTCGTCAACTACTAGTTTTCAAATACACCATGACCTACCAAGCTAACAATCCACTCAGTACTCAAACATGTATAACATCCAACCCATTTCCAGCTCCCTGAGGGTAGGGGGCCAGGAGCAGGAGCAAGGAGCAAGAAGAGGAGGAAGAAGGGTACCAGGTGCAGCAAGCTGGTGGCCGGAGCAGCAAGCAAGAGAGAGGGTAGAAGCGGAAAGTGGGTGGCGACGATGAGCGGGTGACCAAGAGGTGGTGATTGGGTGACCAGGCATCAGTGAGGAGAGGAGCAATGATCAACCAAGAGAGGGCGACCAGGAGGCAGCGTCGGTGAGGAGAGGAGCAGCAGCAATGAGTGGTGGCGGCGTGGGGGAGCAAAGGCGACGGGGGCAACGATCGCTGGGGCAATCACGGCGGGAGCAACGGTGGTAGGGAGCACCGGCAACAATCGCCAGACCTAGCAGGTTCGCAATGAAACAAAGATAATGGGGAAAAGTTCTCTGTTTCATGGGGCTATTAACTGTACCATAGGCGTTGGTTATTCAAAAAAACTGACACATAAAACTAAAGGTGTTGGTTCTCCAAACACACCGACACCTATTCTCAATGATAGTCGTCAATTTTTACTAGAAAAAAACGGACGTCTATCTATATATGCCGATTAAAAAAATTGTTCTCACTTAATGACCATAGTCGTCGGTTTCTTTTGAAAACCGACACTCAAAGGGTGTGAAAAATTTCCCGGGAACAATGCGGGAAAACCCATAAGCGTCGATCATTGTAGTAAAATCGACACCCAAAATGTGCCCAATTTCTGTCTTGCGAATAACCTTTCGTCGTCGGTTTAATAGTTAATAATCGACGACATATGTTAAATTTTGGAGGTAATTTTTTTCACTGGAAATTTTGGATTTGGCGGTTAATTTTAGGCATCAGTTTATTATTAGGGAACCGACACTGAATAAAAGCGATACCCGTGTCTGGTCACCCTTCACAGATAGATGTCGGTTTTTTATTAAACTGACACTTTAGGTTTTAGGTGTCGGTGTATTTGTACAACCGACGCCTTTAAAAGTGACGTTATAAGCCATTTCTGTAGTAGTGACACCAAAGATAATGATAAAAAGATCATTATGTCTGTAGGCTATTACTTTTGAAAGAGGGCTCGTATCTAGGTCCTTATTATATTTTATTTGGATAGATCACATTTTTCTGATGAAAATGGTATATGGGTTTACTATAATCTGATATTCCTAGCATGTTCTAGGATTTTTTTAAGATAATACATTTTCTTGAGTAAAAAATAAAAGAAAAGAATAATACCTCAATCAATCGCCGCATCCGTCTGGATCTTTGGCTCAGATTGATCCAAACTATCACGAGAGGGGGCCCAGTTTGCTTATCGGGCACTCTTGGATTGGTCCAACTGGCATTGCGGGTCCCAGCCTGATCACCTTCCCCTACTCGAGTAGGCTACAGGTCGCGACAGAGGGCTCGTCGGTGTGAGGAGGGAAAAGGAGAAGAGGACTCCTATAGCAGGTGGGAAAGTACCGCCTGGCTTCGTCTGGCGTTGGCAAGTTAAGGGGAGAAGGTTATTTGGAGGGAGGAGGCGAGAGTGAGAAGTGCCCAATAGGGTAGTGCGGTGGCGCCACAGTGTAGCTCTAGGGTTGATTAGTGATCTTTGGTGATGATAAGGCTCGAGAGGCAGTGGATTAAGGTAAAGGAAGGTGGTGGTGATGTCAAGGGGGTCTTTTATAGGCTCTTGGGTAGGTTTAGGGTTGGTTGGGGGTTCTGGGCTTCGCGGACGCCGCTGGAGTGAGAGCGAGCCAAGGTCAGGTTGTTGGGTTGGCACAACGGTGTGTGGAAGTTGGTTAAAGCTGGTATGGCTGGCCACAAAATCATGAGATGAAGATATCTATACAGATGGATATTTGAGAAAAAGGGTGAGGTGGCGTCTGGCTGGAGCTCGGGTTCATTCTCTCCTCCCCGCCATTTGCGGGAGGTTGAAGATGGGTCCTAGACCCTTAGATCCCTGCGCGGATCTGTGGCCCTCAAATCATATGACTGGGGTGGAATTCCATCAAAGTGGTCCACACCCAAATAGCTTAATGGGCCACGGGACATTATGTTTGATCAATTAAAATCAAAAGCTTAGGTCCTAGGTCCAAAAAATGAATGGAATATGTACCTAATTTCAATTGGTCATATCTCCCAATTGGTTGACCCAATTGTAAAGAAATTTTTGGAATAGCTTAAAGATTTCATGATGTAGCTATGGTGTGAAATTGGAGTTAAAATTTGAATGTTGTCTATGTCAATTGACTATATGTCATATTTCATGTAATTTGACTTTATATGACACTAGGGATGGTACTATATGAAATTGATGAACTATTTAATCGATTTAGTGGGAGAGATGGTTGTGGAAATAACTAGAATAAAAAAATTTGTAGGAGAGAGAAAAATATATAGAAAAACTCACTCTGTCACATTCTCCCCTCCTTATAAGAATTTTGTCCCCAAAATTCAAGCAGCCTAAAAAAGATGTGGATATTTCTTCTCGACTTCAGTCTTTAGCTCCCAGGTGGCATTGGTCTCATCATGGTGGATCCAGAAAACTTTCACCATTTCTATACGATGATTATTGCAAAGCTTCTTTGACTTAATGTCAAGAATTTTGACTGGGGACTCAACATATGACAGATCATCCTTCAACTCGAAAGGCTTATGATTCAGAATGTGACTGGGGTCTTTGACATAAGGCTTCATATTAGATACATGAAAGACATTATGCATGGCACTATACTGAGGTGGTAAAGTGAGATGGTAGGCACATTCACCAACCATTTCCAGAACCTCCAATGGTCCAACATAACGAGGAATGAGCTTTCCTTTGTTCTTGGCCAAAGCTCGAATAGGTCAGATCTTTAGAAAGGTATGATCACCTTCCTTGAACTCACATTCCTTCCTGTGAGCATCTACATAAGATTTCTGCCTATCATGTACTCACTTCATCCTCTGCCTAATCAGTGCAACCTTATCAGTATATAGCTGCATCTCCTCAGATTTCATCAAGGTATGCTCTCCGACGTTATCCCAATGTAGTGGAGACCTACAGGGATGCCCATATAAAGCTTTATAGGGAGGCATCCCAATACTCACCTGATAGCTATTATTATATGCGAACTCAGCTACAGGTAGGTAATGGTCCCACGAGCCTTCCCAATCAAGTACACAAGCTCGCAGAAGATCCTCGAGAATCTGTACTGTGTGTTTGGACTGCCTGTCTGTCTATGGATGGTATGCAGTACTGAAGTTCAACTTGGTGCCTAGTTCTTCTTCAACCTGCTTCCACAAATTTGAAGTGAACTTTGGGTCCCTATCTGAGACAATAGATGCTGGAACTCCATCCAGACTTACTATCTCCTATATATAAAGGTCGGCCAACTCAGAAACTTTTGCAGTAGTCTTCATAGGGAGGAAATGAGTTGACTTGGTGAGACGATCCACTATGACCCATGCAACGTCGTATCCTTTCCTAGTCCTGGTTAGTCCCACCACGAAGTCCATGGTGATGTGTTCCAATTTCCATTCTGGAATCTCAAGGGTTTGTTGTAGAGCGCCTGGTTTCTAATGCTCAGCCTTGATCCTGTGGCATGTCAGACATCTGGACATGAATTCGGCAATATCACACTTCATGACCCTCCACCAGAACTGATATTGTAGGTCTTTGTACATCTTTGTCGTGCCAGGATGAACTGCGTAATTTGACCCATGTGCCTCACTGGGAATCTTTGTCTTTTTAGCTGATTGTTCCAGAACCCACATACGGTTCTTGTATCAAAGACCGCCATGAAGACCCACAGACAGATGTGTTTGAGGCTTTGATAGGAGAGAGGAGAGCTCTACAAGATCAGGACTAGCTTTTTGTGCCTCACGAAGTTCGGATTGCAAGCTAGACGTGATGGAGATAATGTTAACATGTACATGATCAACTAGGAACTATGGCTTCCAGCCCACTAGGTCCTCCATATTCCTCCATCTAGGGATATATAAGGATGCAAACACCGCCCTTTTCCTACTAAGGGCGTCTGCGACTACATTTGCCTTACCTGGGTGATAGGCAATAGTGAAATCATAGTCCTTTAGATACTCGATCCATCATCGATGTCGCAGATTCAGGTCCTTCTGTGTCAAAATGTACTTGAGGCTTTTATGGTCGGTGAATATGTCGAGTGTTGCCCCGTATAAGTATTGCCTCCTGATTTTAAGAGCATGAATGATTGCAGCTAATTCCAAATCATGTGTGGGATAATTAAGTTCATTGGGTTTTAGCTTTCTAGATGCAAAGGCCACTACCTTTCCATTCTGCTGCAGGACACATCCTAACCCATTCAGAGTAAGTGCCACTTTGGAGAAATTTGGAATAAAGAGACGATAATATCTAGCCAGACCCAAGAAGCTTAGGATTTCAGAAGGATTTTGAGGAGATTGACAATCAAGTACAACAGAGACTTTGGCAGGATCAACAGATATATAGCCTCCAGAAATGACATGTCCAAGAAACATGACTTTGTCAATCCATAATTCACATTTAGAAAGCTTGCCATAGAATTTTTGGGTTCGAAGAATGTCAAGAACTGATAGCAAGTGTTCCTGGTGTTTTTCCATAGAATCAGAATAGATCAAGATATCATCAATGAAGATGACCAAAAACTCATCAAGATAAGGTTGGAAGACTTTGTTCATCAGGTTCATAAATATGCCAGGTGTGTTGGTCAACCCGAATGACATTACTAGCAATTCGTAATGCCCATAACGAGTTCGGAAAGCAGTTTTTGAAATATCAGAATCTTTGACTTTAAGTTGATGGTAGCTAGAGCGAAGATCAATTTTTTAGAAGACTTTAGCAGCGTGAAGCTGATCAAACAGGTCATCAATGCAAGGGAGAGGGTACTTGTTTTTAATGGTGGCTTGGTTCAACATGCAATATTCAATACACATTCGCATAGAACCGTCTTTCTTCTTGACAAAGAGGATGGGTGCACCCCAAGGGGAAACACTAGGACGGATAAAACCTTTTTCGAGAAGTTCTTGTAATTGTTTCTTCAACTCCATAAGCTCATCAGGAGCCATCCTATACAGTGCCCTAGAAATCAAAGTGGTTCCAGGAAGAAGATCTATGGAGAACTCAATGTCTCTATTTGGAGCCAGCCCAGGAAGCTCCTCCGGGAAAATGTCAAGAAAGTCACGCACCACCTCCAATCTTTCTACATGCCCGTTGTTACGACTGGTCTCTGAGACTAATTGCTAGCAAGGCCTTACATCCTTTAGAAATGAGAGCTTTAAGAGAGGAAATTATAATATTATCATAGAATCTGCTTCCCTGGGGGATCACCACAGGAGAGGAATGAGGCTGAGAGAGAACTACCATCTTGTTTCTATAGTCAATGTGAGCATGATATGTGTATATCCAATCCATGCCAAGAATATTATCAAAGTTTTCCATGGTTAAGAGAATGAATTCAAAGGGCATATCATGATTTTTAAATTTTAGAGGAAGGACATCCATTTTCTATAGGTTAGTGAGTATGTTTCCACTAGGAGTAGACACATCCAGGATATATCCCAAGTCCCTTATATGTAACATAGATGCCATATTTTGAGAAATAAAAGTATTTGTGGATCCAGAGTCAAATAAAGCTTTAATAGGATGATCATTTAACAATACGGTGCCTACATAGGAGAAGTATATTATGAATAATTCGAAGGCATTTGAACAAGAATTAGGTATATGAATAGATCTTTGGTTACCTTCAACAAGTTGGTTGGGATTTCCTCTTACTTCCTCTGTCGTCACTGCAAATACTCTAGCATTGCAATGTCCCTGGGGGGGGGGGGTGGAGCACCTGCTGGAGGATTGCCAATGATAGACAAGGTAGGGCACTTGGCGAGTAAATGGCCCTCCTTCTTGCAGTTGTAGCAGACCAGCTTGGTGTAGAGACAAGGTCCATCATGCCCACATCCACATATTTTGCACTTGTTGCGGTACTCCATCAGCTGGTTATAGTTGTTCTTCTGTCCTCTTTTTCCTGAACCTCCTCCTTTTCCTGATCCCTTATTGTTATGACTAGGGTGGAATTTTCTAGACTTGTCCTCCGCGGTGGTGGTTAACCCTATGTATCCCATGCTAGAATGCTTTTGCATACCCTATTCCTATTCCTGCTTGAGGGCCATGTCTAGGGCATCATCTACGTTTCTGGGACGGGAGGCTATAACTATAGTTTTTATATGGGTAGCAAGGAAGTCAACATAATGTTCGGTGAGGTGTTCATCAGTCCTAATAGGTGCATAATTCTCCAGAAGCCTAAACTTCCGGGTGTAGTCAGCTACTGAGAGACTCCCCTGCTTACGCTCCATGTACATCTTCTCCTTCCTCTTCCTCTCAGCTATGGGCATAAAATGATCAGTGAAGAGGATTTTGAAGGCTTCCCACCCCATGGCATCTACTTCTTCTCCCCTCTTCCCACCATAGTTCTCCCACCAGATTTTTTCCCCTCCCTTATGCAGATGGGTGGCGAACTTGACCTTCTTCTCATTGGGTACTTCTAGGGTACAGAAAGAATTCTCCACAGAGAGGATCCATGCCTCAACCTTATCCATGACTGTAGGATGGTCTTCCCACCAAAAGGAGTCAGGGTTAAGTTTGATGAAATCTATCACTGTCATTTCCTTTTTCCTAGAAGAACTGGGTTCAGGGGCTCCTTTTGTGTCAAGGGTTTTCATAAAGTCTAGTAGGATTTTCTTTTGTTCCTCCCACCTTTCTTTGGTTGTAGCATCAGGATCAGGTACTTCAGAGGTTTCAGGCTCTTTCCTCTTCTTAGAGGATGACTCTTCAGAAGGCTTTTAGTTACGGGTCTTAGGAGGCATCCTGAAATTAGGTGGAACATATTAGATTTATCATTATTCATCATCATTTTCATTTTTTTTTGTAATTGTATGATATTTCATTATTCTTATTTTTTAATTATTAATGATCTTAATGTTATGATTAGTGGAGGACACCAAAAAATCTTTATCATTCAGTCCTTAAGACTTTCAAAATATAGAGGCTCTTCTCCTAACCTTATATCATAAAGTTAAGGGGGAATATTTTAAAAATGAAGATGAGAGGGAAATGTTTCCTATATAAGAGATGAGAGGGGAAATTTCTAGATGAGAAGGGTCCTAATTAAGGTATTCCCAACAAGTATGCGACATTTAGGGTATCGGCCAGGTAGACTTACACTGCCATATAGGTAGCCTCGTGATTGCCAAGCAAAGTCACTTGGAGACTTTAGCCACACCCATGGCAGATGCTATCCTAGAAACCTCCACCCTTCACATCCCTAACTCAAGGACTACCCTAGACTCACAATAGGGTGAATGAATTCCATGTGGCTATGATGTGTGAACCTCTCTTTGATACCAACTGGGACGACCCAAATTTCCATATACTTTCCTTAGTGACATTCACAGATATGCGTGCACTCATATCTATAAATGTCAGAAGGGAAAATACAAGAGATTAAGGTAGCCAACTAAATCATAGAAACAAGCTAAGATCATCGTTCACAACACCATTGATTAGCCACACAAACATCCATTCATTTAAGATAATAAAGTCATTACATAAATTTATTTTAGATCGAAGAGATGAATAGTTCTATAGAAGGAAAACAAAATGCATAGGATTACAAAATCTTATACATCATCTAGTAGAATAAGAAACTATCTAATTGAAAAGAGATAAGAAATGGAAATCTATCTATTTTATCCTCCATGCCCATTTATTGATAGCTTCAGGTTCTTTGATATGCTTTATTTGTTCCTTGTACCTAGAAAATACGAGAAACAAAAATCATCAACAAAAGTTGGTACATGGTAAAAGGTATAATAGTATGGTTGCATGCATGAAAATACTTGAAAAACGAATAAAGAAAAGAAAACCATTGCTTAAGATGGAAAATTAGGTAAACACCTTTTTTATACATTTCATTTGATGTAGTTGTACTACAATTTTACAAGAACTTATCATACATCCAATATGGGAAAAATTAATTTATCATACATCTAACATGGGCAATTCATCATACATCCATGTTAGGCAACATACATCCATGGGCCATGTGCACTAGTAACTACAACTCATTACAATGTCCTTTTATGTTTCATTTAGTTTTGGCGAAGCATATAGCATAGTAGTTCAACCAATCAAAGTATAAGCAAGTAGTTTCACACAAGATACACCTTATCATAAGAAACCAAGGGAAAACTAGTCTTATACTTAATAAGACCATGTACCTATTTTGATTAGATCTGGATTCCAAGAATCTAGAAGAACAATAACAAGATCACCTTGAAAGGAAATCAAGGGTATATTTGTTACTATTGGTCCATATGACCCATGACTAAGGTTTATTCTATAGATATGAGTACTTTTATCTTATAATGATTAGATCAAGGATTATTCATGATTTTCATCTTATTTTCAGAGTCACAAGGTCAGATGATAAACTAAGGTCTCAAACCTTTTAATGATACCTTTTATCATCCAAACGGAAAAGTCCACAATTAGGGTTTCTATTATGATTTAAATCATCAATGTTTCCTTTCTAGGGTTCGCATAGTACAAAGGATCAAAAATGGATCTTAGAGTTTCTAGGTCAGTGATGACCATGTCGGTCCATTAAATATTTAGGTTTTGACATGTAGATGCACGAGGTATACATATGTAGAAAGAGAAAACTAGAATTTAGGTTGTTTCATAATTATTGAGTCAAATATCTCTATTGGATTAGGGTTTCGAGAAACATGGTGATCATGGATTCAATTAGGGTTTAGGATGTCCACAAGTCAGATCTTAATCATGGATGACTATTATTACACAAAAGATAATGATAAAAAGATCATTAGGGATTTAGGCTATTAGTTTTGAAAGAGGGCTCAGATCTATGTCCTTATTATATTTTATTTGGATAGATCACATTTTTCTTATGAAAATGGTATATAGGTTCACTATAATCCGATATTCCTAGCATTTTCTAGGATTTCTCTAAGATAATACATTTTCTTGAGTGAAAAAATAAAAGAAAAGAATAATACCTCAATCAATGGCCGGATCTGTCTGGATCTACGGCTCAGATTGATCCAAACCCTCATGAGAGGGGGCCCGATTTGATGATCGGGTGCTCTTGGATTGGTCCAATTGGCGTTGTGGGTCCTGGCCTAATCACCTTCCCCTGCTTGAGTAGGCTACAGGTCGCGGCGGAGGGCTCGCCAGTGTGAGGAGGGAAAAGGTGCAGAGGATGCAGAGGACTCCTACAGCGGGTGGCAAAGTGCCACCCGACTTTGTTCGATGTTGGCAAGTTGAGGGGAGAAGGTTATTTGGAGGGAGGAGGCGAGAGTGATAAGTGCCCAATAGGGTAGTGCGGCGGTGCCACAGTGTAGCTCTAGGGTTGATTAGTGATCTCAGGTGATGATAAGGCTCGGGAGATAGTGGATTAAGGTAAAGGAAGGTGGCGGTGATGTCAAGGGGGGTCTTTTGTAGGATCTGAGGTAGGTTTAGGGTTGGTTGGGGGTCTTGGACTTTGCAGATGCCACTGGAGTGAGAGAGTGCCAAGGTTGGTTGTTCGGTTCGCGCAACGGTGCGTGGAACTTGCTCAAAGCTGGTATGGCTGGCCACGAAATTGTGAGATGAAGATATATATACGGATGGATATTTGAGAAAAAGGGTGAGGTGGCATTTGGCTGGAGCTCAGGTTCGTTCTCTCCTCCCCGCAATTTGCGGGATGTTGAAGATGGGTACTAGACCCTTGGATCCCTATGCGGATCAGTATCCCTCAAATCAGATGGCTGGGGTTGAATTCCAGCTAAGTGGTCTGCACCCCAACAGCTTAATGGGTCGCGTGACATTCTATTTGATCAATTAAAATCAAAAGCTTAGGTCCTAGGTCCAAAAAATGAATGGAATATGTACCTAATTTCAATTGGTCATATCTCCCAATTGGTGGACCCAATTGTAATGAAATTTTAGGAGTAGCTTAAAGATGTCATTTCTGTAGCTATGGTGTGAAATTGGAGTTAAATTTTGATTGTTGGCTATGTTAATTGCCTATATGTCGTATTTCATGTAATTTGACTTTATATGACACTAGGGATGGTACTATATGAAATTGATGAACTATTTAATCTATTTAGTGAGAGAGATGGTTGAGGGCATAATTGGAATAAGCAAATTTGTAGGAAAGATAAAAATATATAGAAAAACTCACTCTTTCACAATTAGACTCTAACTCATTGTTTGGTATGGATAATATAAATAAAATCATAATGTTCATTTGTCACCCCCAACTTAAGTGATAAGTGCAACCCCTAAACAGCCCATACCTCTCTTTATTACTTAAAACCCTAGTTTTGTGCTTGTTTAGCTTAATTAGTTCCTTTCTTGCTTAGTCAGCTTCTTCCTTTGCTCTTGCCTTGTTCATGCTAGGCTCTTTAATTTCTCTTTTACTCTTCTCTTGCTTTCCTTAGTTGTGACACACCGATCACAAAAACATAATTTACTTAAGAGAAAGTGTTTGTTAGCAGCGAATTACTGAAAATCACTAAAAATTAAAACCTTTTTCAAAAAGATCCACAAAGGACAACTCTTTCGAAAAGAACCAAAGTAGTTTGATTTCATTCTGTTTCACTAGTACATATCATGTATCATCTCATCTCAAGGATTACAACATCAACTGTTCTATTAAACTGTATACAAACAACATAAGAACATTGAGGCATCAAGCCAAAATCTCATATCAATTCATTAAAACCAACTACGGACTCCGAGGATCTGAGAGTACAGAGACAAGACATAGGACTCTATTCTCACATATACAAAACTTGATAGACAGTGTCTCCATCTGAGAATTCACTGCTATTCCTAGTGTTGTTGTTGTCCTTCACCTACTGAAGGGTTCCTGCCTCCTCGTCCGCGTCCACCTAAAAAAGTGGATCCCAAGGGGGTGAGACAATTGTAAACTGCCCCAGTGAGAGATATAACTCTCTGCCAAAACATTATTATTGCAGTTATTGAATTACCACTGAGCTAAGGAATTATATATTTAACAGTAGATAGATCAATGTCTAAATAGTGTAACGACACCCGCCGTCATTTAAGATAACAAGTGTCATTAACAATAATAAAACATGCGAAAACGATTATTAACTAATGCGGAAGCGAATCATTAGCAGCAGATTAGCAAAAAAATCAGTGAAAATTAAAACCATTTGCAAAGAGATCCATTCATAGGAAAACTCTTTCATTCAGAACCAAAGTAAAACTTTACATCCTGGTTCATATATACATCTCATGTACTATTGTTTCTCGAGGAATACAAACATCAACTACTCTATCTTACCTGTAGACAGGTAGTATAAAACCCTTGAAGCTTAAAGCCAAAATCTCAGACCGATCCATCAAAACATGACTCCTAGGACCCGAGAGTATAGAGACGACTCATAGGACTATCTATATACAACTTCACAGCTCATATCCCCACCTGGGATTTACTGATGTCCCTGCTACTACTGCTGCTGCTCTTCCTCTGTAATAGGTTCCTTGCCTTTTCGTCGGCGATTACCTAAAAATGTTGATCCCACGGGGGTGAGACAATATGTAAATTGCCCCAGTGAGAAATATAACTCTCCGTCGATAACATTGTTATTGCAATTTAGTAGAAATAAACTGAGCAGTGGAATCATATATAATCAACAACAGATAATTCAATATCTATGTAGTTTAGAGCAACATTCTTATGCAAGTATATCAGCTATAATTTCATAAAGCAGCATGTCACTATTCAATAAAGAATTGAATAACACAGATAACATTTATACATCTAGAACATGCTAAGCAGGATAACATCAACTGGTGATTCTCGTATTTCAAACTTATGCAAATATGCTACGTACTCGGCTGATTACATCCATACTCTTTTCACAAAATGTTGGGATCTCAATCCCTCATTTCAACACTGGGAATTTTCATCCCTTCACGAGTTCAATACCATATCCATGTGATCCTGGGTATTCAAACCCTTAGCTCATCACCTGAGCATTGTTACCACATTCTCAGGTAACTAACACCTTTAGGTCTTCTAACCAAGATAAGTATGATACTTGCTACACAAGCATCCATCATGGCACTTGAGGCCCATTAACTCTCTTGCTACCTCTTACCAGGAAACAAGGTATATCATGGCACACAAGGCCCAATAAACAATTCAATTAATAATACATCATAGCTCATACCTGGCTATGCCCATCATCTCATGAAACCTGCATGGATAGCACATATGATAGCAGTACATCAATTATCTATCAACACCATGCAAAACAAATGTATCATTAGTTCAAGGTATCACCCTTATTCCTTTACCAGGATTAGGGTTTCCCATCACATATCTTATGTATCCTTCATCCAATTATAATGGACTTATAATACATCAAGGTATATGACCATATTAGGTCACTTTCAAATCATCTCTAAATCAAGCATAGAGCACCACGGCCGTGCAACCAAGAACGTCCGTGTGAGGGAAAGCCACCACGACCGTGCTGCCTTGCACGGTCGTGCTACAGAAGATCACCACATGAATCATATTCATGTATGAATTCTATTCTTTCATCCTTTCAACTTGATTAGGTCACATCAACCCTTCAATCAAGTACATACAACTATGATTAACATAGTGTATCAAGTCATTGACCTTATAAGCAATTAGGAATTCATCCATTAATTGGCACTAATCCCTTAGGTACTATTAGGGTTTCAACCTTTGTACCTTCTTTGATTATCATTACTAATCATCATTGGATCAATGGATCATTCATCATCTTAATTCTCAAGAGATTCAATCACATTGAACCTCCATTACATAAGGTATCCAATTGAATTAGGGTTTCCAATGTTGATTCCTTCAATCATTGAATTCATGGAACCAATCATCAATTGGACCTATATTCATACTTCAATTGAGTTTAATAGGTCAACCTTCAACTGGTTTGACCCTCAATTTACCTTAAATTGATCATCAATTGGGGTTTGAATCAATTGAATTAGGGTTTGGAATCGATGATCCAACAACACTAATCAATGCAAAATTGGTTACTTTGAAACTATTGAACCATCATCCAAATTGGGTATGACCTGACCCCAAACGGTCTTGAGGTTGTTTTTATGACCTCCAAATGGTCTTGAGACCGTTTGCCCATCTTATCACTCAAATCCAAACCATCCAATTAGGGTTTGGATCATTGGATTGATCACCAAATCTGCATTTGATTACACTTCAACTTAGTGACATTGGATCTTCAATTGCTTAACCATACTCAACCCTAGACCTCAAAACGGTATTGGGTGACCCCCAAACGGTCTTGAGACTGTTTGTATGAGGTCCAAACGGTCTTGAGACCGTTTGGCCCATCCAAACCTTGGATTCTAGTGAAAAATCATCAAGGTTTGGTCTATTGAGTTGATCACCACATCAACACATAATTGCAATATGATTTGGTACATTTGGACCTTCAATTGGTCAACTATACTTGACCCCAGACCTCCAAACGGTCTTGGGTGATCCCCAAACGGTCTTGAAACCGTTTAGGTGATCCCCAAACGGGTTTGAAACTGTTTGGGCTAATCAACCCAAAATCTCAAATTAACTCATTGGAATTTCAGCACTGATTTCAATTAGGGTTTGCCCAATTGAATAGCCTTCAACTCACAATTCCTTTGGAACTAATCCATTAACTTTGGTGAGTCATTAACAAACATAATTAGGAACAGTAATATCAAACTGTCAACCCTTTGTCAACCATCACAAACAGTTTTGAAACCGTTTTCCCAAAAGGTCGAATTAATCAAGCTGAAACATCAGCACTTAATCCAATTAGATTTGCCTAATTGATTAGCCTTCAACCTATGATTTATTTGGACTTAACCCATAAACTTTGGTGAGTCATTATCCCACATAATTAGGATCAATATTCCCAAACGGTCAACCCTTGGTTAACTCCACCAAATGGTTTTGAAACCGTTTTCCCAAAAAGGTCAAGTTAATCAGGTTGAAATTCAGCACTTAATTCAATTCGATTTGCCTAATTGATTAGCCTTCAACCTATGATTCTTTTGGAGTTAACCCCTCAAAGTTGGTGGGTTATCAGCCTACATAATTAGGAACAAGATTCTCAAACGTTCAACACTTGGTCAACTCCACCAAATGGTTTTGAAACCGTTTGGTCTCATACGGTTTAGTGAAACCGTTTGATTCTAAACGGTTTGAAACCGTTTGCTCCCAAACCGTTTGGCTTGGTAATTTCCTTTGGATAAACATCTAGGATGATGTAATCATCACCTTCCTTCGTTCAACCAAGAACAGCAACCGTTCTTGATGGAAATTGCAGCAAAGAAACAAGAGTGTATCAAACTAAAGAAAACAATCAACAAAGCATAGAGAATTGATGCAATATCAATGATTAAGGGTTTGAGTTATAAAACCCGCCTCAAATCTGATATCCAAGCTCCAAGATCCACGGCGCTAATGGTGGATGGAGTTCCAGCAACTTCCCAAGGTCCGGTCTTGGGCTATTGGATGAAATAGATGGCTAGAATTGGAAATCGGGTGAAGAAAACCAAGAATCAAACATTGATTTAGGGTTTTCGCCATGAATCTGAGGTAGAAGGTGATCAAAACCTTACCAACAGGTTGTGTTCGTCCTTCTCCTGCTCCTGAGCTCTTCCTTGGTCGGTCAAAGAAAGGTGACAAGGAAAAGACTAAGGAAACGATCCCTATGTGTTATTGGAAAATATATACATAAAGGGTATGTATATGGGTTTTCAAGGAAAGAGAAAATGGAATTATTTTCTTTAAATTCCATACTAATTTCTCCCAAATCCTCCTCCATTTCTTGGCCACGAAACCACCTTCAAAGTCTTGCAAAATCTATTCATTATCCAAGAATTATTGGAAAAGAAATTAAGCACCTTAAGGAGTTTTATATTAATATCCAACTTTTAGTGGATATTACTTTTTATTATGATATTGTGAGTTGGCCTCCATTCAACCAAGATCTTTTTGTTCCATAGCAAAGCACAAGCTCGTCCAACACCTTACAAAATCATCCCTCAACTTTTGGTTGAAGGTATCCTCAATTAATTTATTTCTTTTTGCATTAATTTAAATTAAAGTTCCCTTTTTGCTTAAATCTTGATTATTTTAATATCAAGATTCTCTCTCCTCCAACGTAATTAAAATGTGGTGCCCCTCTCATTTTATTTTCTCTAAATGATGCCAAGAAACATTAGGGACCTCATTGAAGTGGTAATTTGCATATTGAACCCTAGGTTTTGGGTAAATTGCACATTTCACCAAAACTAGGTTTTAATGCACAAGGATTGCTTTACAAGCTTAATCTTGATGCCCAAGCTTGTGAAAACCTTACCACTACATCATATTAATTCTTATGATGTCTCAACATCAGAGGAACATCTTATCATGCAACATTTTCAATTTAACCCCTCAACTTGGGTAATTTGCACTTTAGTCCAAAATAAGCAAACATTGCTTCAACATTGTTCAAACAGGACCAAAATTGAAACATAAGTTTCTCATGAGCCGTAATTACTTTTCCCATGATAAGTTTAATAATATACTCAACCTTATTAGGCAAAACATCTAGGGTTAACTCATAACACAGGTCAGGGATGTTACAAATTATAAACCCATAACAAGGATTTCATCCTCGAAATCCCAGACAAAAGGAGGGATAGATTATTCATTAATCATGCCCTCAAGTCTCCTCATATCCTCTTAATGTTATATAGATACTATGGATCTATAATCCATACAAAGTTCCTTTCATTAATTCAACCTTATCAATGTTTACGTTTATGCAATGCATAAACCCCTAACATATGATGTTCATATTATTGAATAGAAGAAGCATAAAAGCCATACTTCTATCATCACCCAGGAATATTTATCAAAAAAGAAAAACATATATATCTAACAGAGATAATTCACTCAGCAAACCTTAATTTGTTTTTGAAAATATTCACTGAGCAAGATCACTGAGTATGTTCACTAAGTGATTTGTTTTGAAAATATCCACGGAGCAAGTTCGCTAAGTAATTTCCACAGAGCATGTTCACTAAGTAATATCCACGGAGCATGTTCACTAAGTAATATCCACAGAGCAAGTTCACTAAGTAATATCCACGGAGCATGTTCACTAAGTAATATCCACGGAGCATGTTCACTAAGTAATTTCCACGGAGCATGTTCACTAAGTAATATCCACAGAGCATGTTCACTAAGTAATATCCACAGAGCATGTTCACTAAGTAATTTCCACAGAGCATGTTCACTAAGTAATATCCACGGAGCATGTTCACTAAGTAATATCCACGGAGCATGTTCACTAAGTAATATCCACGGAGCATGTTCACTAAGTAATATCCACGGACAATGTTCACTAAGTAATATCCACGGAGCAAGTTCACTAAGTAATATCCACGGAGCATGTTCACTAAGTAATATCCACGAAGCTTGTTCACTAAGTAATATCCACGGAGCAAGTTCACTAAGTAATATCCACGGAGCATGTTCACTAAGTAAAATCCACGGAGCAAGTTCACTAAGTAATATCCACGGAGCATGTTCACTAAGTAATATCCATGGAGCATGTTCACTAAGTAATTTCCACGGAGCATGTTCACTAAGTAATATCCACGGAGCATGTTCACTAAGTAATATCCACGGAGCATGTTCACTAAGTAATATCCACGGAGCAAGTTTACTAAGTAATATCCATGGAGCAAGTTCACTAAGTAATATCCACGGAGCATGTTCACTAAGTAATATCCACGGAGCATGTTCACTAAGTAATTTCCAGGGAGCATGTTCACTAAGTAATATCCACGGAGCATGTTCACTAAGTAATATCCACGGAGCAAGTTCACTAAGTAATATCCACGGAGCAAGTTCACTAAGTAATATCCACAGAGCATGTTCACTAAGTAATATCCACAGAGCAAGTTCACTAAGTAATATCCACAGAGCAAGTTCACTAAGTAATATCCACAGAGCAAGTTCACTAAGTAATATCCACGGAGCAAGTTCACTAAGTAATATCCACGGAGCATGTTCACTAAGTAATATCCACGGAGCATGTTCACTAAGTAATTTCCACGGAGCATGTTCACTAAGTAATATCCACAGAGCATGTTCACTAAGTAATATCCACGGTGCAAGTTCACTAAGTAATTTGTTTTGAAAATATTTCACTTAGATCTTCCTATTTAATTTCATTATACTCTCTAAATTGTTTTAGAATGACTACTTGATCAGAGTAATCAAAAAGATGACAATTTAAGAGTTTCATACTTACTTAATCTACAATAATCATATATCTGGCTAGGGCATATAAGTATTGAGATTAGGTAGTATGCACTTTATTTACTATCATATTCCTCACTTTTCATATCATTATACACACAGAATTTTCCATTCTTGAATTTTCTTTAGGCATCATTTCTATATCTCTCTCTTGCATGCTCCCATGCACCTTTTCCTGGTGCAACATTGATGCTTCCTACAGCAACCTCCTCATGTGACCGAGTCATCTTTAAGTTCTTCTTCTCTTATACGAGAAAAAACACTATTAGATACATTGGATGACACCAGAACAGACTCTACTACCTTAGTCCTATGTCTCTGTAGACTCAGCAAACCTAGAGCTCTGATACCACTAAATTTAAACGACACCCACCATCATTTAAGATAACAAGTGTCATTAACAATAATAAAACATGCGGAAACGATTATTAACTAATGCGGAAGCGAATCATTAGCAGCGGATTAGCAAAAAAATCAGTGAAAATTAAAACCATTTGCAAAGAGATCCATTCACAGGAAAATTCTTTCATTCGGAACCAAAGTAAAACTTTACATCCTAGTTCATATATACATCTCATGTACTATTGTTTCTCGAGGAATACAAACATCAACTACTTTGTCTTACCTGTACACAGGTAGTATAAAACCCTTGAAGCTTAAAGCCAATATCTCAGACCGATCCATCAAAACATTACTCCTAGGACTCGAGAGTACAGAGACGATTCATAGGACTATCTATATACAACTTGACAGCTCATATCCCCACCTGGGATTTACTGCTGTCCCTGCTACTGTTGCTGCTGCTCTTCCTCTGTAATAGGTTCCTTGCCTTTTTGTCGGCGGTTACCTAAAAATGTTGATCCCACGGGGGTGAGACAATGTGTAAATTGCCCCTGTGAGAAATATAACTCTTTGTCGATAACATTGTTATTGCAGTTTAGTAGAAATAAACTGAGCAGTGGAATCATATATAATCAACAACAAATAATTCAATATCTATGTAGTTTAGAGCAACATTCTTATGCAAGTATATCAGCTATAATTTGATAAAGCAGCATGTCACTATTCAATAAAGAATTGAATAACACAGATAACATTTATACATCTAGAACATGCTAAGCAGGATAACATCAACCGGTGATTCTCATATTTCAAACTTATGCAAATATGCTACGTACTCGGCTGATTACGTCCATACTCTTTTCACAAAATGTTGGGATCTCAATCCCTCATTTCAACACTGGGAATTTTCATCCCTTCACGAGTTCAATACCATATCCATGTGATCCTGGGTATTCAAACCCTTAGCTCATCACCTGAGCATTGTTACCACATTCTCAGGTAACTAACACCTTTAGGTCTTCTAACCAAGATAAGTATGATACTTGCTACACAAGCATTCATCATGGCACTTGAGGCCCATTAACTCTCTTGCTACCTCTTACCAGGCAACAAGGTATATCATGGCACACAAGGCCCAATAAACAATTCAATTAATAATACATCATAGCTCATACCTGGCTATGCCCATCATCTCATGAAACCTGCATGGTTAGCACATATGATAGCAGTACATCAATTATCTATCAACACCATGCAAAACAAATGTATCATTAGTTCAAGGTATCACCCTTATTCCTTTACCAGGATTAGGGTTTCCCATCACATATCTTATGTATCCTTCATCCAATTATATTGGACGTATAATACATCAAGGTATACGACCATATTAAGTCACATTCAAATCATCTCTAAATCAAGCATAGAGCACCACGGCCGTGCAACCAAGAACGGCCGTGTGAGGGAAAGCCACCACAAACGTGCTGCCTTGCACGGTCGTGCTACAGAAGATCACCACATGAATCATATTCATGTATGAATTCTATTCTTTCATCCTTTCAACTTGATTAGGTCACATCAACCCTTCAATCAAGTACATACAACTATGATTAACATAGTGTCTCAAGTCATTGACCTTATAAGCAATTAGGAATTCATCCCTTAATTGGCACTAATCCCTTAGGTACTATTAGGGTTTCAACCTTTGTACCTTCTTTGATTATCATTACTAATCATCATTGGATCAATGGATCATTCATCATCTTAATTCTCAACAGATTCAATCACATTGAACCTCCATTACATAAGGTATCCAATTGAATTAGGGTTTCCAATGTTGATTCCTTCAATCATTGAATTCATGGAACCAATCATCAATTGGACCTATATTCATACTTCAATTGAGTTTAATAGGTCAACCTTCAACTGGTTTGACCCTCAATTGACCCTAAATTGATCATCAATTAGGGTTTGAATCAATTGAAGTAGGGTTTGGAATCGATGATCCAACAACACTAATCAATGCAAAATTGGTTACTTTGAAACTATTGAACCATCATCCAAATTGGGTATGACCTGACCCCAAACGGTCTTGAGGTTGTTTTTATGACCTCCAAATGGTCTTGAGACCGTTTGCCCATCTTATCACTCAAATCCAAACCATCCAATTAGGGTTTGGATCATTGGATTGATCACCAAATCAGCATTTGATTACACTTCAACTTAGTGACATTGGATCTTCAATTGCTTAACCATACTCAACCCTAGACATCCAAACAGTCTTGGGTGACCCCCAAACGGTTGTGAGACCATTTGTATCAGTCCCAAACGGTCTAGAGATCGTTTGGCCCATCCAAACCTTGGATTCTAGTGAAACAGCATCAAGGTTTGGTCTATTGAGTTGATCAGCAGATCAGCACATAATTGCAATATGATTTGGTACCTTTGGACCTTCAATTGGTCAACTATACTTGGCCCCAGACCTCCAAACGGTCTTGGGTGATCCCCAAACGGTCTTGAAACCGTTTGGGTGATCCCCAAACGGTTTGGAAACCGTTTGGGCTAATCAACCCAAAATCTCAAATTAACTCATTGGAATTTCAGCACTGATTTCAATTAGGGTTTGCCCAATTGAATAGCCTTCAACTCACAATTCCTTTGGAAATAATCCATAAAATTTGTTGATTAATTAACCAACAGCATTAGTAACAGTAATATCAAACGTTCAACCCTTGGTAAACCATCTCAAACGGTTTTGAAACCGTTTTCCCAAAAGGTCGAATTAATCAAGCTGAAAAATCAGCACTTAATCCAATTAGATTTGTCTGATTGATTAGCCTTCAACCTATGATTTATTTGGAGTTAACCCGTCAAATTTGGTGAGTCATTATCCCACATATTTAGGATCAAGATTCCCAAATTGTAAACCCTTGGTCAACTCCATGAGACGGTTTTGAAACCGTTTTCCCTAAAAGGTCAAGTTAATCAGGTTGAAATTCAGCACTTAATGCAATTCGATTTGCCTAATTGATTAGCCTTCAATCTATGATTCCTTTGGAGTTAACCCCTAAAGGTTGGTGGGTTATCATCCTAAATAATTAGGAACAAGATTCTCAAACGGTCAATGCTTGGTCAACTCCACCAAACGGTTTTCAAACCGTTTGGTCTCATACAATTTAGTGAAACCGTTTGATTCTAAACGGTTTGAAACCGTTTGCTCCCAAACAGTTTGGGAAACCATTTGGCTTGGTAATTTCCTTTGGATAAACATCTAGGATGATTTCATCATCACCTTCCTTCATTCAACCAAGAATAGAATCCGTTCTTGATGGAAATTGCAGCAAAGAAACAAGAGTGTATCAAATTGAAGAAAACAATCAACAAAGCATAGAGAATTGTTGCAATATCAATGATTAAGGGTTTGAGTTATAAAACCCACCTCAAATCTGATATCCAAGCTCCAAGAGCCACGGCTCTAATGGTGGATGGAGTTCCAGAAACTGCCCAAGGTCCTTTCTTGAGCTATTGGATGAAATAGATGGCTAGAATTGGAAATCGGGTGAAGAAAACCAAGAATCAAACATTGATTTAGGGTTTTCACCATGAATCTGAGGTAGAAGGTGATCAAAACATTACCAACAGGTTGTGTTCTTCCTTCTCCTGCTCCTGAGGTCTTCCTTGGTCGGCCAAAGCAAGGTGACAAGGAAAAGACTAAGGAAACGATCCCTATGTGTTGTTGGAAAAGATATACATAAAGGGTATGTATATGGGTTTTCAAGGAAAGAGAAAATGGAATTATTTTCTTTAAATTCCATACTAATTTCCCCCAAATCCTCCTCCATTTCTTTGCCACGAAACCACCTTCAAATTCTTGCAAAATCTCTTCATTATCCAAGAATTAATGGAAAATAAATGAAGCACCTTAAAGAGTTTTATATTAATATCCAACTTTTAGTGGATATTACTTTTTATTATGATATTGTGAGTTGCCCTCCACTCAACCAAGATCTTTTTGTGCCAACGCAAAGCACAAGCTCATCCAACACCTTACAAAATAATCCCTCAACTTTTGGTTGAAGGGCTCCTCAATTAATTTATTTCTTTTTGCATTAATTTAAATTAAAGTTCCCTTTTTGCTTAAATCTTGATTATTTTAATATCAAGATTCTCTCTCCTCCAACTTAATTCAAATGAGGTGTCCCTCTCATTTTATTTTCTCTACATGATGCCAAGAAACATTAGGGACCTCATTGAAGTGGTAATTTGCATATTGAACCCTAGGTTTTGGGTAAATTGCACATTTCACCAAAACTAGGTTTTAATGCACAAGGATTGCTTTACAAGCGTAATCTTGATTCCCAAGCTTGTGAAAACCATACCACTATATCATATTCATTATTGTGATGTCTCAACATCATAGGAACATCTTATCATGCAACATTTGCAATTTAAACCCTCAAATTGGGTAATTTGCACTTTAGTCCAAAATAAGCAAACATTGGTTCAACATTGTTCAAACAGGACCAAAATTGAAACATAAGTTTCCCATGAGCCCTAATTACTTTTCCCATGATAAGATTAAGAATATACTCAACCTTATTAGGCAAAACATCTAGGGTTAACTCATAACCCAGGTCAGGGATGTTACAAATAGATTAGAGCAGTATTCTTATTCCGAGCATTTCAGCTATAACTTGATAAGTCAGCATGATACATATTTAGTGAGGAATTAAAGCACATGTATAACATTTATCCTTTTAGGATATGCTAAGCAGAGTAACATCAACCTTCTCGGTCAGTACGAGATTATATGGCAAAGATATCACATATCAAACTACAATTAGCTTGCCAGGGTATATTAACATCTTCACTATAGAGTTATAGCCGTAACATATACTCACTTCAGGCTTGGTCACACAGCTAATGCATGGTATTGTATTGTGGAGTCATGGCCTGTAGCCATACTATTTTAATGATTTATTGGGAGCTTAATCCCTCATCTCATAAGGTACATTATTATTTCTTAACAAGTTGACCATCTTGATTATAGAATATGGGTATTCAGACCCTCAATTCATCATAGAATACTTGTTACCACTTATCAGGTAACTTAATACCTTCAGGTCATCTGACCAAGGTAATCATGATTCTTTCTACACAAGCATTCCAAATAGTCCACAAGGTTCATATCACCTCTTGTTACCCCTTAATTGGCAACAAGTCATATTATGGCTTATGAAGCCCATAAACAATTTCAATAATTAAAACATCATATGGCACACAGGGCTCATTAATTTCAGGTTACCTCTCACTAAGAAACAAAGCATATGAAGGCTTATAAGGCCTATAAAACATTTTCAATATATAGAGCATCATAGCCCATACCTGGCTATGCTCATCATCTCAACATACATGCATGATTAGTACTCGTGATAACAATTATATCCATTATATATCAGTACCATGCAATACAAGGGTTTTCTTATTGCATTCGTAACTCATCACTCTGTATTTGAGCTTCACATAAGATCACTCTATGTTAGGACTTCACATAGCATCACCTTGTATTAGGGTTTCACATAGCATTACCTTGTGTTAGGGTTTCACATAGCATCACCCTGTATAAGGGTTTCACATAGCATTACCTTGTGTTAGGGTTTCACATAGCATTACCTTGTGTTAGGGTTTCACATAGCATTACCTTGTGTTAGGGTTTCACATAGCATTTCCTTGTGTTAGGGTTTCACATAGTATTACCTTGTGTTAGGGTATCACATAGCATTACCCTGTATTAGGGTTTATTATATCCTATTACCCAATTTAGGGTTAGGATGCACTGTTCACATCAGATTAGGGTTCATCATGTCCTTTTACCCAAATTAGGATTTACTGTAACATTACATAACATCACCCTGGATTAGGGTTTTGTATCACATTCATCATCCTATATTAGGGATTTACACATCATTACCCTGAATTAGGGTTTCACTCATTATTGCCCTAAATTAGGGTTTAAGTTCATCAATCAACTCAATTAGGGTTTTATGATCTCTTTATCAAGAGTCATACCCTAATTATATATCCCATTCATTTTGAAGGTGTTGGGCTTGATTGCTACATGATTATTATACGTGTATGAATTTCCCTTTCTCATCCTCTCTAGGATGTTCTCTACTCCAATCTTAACCAAATTGAGTCTATTCTTTATTCAAATACATGTAATTAGTGTTATCATAATGTATTGGGCTATTGCATTAATATGCATCAAAGGTTAACCCCACTAAGGGTACCAATCAATCCAGTACCTTAAAGGTACAACCATTGTAATCATCATTAATTTTCATCATAAATAATCAAGTAGTTGATTGACCTTGAATCACATTAGACATCCAAATAGTTTTGATTAATTAAATCCCAAATAGTCTTGGTCACTTAGACCCCAACGATCTTGAGCAATTAGACTCCAAACGATCTTACTAAAATAACCTCAAAACGATCTAAGACCGTTTAGACCTCCAAACGGTCTTGATTACATTGGCCATCCAATCAGTTTGAAACTGTTTAGCCTAATCAAGTTGAAACTGATTGGACATATAAAATCGTTTAGACAAAACATTTTGAAACTGAATGAACTTGGGTCTCCAAACGGTCTTGAGACCATTTGATCCCAAAGGGTCATGAGACCGTTTGGACTCAAACGGTCTTAAGACCGTTTGGTCCAAACCCTCTCAAAACCGAATGGACCAAAAAGATATCCATCAACTAAATCGATTTAAGGGTTTCACCTATTGAATTCACCTATCAATTGAAACTTTGAATTAACCTCAATTGAACCATTAAATCACCCTTCAATTAAACCATCAATTAGGGTTTTAATTTTAAGAAACCATCAATTAGGGTTTTAACCTAATTGAATTAGGGTTTGAAATCGAGATACCATCAATTGTTGGCATTGTAGGACTAATTCAATTGAAATCATTGAATCACCACTTAGCCATGTCATGACCTGACCACAAATGGTCTTGAGGTCATTTGATTAACCTCCAAACGGTCTTGAGACCTTTTGACTGGTCCCGTCATTGAAATTTGTGAAATTCAATTAGGGTTTGCATCATAGAATTGATCATAAATTGAGTTATTGATTGTATTTCAATTTGATATCAATGGATCATCAACCATCTAATCATACTTCATCATAGACTTCCAAACAGTCTTGGTTGACCTCCAAACGGTCTTGAGACCATTTGGGTTAGTCAACCCAAAACTTAAATTAATCAATTGAGAATTTCAGCACTCAACCCGATTAGGGATTGATACTTGATGGACCTTTAACTGATGAACCCTTTGAAACCAATCAAATGGATTTAATGGGTCATCAACCATCAACATACACATATGAACTCCAAACGGTCAACTGTGGTCAACTATTCAAAACAGTTTTGAAACTATTTAGTTTCAAACAGTTTGATGAAACTGTTTGGTTAACTTTATTGAAACCGATTGGACTCAAATTTTGAAACTGTTTGCAAAAGATATTTGTGCAGGTGTGTGCTTATGATGATGTCATCATCATCAAGATATAAACCCATGAATATTTCTGTGATTTTCATGCTGATTTCATCAATCAATCAAATAAAATTTTGAGAATGAAGAAAGGATCAACAATTGATAGAGGTATGAAATCAATAATACCATTCAAGGGTTCAAGTTATATAACCCGCCTTCAATTGAGCTTCAAAGATTCGAAATCCATGTCTTTAATGGTGAAAGCAACACCTTCCACTATCCCAAGCTCGTCCTTAAGCTTTGAGTGAAAAGGAATGGTTAGAATTGAAGACGGAATGGAGATAAGAAGAAATCATGCATTAATTTTCGATTTCCACCATGGAATCAAGGTGAAAAAAGGTCATGGAGCTTACCAACAGGTTGGGGGTCGTCCTACTGATCCTCCAAAGCTTCCTTGGTCATTTTTCAAGCAAAGAGTGGACGTGGTTTTGAAAAAGCCTCTCAATTGAGTTGTAAAAGGTGTATTTATAAGAAATTCAATGAGAGAGAAAATATTTTATAAAATCCTTTTAATTCCAAAATTGGTGCCACCTCTCCCCCATAAATTACTTGCATGGAAATCCATCTTCCCCTCCTTAGAATTCCTCTTCATTATCCATGAATTAATGAAAAGCAAATTAAGCACCTTAAATCATATAATACTAATATCCCATTTTTTGTGGATATTAGTTTTGATTTAACTAATGTGAGTGGGTTCTCCACTCACTTAGATATTTTTGTGCCTTTGCAAGGAACATGCTAGTCCAACCTTATCTAATTTCAACCATTACCATTTTGGTTGATGGGCACTTCGATTAACATATTTATTTTTGCATTAATTTGAAGTAAAGTTCCAATTATGCTTAAATCTTGATTATTTTAATATCAAGATTCTCTTTCTTCCAAAATGATTCAAATGAGGTGCCCCTTTCAAATTATTTTATCTACATGATGCCAAGAATCATGAGGGACCCTCTTGAAGTGGTATTTTGCATATTTAACCCTAGATTTTGGGTAAATTGCACATTACACCAAAACTAGGTTTTAATGCACAAACATTGCTCAACATGCTCTTTCTTGTTATTCAGGCCCCTACATGCCATACCTCTGCATCATTCTCATTCTTATGATGCTTCAATACTATAGGAACATTTCACCATGTAACATTTTCAATTTAACCCCTCAACTTGGGTAATTTGCACTTTAGCCCAAAACAAGTAAAACATTATTTCAACATTATTAAAAAAGGACTAAAATTGAAATATAAGTTCCTCTTGAGTCTTAATTAATTTTCAAGAGATAATAGAAAGCATATAATCAACTTTATTAAGCAAAACATCTAGGTTTAAGCATAACCCAGGTCAGGGATGTTACAAATTATAAACCCCTAATAAGGATTTCGTCCCCGAAATCCTAGGAAAAGGAGAGACATATTTTATTCATTTATCATTCCATCAAGTCTCCATATAACATCTTAATGTCATGGAGATACCATAGATCTTTAATCCACACAAAGTTCTTCCACACAGGGTTATTCTAAGAAAATATTTTTAGCTTGATAAACTTTTCCACCATAATTACAATTGTTCCTTCCATTGTTTATGTTTATGCAGACCATAAACCCCTAACATATGATGTCCATATTATTTTATGTAACTAGATTGATTTCATAGTTGGCCAATATAGGTAACCAACATAAATTATCTATTATTTCTCAGGTACCATAATCCTTACTTTGGTATTCATCATATGTGTTGAGAACACATCTCATTTTTATCATATTCATTTCTCTGTTGTTACCACTGAAGGTATACATGCACAAGGTATTTCTTTTTTTTTAGGACATTGCTTGTTCCATATATCATTATCTTGGAACCAAAGTCCAAAGCAAACTAATACTTTTCTAAGTATCCATCAACAGATTATCTCTAATCCATGTACATCAAATGTCATAATACTTACTTGATTGTCATGTTAATGAAAGGAAGAAACATAAAGGAACACACTCTTATCATTACCCAAGGTTGTTTGTCAAAGGGGAAACATATATATTTAACAGAGGTAATCCACTCAACAATCCTTTATTTGTTTGGGAAAGTTCACTTAGAAAACCCTATGTGGCTGGGAAAGTTCACTTAGAAATCCCTAATTAGTTCAGAAAGTTCACTTAGCAATCCCTAATTAGTTGGGAAAGTTCACTAAGCAATCCCTATATAATTGGGAAAGTTCACTCAGCAATCCCTATGTTATTGGGAAAGTTCACTCAGCAATCCCTATGTGATTGGGAAAGTTCACTTAGCAATCAATATGTAATTGGGAAAGTTCACTCAACAATCCCTATGTAATTAGGAAAGTTCACTCAACAATCCCTATGTAATTGGGAAAGTTCACTCAGCAATCCCTATGTAATTGGGAAAGTTCACTCAACAATCCCTATGTAATTGGGAAAGTTCACTCAGCAATCCCTATGTAATTGGGAAAGTTCACTTAGCAATCCCTATGTTATTGGGAAAGTTCACTTAGCAATCCCTATGTTATTGGGAAAGTTCACTCAGCAATCCCTATGTAATTGGGAAAGTTCACTCAGCAACCCCTATGTAATTGGGAAAGTTTACTCAGCAATTCCTATGTTATGGGGAAGTTCACTTAGCAATCCCTATGTTATTGGGAAAGTTCACTCAGCAATCCCTATGTTATTGGGAAAGTTCACTCAGCAATCCCTATGTAATTGGGAAAGTTCACTCAGCAGTTCCTATGTAATTGGGAAAGCTCACTCAGAAATCCCTATGTAATTTGGAAAGTTCACCCAGCAATCCCTATTTGGTTTCATTATACTCACTAGATTGTTTCAGAATGACTACTTGATTAGAGTAACCAGAAAGATAACAATCTAAGAGTTCCATATTTTCCTTATCTCCAATAATCATATACCTGGCTAGGGTATACAAGTATTGAGATTAGGTAGTATGCACTTTATTTACTATCATGTTCCTCACTTTTCATATCATTATACACATGATTTTTCATTCCTGGATTTTCTTCAGGCATCACTTCTATATCTCATCTTTTATCACACAGATAAGAGAGATTATAAAACATTTTAAGGAATATTGAGTAAAATGTAAGTTCTCATCTTTCTTGTGTCCTCATAGGACTAGTCAAAGGAAGTTCAAAAACAACTACTTTCATATTTTTAACACATAGAATCATGAATGAAATATCAAAATGAATCTATTTCATCTAATATGTCACAACCCGAGGTTGACTATTGCATCAGATTGATTCATTGCATAGAACCTCACAGTTGTTGGTTGTTGACCTTGTGCTTGATTGTTAGGTGTTGATGAACCAGCTCGGGACTCTTGTCTACGTCCTCTAATGTTACTAGAAAACTGTCTCTTTTGTGAGCCTTGCTAACTCTGCCTTGGAGGTAGAGTCACCATTAAATTCTTGTCTGGACAATCCTTTGCTAGATGTCCCTGTTGTCTACATTGGTAACAGACCCTGGTCACAAAATATGGTCTGTGAGATCTAGTCACCGATGTTGATGCTATGTCGGGGGCTCTACTTGGAGTAATACTAAGGTCCCTACCCCTACTTGACGTCCATTGTGTATGGGTATTGAATCTTGATGGTGTTGTCGATGTAGAAAATCTCAGCTTCTTAAAACTTTCGGATCTTTGTCCTTGAAACTGAGTGTATACCTTCTTACCACTGGTCTGTCATTTCTTGATTTCAGACCTTTCTATCCTCCTTACCGACTCAACAAAAGTGGAAAACCTCTCCCTATTCTCTAAAGTAGACACAAGAGTGGTCAGTTCAGTGTTCAACCCCTTCTCAAAATGATGAATTCTTTCCTCATCATTAACTGCCGTATGCAGACAAAATCGCAAAAGCTCCATGAACTTAGCTTCATACTCGCTAATGTTCATCTGTCCTTGTCTGATCCTCTCAAATTGAGATATCTTCTCATCTAGATATGTCTTAGGAAAGTATCTACTAACAAATTCTCGTCGGAATACCTCCCATCCAACTTCTTCACCTGGCCTCTTGTCTTCTTCTATAATCCACCAGTGACCAGCACTCCCTTTTAGGAGGTACACTGTATGTCTTACATTCTCAGCTTTAGGAATATCAAGGATCCTGAAAGCCTTCTCCAGCTCCGTCAGCCATAAATCAACATCTGCTGGATTAGCTGTACCAGCATAATCTATGGCTCCAACCCGGCGAAGTCTCTCAAAAGTCTTGCCGACTCCATATACCTCATTGTGGGCTGGTGCCCTAGGTGCAGGTGGTGGCATCCTGTCTGCCATATGTGTCATGGTCACCATAAACTGGCCAAATAGGGCATGGAAAGTTGTATTTTCTAGTGCAGCTTGATCAAGACGAGGAATCTCAGGTACTAGTTCCTCCCTAGCTTGATCCCTTGCACCTCCTCCTGGTGCAGCAACGTTGCTCTCAACAGTATGTTCATGATGTGATCCAGACATCTTCAATTGCTTCTCCTCCTATCTTAGTAGAAGACACTATCAGATAAACTGGAAGACACTAGAATAGACTCAAGAACCTTAATCCTAACGTTCATCTATCCTTGTTTGATCCTCTCAAATTGAGAGATCTTCTCATCTAGATACGTCTTAGGAAAGTATCTACTGACAAATTCTCATCGGAATACCTCCCATCCAACTTCTTCACCTAGCCTCTTGTCTTCTTCTATAATACACCAGTGACCAACACTCCCTTTTAGGAGGTACACTGTATGTCTTACCTTGTCAGCTTCAGGAATACTAAGGATCCTGAAAGCCTTCTCCAGTTCCGTCAGCCATAAATCAACATCTGCTAGATCACCTGTACCAGCATAATCTATGGCTCCAACCCAACAAAGTCTCTCAAAAGTCTTGTTGACTCCATATACCTCATTGTGGGCTGGTGCCCTAGGTGTAGGTGGTGGCATCCTGTCTGCCATATGTGTCATGGTCGCCATAAACTGGCCAAACAGGGCATGGAAAACTGGATTTTCTAGTGCAGCTTGATCCAGACGAGGAATCTCAGGTACTGGTTCCTCCCTAGCTTGATCCCTTGCACCTCCTCCTGGTGCAGCAATGTTGCTCTCAGTAGTATGTTCATCATGTGATCCAGAAATCTTCAATTTCTTCTCCTCCTATGTGAGTAGAAGACACTATCAGATAAACTGGAAGACACTAGAACAGACTCAAGAACCTTAATCCTATGTCTCTGTAGACTCAACGAACCTTAAGCTCTGATACTACTAAATTGTGACACACCGATCACAAAAACTTAATTTACTTAAGAGAAACCGTTCATTAGCAGCGGATTACTGAAAATCACTAAAAATTAAAACATTTTTCAAAGATATCCACAAAGGACAACTCTTTCGAAAAGAACCAAAGTAATTTGATTTCATTCTGTTTCACTAGTACATATCGTGTATCATATTATCTCAAGGATTACAACATCAATTGTTCTATTAAACTATATACAGACAGCATAAGAACATTGAGGCATCAAGCCAAAATCTCAGATCGATTCATTAAAACCAACAACAGACTCTGAGGACTTGAGAGTACAGAGACGACACATAGGACTCTATTCTCACATATATAAAACTTGATAGCCAGTGTCACCACCTAAGAATTCACTGCTATTCCTGGTGTTGTTGTTGTCCTTCACCTACTGAAGGGTTCCTGCCTCCTCGTCCGCATCCACCTAAAAATGTGGATCTCACGGGGGTGAGACAATTGTAAATTGCCCCAGCGAGAGATATAACACTCCGCAAAAACATTATTATTACAGTTATTGAATTAACACTGAGCAGAGGAATTATATATTTAATAGCAGATAGATCAATGTCAAAATAGATTAGAGTAGTATTCTTATTCTGAGCATTTTAGCTATAACTTGATAAGTCAGCATGATACCTATTTAGTGAGGAATTAAAGCACATGTATAACTTTTATCCTTCTAGGATATGCTAAGAAGAGTAACATCAACCATATCGGTCAGTACGAGATTATATGGTAGAGATATCACGTATCAAACTACAATTAGATTGCCAGGGTAAATTGACATCTTTGCTATAGAGTTATAGCTGTAACATATACTCACTTCAGGCTTAGATCACACAGATAATGCCTGGTATTGTATTTTGGAGTCATGGCATGTAGCCATACTCTTTTAATGAAGTATTGGGATTTTAATCCCTCATCATTTTTATTTCTTAACAAGTTCACCATCTTGATTATAGAATATGGGTATTCAAACCCTCAATTCATCATAGAATACTTGTTACCACTTATCAGGTAACTTAATACCTTCAGGTCATCTGACCAAGGTAATCATGATTCTTGCTACACAAGCATTCCACATAGTTCACAAGGTTCATATCACCTCTTGTTACCCCTTAATAGGCAACAAGGCATATTATGGCTTATGAATCCCATAAACAATTTCAATAATTAAAACATCATATGGCACACAGGGCTCATTAATTTCAGGTTACCTCTCACTAAGCAACAAAGCATATGAAGGCTTATAAGGCCTATAAATCATTTTCAATATACAGAGCATCATAGCCCATACCTAGCTATGCATCTCAACATACCTGCATGATTAGTACTCATGATAACAATTATATCCATTATATATCAGTACCATGCAATACAAGGGTTTTCTTATTACATTCATAACTCATCACTCTGTATTTGAGCTTCACATAGGATCACTCTATGTTAAGACTTCACATAGCATCACCCTGTATTAGGGGTTTCACATAGCATTACCTTGTGTTAGGGTTTCACATAGCATTACCTTGTGTTAGGGTTTCACATAGCATTACCTTGTGTTAGGGTTTCACATAGCATTACCTTGTGTTAGGGTTTCATATAGCATTACCTTGTGTTATGGTTTCACATAGCATTACCCTGTATTAGGGTTTATTATATCCTATTACCCAATTTAGGGTTAGGATGCACTATTCACATCAGATTAGGGTTCATCATGTCCTTTTACCCAAATTAGGGTTTACTGTAACATTACATAACATCACCCTAGATTAGGGTTTTGTATCACATTCATCATCCTATATTAGGGATTTACACATCATTACCCTGAATTAGGGTTTCACTCAGTGTTGCCCTAAATTAGGGTTTAAGTTCATCAATCAACTCAATTAGGGTTTTATGATCTCTTTATAAAAAGTCATACCCTAATTATATATCCCATTCATTTTGAAGGTGTTGGGCTTGATTTCTACATGATTATTATACATGTACGAATTTCCCTTTCTCATCCTCTCTAGGATGTTCTCTACTCCAATCTTAACCAAATTGAGTCTATTCTTTATTCAAATACATGTAATTAGGGTTATCATAATGTATTGGGCTATTGCATTAATATGCATCAAAGGTTAACCCCAGTAAGGGTACCAATCAATCTAGTACCTTAAAGGTACAACCATTGTAATCATCATTGATTTTCATCATAAATAATCAAGTAGTTGATTGACCTTCAATCACCTTACACATCTAAACGGTTTTGATTAATTAAATCCCTAATAGTCTTGGTCACTTAGACCCCAACGATCTTGACCAATTAGACTCCAAATGGTCTAACTAAAATAACCTCAAAACAGTCTAAGACCGTTTAGACTTCCAAACGGACTTGATTACACTGGCCATCCAATCAGTTTGAAACCATTTAGCCAAATCAAGTTGAAACTGATTGGACATATAAAATCGTTTAGACAAAACATTTTAAAACTGAATGAACTTCGGTCTCCAAACGGTTTGAGACCGTTTGGTCCCAAACGGTCTTGAGACCATTTGATCCCAAAGGGTCTTGAGACCGTTTGGACTCAAATGGTCTTAAGACCATTTGGTCCAAACCCTCTCAAAACCGAATGGACAAAAAAGATATCCATCAACTAAATCGATTTCAGGGTTTCACCTATTGAATTCACCTATCAATTCAAACATTGAATTAACCTCAATTGAACCATTAAATCACCCTTCAATTGAACCATGAATTAGGGTTTTAAATTTAAGAAACCATCAATTAGGGTTTTAACCTAATTGAATTAGGGTTTGAAATCGGGATACCTTCAATTGTTGACATTGTAGGACTAATTCTATTGAAATCATTGAATCACCACTTAGCCATGTCATGACCTGACCTCAAATGGTCTTGAGGTCGTTTGGTTAACCTCCAAATGGTCTTGAGACCATTTGACTGGTCCCATCATTGAAATTTGTGAAATTCGATTAGGGTTTGCATCATAGAATCGATCATCAATTGAGCTATTGATTGTATTTCAATTTGATAACACTAGATCTTCAACCATCTAATCATACTTCATCATAGACTTCCAAACGGTCTTGGTTGACCTCCAAACAGTCTTGAGACCATTTGGGTGACCTCCAAATGGTCTTGAGACCGTTTGGGTTAGTCAGCCCAAAAATTAAACCAATCAATTGAGAATTTCAGCATTCAACCCGATTAGGGTTTGATACTTGATGGACCTTTAACTGATGAACCCTTTGAAACCAATCAAATAGATTTAATGGGTCATCAAACATCAACATCAGCATATGAACTCCAAACAGTCAACTGTGGTCAACTATTCCAAATGGTTTTGAAACCGTTTGGTTTCAAACGGTTTGATGAAACCGTTTGGCTAACTTTATTGAAACCGATTGGACTCAAATTTTGAAACTGTTTGCAAAAGATATTTGTGCAGATGTGTGCTTATGATGATGTCATCATCATCAAGCTATAAACCCACTAAGCTTGCTGTGATTTTCATGGTGATTGCATCAATCAATCAAATAAAATTTTGAGAATGAAGAAAGGATCAACAATTGATAGAGGTATGAAATCAATAATAAAATTCAAGGGCTCAAGTTATATAACTCGCCTTCAAATGAGCTTCAAAGCTTCGATCTCCAAATCTTTAATGGTGAAAGAAACACCTTCCACTATCCCAAGCTCGTCTATAAGCTTTGAGTGAAAAGGAATGGCTAGAATTGAAGATGGAATGGAGATAAGAAGAAATCATGCATTGATTTTTGATTTCCACCATGGAATCAAGGTGAAAAAAGGTCATGGAGCTTACCAACAGGTTGGGGGTCGTCCTCCTGATCCTCCAAAGCTCCCTTGGTCGTTTTCCAAGAAAAGAGTGGAACTGGTTTTGAAAAATCCTCTCAATTGAGTTGTAAAATGTGTAATTATAAGAAATTCAATGAGAGAGAAAATATTTTATAAAATCCTTTTAATTCCAAAATTGGTGCCACCTCTCCCCCATGAATTCCTTGCATGCAAAGACATCTTCCCCTCCTTAGAAATCCTCTTCATTATCCATGAATTAAGGAAAAGAAAATTAAACACCTTAAATCATATAATACTAATATCCCTTTTTTTTATTTGCGAGAGAACCACCCACGCACGAGCGCCACTTTTGTGACCCCCGCAGGCGGCGTAAACTCTCGGGGACCCTGACCCGCCCATAAGGGTGGCCCCAACTAGTAGCATCATTGGCCAGCTGATGCTATGGGCAAATCATTTCTGAGGCCATAGCCAGGAGTCGAACCCGTGACCTCTCGCAGAGGCCTTGCGAGCCGCACCGCCTGAGCTATGCCTCACCGACAATAGATATTTGTGCAGGTGTGTGCTTATGATTTAACTAATGTGAGTGGGTTCTCCACTCACTTAGATATTTTCGTGCCTTTTCAAGGCACATTCTCGTCCAACCTTTTCTAATTTCAACCATTACCATTTCGGTTGATGGGCACTTCGATTAACATATTTATTTTTGCATTAATTTGAAGTAAAGTTCCAATTATGCTTAAATCTTGATTATTTTAATATCAAGATTCTTTTTCTTCCAAAATGATTCAAATGAGGCGCCCCTCTCAAATTATTTTCTCTAAATGATTCCAAGAATCATGAGGGACCCTCTTTAAGTGGTATTTTGCATATTGAACCCTAGATTTTGGGTAAATTGCACATTACACCAAAACTAGGTTTTAATGCATAAACACTGCTCAACATGCTCTTTCTTGTTATTCAGGCCCCTACAGGCCATACCTCTACATCATTCTCATTCTTATGATGCTTCAATACTAGAGGAACATTTCACCATGTAGAATTTGCAATTTAACCCCTCAACTTGGGTAATTTGCACTTTAGCCCAAAACAAGTAAAACATTATTTCAACATTATTCAAAAAGGACTAAAATTGAAATATAAGTTCCTATTGAGACTTAATTACTTTTCAAGAGATAAGAGAAAGCATATAATAAAGTTTATTAAGAAAACATCTAGGTTTAAGCATAACCCAGGTCAGGGATGTTACATTAGTGTAGTTTGCACTTTCATACCTAGCTTAATCCTTTCATGCCTGTTTATCCTTAATCTCGTCTAGGGTTAATGTAGATTTCATTCTTGCCTTTAATTCTTAATTTGTTCATAGTAGTTTAAGAATCAAATCAACCTTCAAACCCTTAAACCTAGTCTCCGTAGTAGGAACCTAGCGAAACTAAACCTAGCTCTAGTGCCCCCTCTTCTCCCCGTGGATCGACCCTATACTTGTCACCTTCCTATTCTACGACACGACCCCATGCGATTGTGGGTGTAGTTGTTTTAGTGTGCGTAGGTGATGAGTTAGGTTTTATAAATATCGAAAGTGAATCCACCGTGTTCTTCCGTCTGTGGGGTTGCATCTATTCAAAAATCCAATTGAGTAGTGTGTAACACCATTGGCGGGAGTGCACCAATCCTCAACAAACCATTCGATAAGATAATCACAAGAGATTCCATTACATGGGAACCAAACCCCCATGGTGAGTTCACCACATGGTCCTCATACATGTACTTGATGACAATTGTCATAGTAGATGATGGGAACTGGAAGATATTGTGGGGGATGAATTGGCCACCAAAGTTATTGCACTTCCTATGGATGCTCTTTAGAGATATGTTGCCTGTAATGAACAAGGTATACACAAGGAGTGTGATGGGGGATAGGTTATGCCAGCAGTGTAAGTAAGAGGAGTAAGACTCAAACCATGTGATTTTTTATTACATACATGTTGGATAAATTGACATTAGTATAATCCCTTTGTTTCGATGATGACAAACATTTCATTCTTGTGGTTTTAACATGCTATTTGAGTATTTCAGGAACAAGCATATAAGGTGGTGGATAACAAAGACTTAGAAGAACAATTTGATAAAATTTCTTTATTTTCATGATTGTAATCAAATGTAAATGCTTGTACAAGTATATAATGTACAAGTAATTAGATATCATGTAAATCAAGCGTTTAGATCTTCCCTGTCTACTCACAACACTTAGATAGGTCATTCCCCAAGATAGTATCACAATTGCACATTGATACACACACTTAGTAAATGAATACATTGAGTCAGTAATTTTCTCGGTCGACAAATCATCAATCGAGAAAATATCGGTCGACAAAAACTTCGACCGAGAAACTCTCGATCGACAAAATCTTCGATCGAGAATAGACCCTACTATCCGTTAGACCCAGCAAATAAGGTGGTTGGGAGTTGAAAATGAAAGTTGTAAACACTTGCTCCAGGAAGTCCCTCGGTTGACAAATCTTCGACCGAGAAGGACTCTCGGTCGACAAATCTTCGACCGAGAAGAGTTCTGTCTGCACTTTTCAGGGTCAATTAACTAGCCGTTGCAAATGCAATTAGTGGACACATAACGGCTAGTTGAGCACTAAGAACCCCCTAGAAAGTGTCTAGAATGTCCTTCGGCACTTGTAGGCCATTTATATAAATAGGACATGCCTTAGGACACCTAAACTCACAAATCTACACTTGTTATACACTTGAGCTTACGCTTGCAATTGTCAATCTGTTTTGAGAAATTGAGCAACACTTGCATTGGCTATTCTTCTCCTTGCTCTAATTTCGTGTCATATAGGCTAGTATCTCCTATCCACAACAATCACACTTCCATATACATTGGTTAGGAGATCTATACGCTTGATATAGGCAAATCAAGCCTTGTGCTTCAAAGGTTAAGTGTAATTTCCATTTTCCTTCTTGTTCCTTTTATCCTTTGTATTCTCCTTGCTACTCCTAGGGTTGGAGGCTACAGATTGGAGAAGGTTCTTCTCAGTGGAGAAGGTGGACTTCGAACTACTTCAAGAAGGCTATTGCAACGGGAAACTACTTCAAGAGGAAGGCTACTTCAAGGGGGAGCTTGAAGTTACTTCAAGAAGGCTGCTTCAAGGTTGGTGCA
The DNA here is from genome assembly GCA_963693085.1 of Alisma plantago-aquatica. NCBI lineage: Eukaryota > Viridiplantae > Streptophyta > Magnoliopsida > Alismatales > Alismataceae > Alisma > Alisma plantago-aquatica. The sequence goes on along the minus strand of OY856413.1, from coordinate 939,708,978 downwards.
ATTACTTCTAGGTGAAGGCTGTTCGAAGGGTTTGGTGAAAGAATTGTAATTTTATGTAAAGTCCTTGCGAGGTAATAAAATTTAATTCTTTCAAAATCCCAGTTGGGTAAGCAACCGGGTAGCGGACTGACTTCCTTAGTATTTGCTAAGGTTGGAACCACTCTAAATCCTTGTCCCCTTGTCCAATATTTTTGTGGTTGGTTGTTTGAGTTAAATAATTGTTGAATTAACTTTAAAACCCTATTCACCCCCCTCTAGTGGTTTTTCAATTGGTATCAGAGCAGGCTTCAAGGAGCTCTAATCGAGTCTTGAAGTATGAAGGGTGGTGGTGTCTACAACCGCAAACAAAGGAAAAGTATGGACCAATCTTCAACTAGTTGCAGTTGGTGCTTAGGAACAAGCCACACAACACTTGGTTGCCCGTGGAGGTCAAATAAGGAAGATAAGCATAAAGAATGTCTTATTGGTACAATAAGTGAAGAAGAAGAAGAAGAGGTAAGCCTTTTTTATTTATCTAAAGAAGAGCTAGTTGCTAGTCTTGAAGAGACACACAATAAATATATTGAGTGCAAGAAGAAATTAAAGAAATCTAATAAAGCAAATGATGAGTTACATGCTAAGCTTCTTGCTCTTACATCTGAAAATGAAGATCTCAAAAAGGTTATTGAAGGTCATGATATTAAGCTAAAATTTGTAGAAGCAAATTGCAATCTTCTTTCTCTAGAAAAGTTAAAATTGCAAACTCAAGTAAATGATCTTCAAAAACAACATGTTCTGTGTACACATCTAGATTATGATACTATAGTGAAAGAAAGAGATTCCTTGTTATCTAATCTAGATCAAGCGAAGTTAGACATAAATAAAAGAATGGATGACATTGTTAAGCTGCAACAAAAAGTTAATAGTTTGAGTAACAATGATACTCTTGATAAAATTTTAAATAATTCTTATCATCAAATTGGAAGGAGAGGACTAGGATATGAGCCTAAAGGAAAATCTTATCAAAAACCTAGTTGGGGAAGAACACAAGTGTCAAAGAGTCAATCTATGCATGTACCCAAAGGCAAATACATACCCAAGAAAAACCTTGAACAAAATCATAGAAAGAGATATGAGGTTGATTCCATATGTTGTCACTATTGTTTGCGTCTTGGACATTATTCTTTCTCATGTCCATACAAGAAAAAGGATGTTGAGTTAGTATGGGTTCCAAAACCCCCAAACTAAATGAATAAATTTAATTTGAGATATGACCAAAGACTCTAGTTGTATATCTCTATGTCTATCTCAACTTAACATAATGAAATAACAAATTGATTCAAGTAATTAAAATTTCTAAATCTACAAATCTGCAGAGACACATCCTTGAAAACTTGTCTTAATTAGGGTTCTTAAAATCTAAAGGTTTGAATAATATTAGTTGAAATTTGATCAAAATGTTGCCTTGATATTCATATGTTTTATCTCAACTAAACTGAGTTTTAAATTGCATAATTGAATTGGAAGTGATATATGTTTTATTTAGAAACAATTACTGAAAACAATACAGAAACAGTAACAATTTCTGTCGAGAAATTGTCGACCGAGACAATGTCGGTCGAAAACTTTTTCGACCAAGTAAAACTCTGGCAAGACTATTTAAATAAAAGACACTTAAATCACAATCAACTTAAGCATATAATGAACTTTATATATTCTTGTGCTTTAAACATTTGAATGATCCAAATCAAAAGGAAGAATATATGAGCATCAAAACTAAATACTTTTCGTGATTAAATTATCAAGTATACAAGAGAAAAAGATAGATTTTACTAAAATTGCTGCAAAAATGATGCTTGCAAAGAAAAATGATACTAAAATCTATACTCTTACTACAAGTACACCTACTTGATTGGAAAAATAAGTCACATATCTTGAAGACAAATTTCTCAAGCATATTAGTAGTTTGCATCATTACATATATGTTAATAACATCCCCATTAAACTTGATGCAAACTACAACTTGTAAAATTCTAATCTGTATGCAAATTGAAATTGATTATGCTTTCTTTGAAAATTCAAATGTTATCAAATTTCAATTTCTACTTTATTGATGATTAAGCATAAATAGTCTATCTTAAAATTTCCATTAGAATGATAACGATAATTTGTTCTAAGAAAATCAAAAGAATAAATATTATTGTGACATCAAAATGTATATGCACTAATTAAGTCTGAGATATGATCAATAATCTTGAATTGAGTAACCTTATATCTATCTCAACTTCACACAATTGAATAACAAAGTATTACAACACATAAACTAGAACATATAGATTGCTGAATAAAATCTGCAGAAACATTCTCGGTCGAGAAATACTTCAACCGAATATAATTCGGTCGACAAATTGTTCGACCGAGCAAAAGTCTGGAAAATATGTTCTGCTGTTTCTTATTTGCTATCAATTCAGCAATAATAAAAAGTGCTTTAATCAAGAATAACTCTTGGAGATCATCTTTTAAATAAGACATATTGATCTTTTGCATCATGAATTAAGATATATTACTATATGAAATCCTTAAACATATAGCAAAAGTGTTATATGAAGACTGATTTTGAACAAACCTTATTCATTTATTGAAAAAGTTTATTAAGCATATTCATTTACATGGTTTGTCTTCAATTTGAAAATCCATGAACCATAAATGAGATTATCTTGGTATTATCCTCTACATGGTTTGACTTAAAACTGAAAATTATGAATGGGTTTAATCAAGGAAGTTACTGTTTTATCATAATCCACATGGTTTTTCCTAAGTACTTCTTGGTATATCTATATAGGAACCATGTGTGTTGAAATTTAGCTTAAATGATCATAATTATTGCATTTATATGCTGATCATTGTATTATGGATATGCTTCTACTTTTCTATCATAATTTGTTGTGCCATGATCATTGTGTTTCATTGGTTTGTCTAAAATAATCTGTGATGCATATATACAAACCATGAATGGATACTATTCAAGATCATTGAAAATGCCATAGCATAAATGCATCTTGACATAATAGATAATGATTATTATGAATGATGATGCTATGACAAGACAAACAGTGTCTCTTAGAACAAAAATATTAATGTTTTATCTATTTGCTTGTTCTAAGAAATCAAAAGCAAAATCTTGATTTTAAGATATTAATCTTGCTTTCAAGGATATATGTCTCTAAAGAATCTTATGATTAATCTAAAAATGAGGGTACAAAAAGAAATGGGAATTGATATTTATGTACCTATAGCAAAGCTTATGAGATATCATTCAAAATGAATGTAAAACATACAGTTTAGGAAAATTAAAGACAAAGACTTCATTGTGATGCCTATATTAAGCTTTCAATTGATAAAACTTCTTCAAAATAGGTATCACTCAAAAAAGCTTCAAATTAATATACATTTGATCATATTACATAAAAACTTTATATTTCACATATATTAACATAAATGTGTAATTCAATGAAAGTGCTTAAACTGTAAATCTGCAGAAATTGCCTCTTGGTTGAAATCAAATTTGACCAAGGGGCGCTATGGTCGTAGTCAAGGTCGACCTAAAATAAGCTTGACACAATGCTTATTTGGACATCATTTTACTGCACCTAATCTTAGTATCTTGATTCAAAATATGTGCATAAAAGGTCAACTTATTATGATCTAATATTGATTATAAGATTAAGGGGGAGCTCACACAAACTATCTTGATTATAAGATTAAGAAGCTTACAAAACTTTGTAAACATCATTTAAAGCTTGTTATGATCTTAGTATCCTTAAAAGTAGTTTTGGTTATGAAAAATAAAGAAATTTACAATATTCATGCATATGACATATATCTTGCTCTTAATGACACTCTCTAAACAAATTTGGGCTTAACATCCCGTGTATTTGGTTAGAGATACATACATGTATTCTACTATAAGCTTAAAGGATTCTCATGTCATTTTTAGGGCTTAACATCCCTTGAAAAATGGATGAGAAATCAATACACATATGCCATGAACTTAAGAGAATCTCATAACATTTCAAGGCTTAACATCCTTTGCAAATGATTGAGAAATATATTGTGGCTAAATTTGACAATTTGCATCCCTTGTTTTTAAAATTGGATATCCTTTTGAAATGACAAAGGGGGAGAAATAATATAAAATCAAAAACATAAAATTAAATGAGTTTCATAATATCTCGGCCAGCACACACTTGCAAAACAATAATGGCTACAAAAAAGGTAAACTTCAGGTATGAAACTCATATGATTTATATTTCCTTATTTTATATTTAGGAAATGTTTGTCATCTTCAAAAAGGGGGAGATTGTTGGATAAATTGACATTAGTATAATCCCTTTGTTTCGATGATGACAAACATTTCATTCTTGTGGTTTTAACATGCTATTTGAGTATTTTAGGAACAAGCATATAAGGTGGTGGATAACAAAGACTTGGAAGAACAATTTGATAAAATCGCTTTATTTTCATGATTGTAATCAAATGTAAATGCTTGTACAAGTATATAATGTACAAGTAATTAGATATCATGTAAATCAAGTGTTTAGATCTTCCCTATCCACTCACAACACTTAGATAGGTCATTCCCCAAGATAGTATCACAATTGCACATTGATACACACACTTAGTAAATGAATACATTGAGTCAGTAATTTTCTCGGTCGACAAATCATCGATCGAGAAAATATCGGTCCACAAAAACTTCGACCGAGAAACTCTCGGTCGACAAAATCTTCGATCGAGAATAGACCCTACTAGCCATTAGACCCAACAAACAAGGTGGTTGGGAGTTGAAAATGAACTTTGTAAACACTTGCTCCAGGAAGTCCCTCAGTCGAAAAATCTTCGACCGAGAAGGACTCTCGGTCGACAAATCTTTGACCGAGAAGAGTTCTGTCTGCACTTTTCAAGGTCAATTAACTAGCCGTTGCAAATGCAATTAGTGGACACATAACGGCTAGTTGAGCACTAAGAACCCCCTAGAAAGTGTCTAGAACGTCCTTAAGCACTTGTAGGCCATTTCTATAAATAGGACATGCCTTAGGACACCTAAACTCACAAATCTACACTTGTGATACACTTGAGCTTACGCTTGCAATTGTCAATATGTTTTGAGAAATTGAGCAACACTTGCATTGGCTATTCTTCTCCTTGCTCTAATTTCGTGTCCTATAGGCTAGTATCTCCTATCCACAGCAATCACACTTCCATATACATTGGTTAGGAGATCTACACGCTTGATATAGGCAAATCAAGCCTTGTGCTACAAAGGTTAAGTGTAATTTCCATTTTGCTTCTTGTTCCTTTTATCCTTTGTATTCTCCTTGCTACTCCTAGGGTTGGAGGCTGCGGATTGGAGAAGGTTCTTCTCGGTGGAGAAGGTGGACTTCGAACTACTTCAAGAAGGCTATTGCAACGGGAAGCTACTTCAAGAGGAAGGCTACTTCAAGGGGGAGCTTGAAGTTACTTCAAGAAGGCTGCTTCAAGGTTGGTGCAATTACTTCTAGGTGAAGGCTGTTCGAAGGGTTTGGTGAAAGAATTGTAATTTTATGTAAAGTCCTTGCGAGGTAATAAAATTTAATTCTTTCAAAATCCCGGTTGGGTAAGAAACCGGGTAGTGGACTGACTTCCTTAGTATTTGCTAAGGTATATTGAAAAACCACTAGAGGGGGGGGTGAATAGGGTTTTAAAGTTAATTCAACAATTATTTAACTCAAACAACCAACCACAAAAATATTGGACAAGGGGACAAGGATTTAGAGTGGTTCCAACCTTAGCAAATACTAAGGAAGTCTGTCCACTACCCGGTTGCTTACCCAACCGGGATTTTGAAAGAATTAAATTTTATTACCTCGCAAGGACTTTACATAAAATTACAATTCTTTCACCAAACCCTTCGAACAGCCTTCACCTAGAAGTAATTGCACCAACCTTGAAGCAGCCTTCTTGAAGTAACTTCAAGCTCCCCCTTGAAGTAGCCTTCCTCTTGAAGTATCTTCCCGTTGCAATAGCCTTCTTGAAGTAGTTCGAAGTCCACCTTCTCCACTGAGAAGAACCTTCTCCAATCTGCATCCTCCAACCCTAGGAGTAGCAAGGAGAATACAAAGGATAAAAGGAACAAGAAGGAAAATGGAGATTACACTTAACCTTTGAAGCACAAGGCTTGATTTGCCTATATCAAGCGTGTACATCTCCTAACCAATGTATATGGAAGTGTGATTGTTGTGGATAGGAGATACTTGCCTATAGGACACGAAATTAGAGCAAGGAGAAGAATAGCCAATGCAAGTGTTGCTCAATTTCTCAAAACAGATTGACAATTGGAAGCGTAAGCTCAAGTGTATCACAAGTGTAGATTTGTGAGTTTAGGTGTCCTAAGGCATGTCCTATTTATAGAAATGGCCTACAAGTGCTTAAGGATGTTCTAGACACTTTCTAGGGGGTTCTTAGTGCTCAACTAGCCGTTATGTGTCCACTAATTACATTTGCAACGGCTAGTTAATTGACCCTAAAAAGTGCAGACAGAACTCTTCTTGGTCGAAGATTTGTCGACCGAGAGTCCTTCTCGGTCTAAGATTTGTCGACCGAGGGACTTCCTGGAGCAAGTATTTACAACGTTCATTTCCAACTCCCAACCACCTTGTTTGCTGGGTCTAACGGCTAGTAGGGTCTATTCTCGATTGAAGATTTTGTCGACTGAGAGTTTCTCGGTCGAAGTTTTTGTCGACCGATATTTTCTCGATCGATGATTTTTCGACTGAGAAAATTACTGACTCAATGTATTCATTTACTAAGTGTGTGTATCAATGTGCAATTGTGATACTATCTTGGGGAATGACCTATCTAAGTGTTGTGAGTGGATAGGGAAGATCTAAACGCTTGATTTACATGATATCTAATTACTTGTACATTATATACTTGTACAAGCATTTACATTTGATTACAATCATGAAAATAAAGTGATTTTATCAAATTTTTCTTCCAAGTCTTTGTTATCCACCACCTTATATGCTTGTTCCTAAAATACTCAAATAGCATGTTAAAACCACAAGAATGAAATGTTTGTCATCATCAAAACAAAGGGATTATACTAATGTCAATTTATCCAACAATCTCCCCCTTTTTGAAGATGACAAACATTTCCTAAATATAAAATAAGGAAATATAAATCATATGAGTTTCATACCTGAAGTTTACCTTTTTTTGTAGCCATTATTGTTTTGCAAGTGTGTGCCGGCCGAGATATTATGAAACTCATTTTATTTTATGTTTTTGATTTTATATTATTTCTCCCCCTTTGTCATTTCAAAAGGATATCCAGTTTTAAAAACAAAGGATGCAAACCACTTATTGTCAAATTTAGCCACAATATATTTCTCAATCATTTGCAAAGGATGTTAAGCCTTGAAATGATATGAGATTCTCTTAAGTTCATGGCATATGTGTATTGATTTCTCATCCATTTTTCAAGGGACGTTAAGCCCTAAAAATGACGTGAGAATCCTTTAAGCTTATAGTAGAATACATGTATGTATATATAACCAAATACACGGGATGTTAAGCCCAAATTTGTTTAGAGAGTGCCATTAAGAGCAAGATATATGTCATATGCATGAATATTGTAAATTTCTTTGTTTTTCATAACCAAAACTACTTTTAAGGATACTAAGATCATAACAAGCTTTAAATGATGTTTACAAAGTTTTGTAAGCTTCTTAATCTTATAATCAAGATAGTTTGTGTGAGCTCCCCCTTAATCTTATAATCAATATTAGATAATAATAAGTTGACCTTACATGCGAAGTGAGTTTGGCCATGCACTAACAAGAACTATTTTATCATTCCACACAAAGCTAAGATTGTCGCCAAGCTACTACATTCCCTGCCCAATGAAGAAGAGGAAGAAGAAACAAGAATTTTTGCACTAATGTAGATCTCCTGGATGGCACAAAATAAGGCACTCTTTGATGATATGCCAATGCATGCACCAACATTAGTTGCATTTTTTTAAATATGGTGAATGATTACTCAAAATATTAACATGGTAGCAAAGCACGACGCCAACACGAAGTTAACGAGCCCAACCCAAGTGGTGTCCACCAGAGGAAGGTGTTCTGAAGCTAAGTGTGGATGCTAGTTAAAAACTAGGGACGATAGTGTATGTGGGAGCCATACTCTACTACGCAGAAGGTCTTATCAAGGTTATATATGAAGGGAGGTCCATCCAAGCCACATCCTCTTTCATTGTAGAAGTGGTGTTGCTAAGGGAAACACTAAAGGTGATGACACAAAAAGTATAATCCATCATGAGCATATAAATAGATTGTTTACTAATATTTGAGTTAGTCAAGAAAGGGGGACATGGTCTAGGCTACAAATATATGATATTAAAGGAAATTGTTGAAATATGTAACAACATATTAGATATTCACACCACCATATCTTTATAGAAGCTAACTGATCCAACCATTTCCTTAATACAAGATCACACCTAACCAATGTATCTCTCTTCCATAGAAAACATCCACAGTGAAGCTATTATTATAGCTCTAGCTTTATTGATGTAATAATATAGCCAATGTTGACCTTCATAACAAATGGCATGCAAGTAAGTAAGCATTCTTGGCTATTGGACCTCCATTCCTAAGAAAGTGACATACAATTTGATCAAATCGATTAGAAATTAATAGAGGATCCTAGTTGATAGCATAGTGTAGTTGAGTATCACTGAGTGAACATATTTAGAAAGATAAATGTGACCCACAAAAGAAAGTTTCTTAGGTAATCATGCATTCATCTTACTCTCCAAGCAGTTTTAATATTCCTTATAGTGTTTGCAATCAGTATCCAAAGAGTCATCAAAACCCCTAGGTATTTTCCTACGTTAGTGGTACATTCAATCTTCAGTATATTCCTAATATATCTTCCTATTTCCTGATCAAAATTATAAGAGAAGAAGATCTTTGACTTGTCATTAGAGATGGTATTGCATAAGCAACACTAATATTATTAAAAAAAAATTATCATCACCACAATTTGATCCACAAAATCTCTGATAAACATAATAATGTCGTTGGAAGACACCAAGTTGTAGATGTGTGGGCACTAGATTTTGTATGTTCTTAACCTTATGACTGAGTTTTCTTTCAATATAACTTGGAAAGCATATAACAAAAAGTTAAAGTGAAAAGGGTTCACCTTGTCAATGACCCCTACCACTTTAAGATTCCACTTATTACATACTCCCAACTTATCTCTCCTTTCATGGCGGTGTTCATTGTATACTTAATTATACTAACAAATCATGTTTTGATCTTTATAGTTTCCTGTATTAAGGACCATGACATTGCCATAGGTCATGGTTAGATAAATTCATTTTCCATATTTTATGTTATAGTTTTAATCTTCATTTCATTGATAATTCCTTACACTACAATGGTATTATCAGTAGTATATAACATGTTACAAAATTGCTTTACGGTGAAGAAATGTGTGTCGGTAGTAATGACTTGAAACATTAAAAAAATATTTTTGTACCAACTTAAGTCAATTAATTAATGAAATTGGTATCATCTGATTGCAATAAACTTGTTTCATCATTAATCGAATAAGCACTACAATATACATCTAAAGATCCTTCGGGAGTTTCTCCACTATTAAGGTTGAATGAATCTTCAAGCTAAATATTGTAACATCCCTAACCTGGGTTATGCTTAAACCTAGATGTTTTGCTTAATAAAGTTGATTATATACTTTCTCTTATCTCTTGAAAAGTAATTAAGGCTCAAGATGAACTTATATTTCAATTTTAGTCCTTTTTTAATAATGTTGAAATAATGTTTTACTTGTTTTGGACAAAAGTGCAAATTACCCAAGTTAAGGGGTTAACTTGCAAATGTTACATGATTAAATGTTCCTCATGTGTTGAAGCATCATGAGAATGAAGATGATGTAGAGGTATGGCTTGGGAAAAAGCTTGAGTACCAAGAAAGAGTTGATAAAGCAATGTTTGTGCATTGAAACCTAATTTTGGTGTAATGTGCAATTTACCCAAAACCTAGGGTTCAATATGCAAATTACCACTTCAAAATAGTCCCTAATGTTTCTTGGAATCATGTAGAGAAAATAAAATGAGCGGGGTATCTCATTTGTATCACTTTGAAGGAGAGAGAATCTTGATATTAAAATAATCAAGATTTAAGCATAATTGAAACCCTAATTCAATTTAATGCAAAAATAATTATATTAATTGGATTTCCCTTAAAAAAAATTATGTTGGTTGAAAATAAACAAGTGTGGACGTCCTTGTTCCTTGAAAAGGCAATGTAAATATCTACGTGAGTGAAAAACCCACTCACATTAAGAAAAGAAAAAGAAATATCCACTAACTTATGGATATTAGTATTATATGATTTAAGGTGCTTAATTTGATTTTCTTTAAATCATGGATAATTGAGAGGAATAAGAGGCAAAGAATATAGACTCGTATCTAAGGAAGATAAGGTGACAAGTGGCAAGGAAAATGGAGGAGATATTTCATACTTTCTCTCTCTTAAATGAATTTTCAATAAAATTCATATATACTCATTTATCCATAGCTTGAATGGTTAATTTCGAAGCCACTTTCACTTATTGCTTGAAAAACGACCAAGGGAGCTTAGAAGCAATAGGAGGATGACTCCCAACCTGTAGGTAAGCTCCATGATCTCTTTTCACCTTGATTTCATGGTGGAAATCGAAAATCAATGCATGATTTCTTCTTATCTCCATTCCATCTTCAATTCTAGCCATTCCTTTTCACTCAAAGCTTAAGGACGAGCTTGGGATAGTTGAAGGTGTTGCTTTCACCATTAAATACGTGGAGGACGAAGCTTTGAAGCTCAATTGAAGGCAGGTTATATAACTTGAACCCTTGAATGTTATTATTGATTTCATACCTCTATCAATTGTTGATCCTTTCTTCATTCTTGAAATATTATTTGATTGATTGATGCAATCACCATGAAAATCACAGAAAGATTCATGTGTTTATAGGTTGATGATGACATCATCATAAACACACACTTCCACAAATATCTATTGCAAACGGTTTCAATAAAGTTAGCCAAACGGTTTCATCAAATTGTTTGAAACCAAACGGTTACAAAACTATTTGGAATAGTTGACCAAAATTACCGTTTGGAGTTAATATTCTGATATTGATGGTTGATGACCCATTAAATTCAATTGATTGGTTTCAAAGGGTTCATTAGTTAAAGGTCCATCAAGTATCAAACCCTAATCGGGTTGAGTGCTAAAATTCTTAATTGATTGATTTAATGTTTTTTGGGTTGACTAACCCAAATGGTCTCAAGAACGTTTGGAGGTCAACCAAGACCGTTTGGAAGTCTATGATGAAGTATGATTAGATGGTTGAAGATCTAGTGATATCAAATTGAAATACAATCAATAGCTCAATTGATGATCGATTCTATGATGCAAACCCTAATTGAATTTCACAAATTTCAATGATGGGACTAGTCAAACGGTCTCAAGACCATTTAGAGGTTAACCAAATGACCTCAAGACCATTTGAGGTCAGGTCATGATATGGCTATGTGGTTATTCAATGATTTCAATAGAATTAGTCCTACAATGTCAAAAATTGAAGGTATCTCGATTTCAAACCCCAATTCAATTAGGTTAAAACCCTAATTGATGATTTCTTAAATTCTAAAATCCTTTTGGGGGCAACCAAACGACCTCAAGACTGTTTGGGGTCAGGTCATACCCAATTTGGATGATGGTTTAATGGTTTCAAAGTAACTAGTCTTACATTGATTAGTATTGAAGGAACATCGATTCCAAACCCTAATTCAATTGAATCAAACCCTAATTAATGACCAATGGAGGGTTAATTGAGGGTCAAATCAGTTGAAGGTTGACCTATTTAACTCAATTGAAGTATGAGTATAGGTCCAATTGATGATAGGTTCCATGAATTCAATGATTGAAGGAATCAATATTGAAAACCCTAATTCAATTAGATACCTTAGGTAATGGAGGTCCAATGTGATTGAATCTTTGGGAATTAAGATGATGAATGTTTTATTGATCCAATAATGATTAGTAATGATAATCCATGAAGGTAAAATGGTTGAAACCCTAATAGTACCTAAGTACTTAAGTGTCAATTAAAGGATGAATCCCTAATTGCTTATAGGACCAATGACTTGATACACTATGTTAATCATAGTTGTATGCTTTTGATTGAAGGGTTGATGTGACCTAATCAAGTTGAATGGATGAAAGAATAGAATTCATATATGAATATGATTCATGTGGTAATCTTCTGTAGCATGACCGTGTAAGGTATCACGGCCGTGGTATCTTCCCTTTGCACAACTGTGCAAGGTAGCACGACCGTGGTGGCTTCACTTTGCACGACTGTGCAAGGTAGCACGACTGTGGTGTCTTCCCTTTGCACGATCGTTCTTGGCTGCACGGTCGTGGTGCTCTATACTTGACTTGAAGTTGATATAATTTGATGAGTAAGGGTATAAGAGATAAGATGATGCTTAGATCATTATGCATCTAACTCAATACATGTATTTAACTTGAGTCATATGTATCAATCCTACACACTCTATAAAGATGAGGATATGAAACTCTTAGGAATGATGTATGCTACCCTAATAATGATATGGATAACATTCTAATAGTTGACATATCTAAAGTGATGGATAATGGGTTATCCTATATTCAGCAATGTCTAACCATTGAATAAGTCCACATCATTAAAGATAGTTGGACAATTCTAATGTGTAACCTATGCACCATATGATGAAAGTAACATGTTAGTGGATAAAGTATTAAGAGGGAAGATACCTTAATACAAGGCTGGTTGATTAACCTAAATAAGAGAGAAATGAGAAGAAAGTGATACATCAAGACATGATAGATATCACATTCAGCATTTCAGGGCTGAAATACATTAATGCATCTCAATCCAACGTACTTGGATGAGAAACATATGAAGTGTGTATGTTATATAGTTATTACAATGAAATTGTAATGAGTTGATATACTTTGATAAGTATAAGCTAATATAAATTGTGAAAGGGGACAAGACACACTAATGAGTATGAGGTAATCATACCATAATAAGAATGAGAAGTGAACTTGTACTCTGTATTTATGATCATTAATGATATATGATGAGAATAGTGGTCATAAGCATATACTTATGATATCTTTGGATACCCCAAAGGTATGGAGCAATACATTAGGGTTGAATTAATAATGTGAGCATGAAACCCTAATTAAAACATGATGGGAAACCCTAACCCTAATTTTGGGTAAAGGGAGTGAAAAACTCTATTGGGTGGTAAACCATAATCCTGATAAACGAATAGTGGTGTTACCAATGTATCACATGATGTGGTCAATGATTTGTATGATTGATAACATGTCTATTAATCAAGTAGACATCATGAGATAAAGAGCATAGCCAGACCTGATCCATGACATTCATGTAATAAATGTGTTGAATGGTCTTATGTGCCTAATGTTGTTGTTGCTTAACAAAAGTAACAAAAGGTATATGAACCTTATGAGTCCCATGAATAAGTTGTTGTTTCCTAGTAAAAGGTGACAAAACATTTAATAGGCTTTGAGAGCCATATGAGATACTTGTGTAACAAGTATCATGAATACCTCAGTCTAAGGACCTGGAGGTAATAGTTACCTAGCAAGTGGTAACAGTGACAATGATGAATTGAGGGTATGAATACCCAAAGTTGATAAGTATGATAATGATGTTGTTGAAAGATGTGAGATTTCAAAGAAATGAAATGAGGGACTGAGATCCCAATGTCTTACAAAGATTGAGAAGTGAATGATGAGAATAGTACATGTTTCTTTATAGCATTTGTCTGAATAAGTTATGTTTGAGAACTTGACTGATGCTAAAAGAATATGCTAATGTACTTAATTAATCAAGTGAAATCATATCATGTAGAGCCCTGACCATAGATCTGTCATCGTCAGCAAATTGGTGATGGTGAAATGGGTGCTCCGTGGCATAACCCGGAGGGCATACTTTTGAGTTTGTGGGGGTGATGGGTGAAAATATCCTCACGCCCTAATGCAGGATTGGTGTAGATAAACACGAGATGCCACAATCCTTCATTATATATTCCGGGAAGGATGTATCACTAATCCCCCGATGATTGGGATGATGTTGTACACATCTCCCAATAATGTTAATACCAGATCGGTGGAGATAAACATGAAATCTCACGATCACGAAGAGAGTGCAGCACGCCACTATAACTCTAATAGCGAAGATTCCAGTATACCCTGGAGAGCTATATATATAGTAGAGACACAAGATGTCCTGCAGTTGGTCCTCACGCTGACTGAGGAAGATGAGGTCATAGAAATCCGGCTCTTCTATTGACCTATGTATGGTACCGATTTTGACTTCGCAGTGGTCGGTTGGAGTATGAGTGGTATACCTCATCTCCTCAGGGCATAAGTGTGATTGTAAAGTGTAATCAGTCGTCTAGCATGTTTGCTATAGGATTGAATACGTAAATTCATGGGTTGATGTTATACTTCTTTTTTGCAATGTCAGTTGATAAATGATATTTATATCTCTTTACATTCCTTCCAATTAGATAAATGGATTATGAATCTACCATGAGTAGATACAATGTTCTCCTTAGGAAAGGAGATTATCTTTCTCTGTTCATATAATGAATAATGTTGTTGTTAATATGTAAGAACTCCTGTTCAATTTTAACATAATAATCTGCAATAATAATGTTTTGGCGGAGAGTTATATCTCCCGTTGGGACAATTTACAATTGTCTCACCCCCGTGGGATCCAACATTTTTAGGTTGACGTGAACAAGGAAGTAGAGACTCTTTTGCAGGAAAAGGAAAGAAACAGCCTGCACAACAGTGAGATCTCAGGTGGAGACCCTGACTGTCAAGTCATATAGCTAGAAAGTCCTATGTGTCGTCTCTGTACTATCAGGTCCTCAGAGTTTATAGTTAGTGTTTTAACGAATCGATCTGAGATTTTGACTTAATGTCTCGAAGTTATATGATGTCTATATATTATGTCTTGAGACAGCTGATGTTGTAATCTCGAGAAGAGATAGTGCCAGACATGTACTTTGAAAATAGAATGTAAATGTTATACTTTGGTTGATTGAAGAAAAAGATTTCCTATGTGTGGATCTCTTTGCAAAAAGTTTTATTTTTAGTGATTTTTAGTAATCCGCTGCAAATGATTCGCTTCCGCATTAGTTAATCCTGTGTTTTATAAGTTGGATTCCACAATTGTTGGTATCAGAGCCCTAGGTTCGCTGAGTCTACAGAGACATAGGACTAAGTTGTTGAGTATGTGTTAGTGTCCTCCAGTATACCCTATAATGATTTCTGCTTGTGTAGAGAATGGGTAAAGTTTTAAAAAAACTGGAGAGCACAAGGAACACATTGCTAAGGGCAATGTTGTTGCACCAAGAAGAGGTACAAGGGATCATGCAAGAATAGAATGAGTGCCTGAGAATCCCCATTAAGACCTGATCAGGATAGAGGATCCTATGATCATTCTCTTATTGGGAATATTAGGGTAACAGTAATGCATATAGGGAACTGGATACTAGCCTTACAACCTAGGTTATCAGTCCTTAATACAGAAAGCTTGAGCTTTAAAAGAGTTCCTAAATGACTTAGTCATGTTGGAACAAGGGAAAATATGGAAAAGATTAACTTATGGCAAGAAAGTAGACTCTGCCATGAGTTTAGACAGATAATAAATCTGTGATGGCAATGCCCAAGAAGGGACAATAAGTTGAGAAGTAGGGAATGGTCTCTATAATTCTAGATACATTTTCCTAATGGTTTCAAAAAGCCAAGTTTTTAGTACTAATAGTGCAATAAATGCCTAGTATACCAGGGTAGTAGCCACTAAGTAAGTGCAAAGGTCTTAACCTTTCACCTGTAAAATTCCATGGCTTAGTTTTTGTTTCAGTAATAAGACTAATAAGACCATGATGTGAGGACAAGGTATGTTATAAATGTGTACATGCTAAGTACACTAAACCCTTTTTGTTATAAAAAGGAGGATTGTTGATTTTGTTTTCCCTATTGGTTGCTATATAGGGAAGAAATGATGAGAACTAGAATTTGAATTCTGTTCAGTATTCTTTTAAATGCTCTATATTGTTCTTACCTCTATGAAAGAGGAAGGGGTATAGGAGAGATGTCTGGATAAAATCCAGGAATGTTAAATCTTATGTTTATCATAATATGAAAAGCAAGTAATATGATAGCATGTAAGTGCATACTACTTGATCTCAGTATTTATATACCATGGCCAGGTATACAACTATTGATGATAAAGTGAGTATGGAAACTCTTAGATTGTAATCTCTCTGATTTCCTTGATCAAGCAGTCATTCTGATATAATTTAATGAGTATCATGAAATAAGAAATATGGAATGAATAAATGTGTCATATCCTAAGTATAAGAAAGAGAAACCTGAGATAATATCAAAAGAGCATGTATGTATGAGGAATTAAAAGTATATTCCTCATAAGACAAGAATGGGACCAAGGGAGATGAACCCTGCTCAATAATGCTGCAAGCATAATAAAGATCCTTTCCATAATGTGGAAATGGAAAATGTGATGAGATCCTAAGATGATCATAAACATATTAAGATAATAATAAAGAAGGGAATACTATCATGTAATCATCCTTGTAATTCCTATGCTAGGGCAAGGAACCTTGGACGAGATAAAGAGTAATTGCTTCATGAATAGTTGAAAATACACGAATTAATAAGAGGAATATGAATCCTTATTTTCTTTCCTTTCAGGGACATGGCAATCAAGTGGGTCTTAGGACACTTGATGTGCATAAGATAAAAATATTACGTGATGGATACTTAGAAAAGTACCAGTTTATCTTGGGCTTGGGCTCCAAGGTGAAGATATATGTAACAAGTGATGTCCCAAGAGGAAAGGAAGATAAAGATGTGATGTGTTGTTAACACATGAAATAGATACCAAGGTAAGAGATCCTGGTATCTAAAGAAATATCAGATGATTTATGTTGATTACCTGGGGTGGTCAAATATGAAAATAGTCTGATTACATAAAATAATATGAAAATCACATGTTAGGGGTTTATGCTCTGCATATTAATAAAGAATGCATGATGCTTCTCTAAACAAGAAAAGTGTTACTTGACACAAAATTGAGTCCACAGTCAATAATGAAGGACAGTGGAGCATATGTCTTGTGTGTTGATTCTATGAGAATCTTGTATGGAAACACCTTGTACTGACCAAAGTTTTATGGTGTCTCCATAATAAGGAGATGATCTGTGAAGACTTGATAGTATGATGAATAAAATATATCTGTCTTCCTTTATCTGGATTTCGGGGACGAAATCCTTGTTAGGGGTTTATAATTTGTAACATCCCTGACCCGGGTTGTGCCATAACCCTAGAAGTTTTGCTTAAGCAAGATAATTAAATCCTTAAATTTATTTGGTGAAAAGTAATTAAGGCTCAAGAGGAGCTTATGTTTCAATTTTGGTTCTATTTGAATAATGTTAAAGCAATGATTGCTTGTTTTGGACTAAAGTGCAAATTACCCAAGTTGAAGGGTTAACTTGCAAATGTTGAATGATAAGATGTTACTCTGATGTTGAGACATCATAAGAATGAATATGAGGTAGTTGTATGGTTTCCACAAGCCTTGACACCAAGATAGAGCTTGTTGGACAATGTTTGTGCATTGAAACCTAGTTTTGGTGTAAAGTGCAATTTACCCAAAACCTAAGGTTCAACATGAAAATTACCACTTCAATAAGGTCCCTAATGTTTCTTGACATCATTTAGAGCAAATAAAATGAGGAGGGAGTCTCATTTGAATTAAGTTGGAGGAGAGAGAATCTTGATATTAAAATAATCAAGATTTTAGCCTAATTGGAACCCTAATTCAATTTAATGCAAAAATAAATAAAAAAATTGAAGGGGCCTTCAACCAAAATTAAATTGGTTGGATTCAGATGTGTTTGGACGATCTTAAGCCTTGCAAAGGCACGAGCATATCCTAAGGAGGTGAAATTCCACTCACCATTATTATAAGAAAAAGAAAACCCACTCACATATGGATATTAGTATAATATAATCTAAGGTGCTTAATTTTCTTTTCTTTAAATTGAAGATAATTGAGAGGAATAAGAGGAAATTGGGATAGCCTCGTATCCAAGGAATCAAAGGGGGAAGAGGCGGCACCAATTTTGAAATTAAATGCATTTTAATAATGCATTTTCTCTCTCATGGAATTTCTTATAAAAAGATTCTTTCCTAGCCCAAACAAAGGCTTTTTCGGCCCTTTCTTCTTCCCTTGCTTTGGATGAGCTCAAGGGAGCATAGGAGCATCAGGAGAACGAGCTCCAACTTGTTGGTAAGTTCTTGACCTTGGTTCATCACGATTCCATGGTGGAAATTGAAAATAAATTATGGATTCCTTCCTATTTTGATCTCCTCTTCAATTCTAACCAAATCTTTTCACTCAAACCTTGAGGACGAGCCTTGAAATGGTGAAAGGAGTTGCATCCACCATTGTTTCCGTGTAAATGGAGCTTTGGAGCTCAATTGGAGGTGGGTTTTATAACTTGAACCCTTGATTTTATTATTGCAATCAATTCCTTATCAATTGGTGATCAATTCTACATTTCTGAAATTGAGTTTGGTTGATTGATGCAATTTCCATGGAAATCACAGCAGGTTTCGTGGGTTTAGAGATTTATGATGATGAAATCATCATAAGAAAGCACCTCACCAAATATTAAAGCCAAACGGTTTCAATTAGTTGCTCATGCGGTTTCACCAAAACCGTTTGAGAGAAAACAGTTTGAAATTGTTTGAGGGAAAACAGTTTCAAAACCATTTGAGATGGTTGAACAAGGGTTGACCGTTTGGGATTACTATTCATAATTATGTTGGTTGATAACCCTCCAAATTTTAGGGATTAACTCCAAAGTAATCGTGAGTTGAAGGCTAATCAATTAGGGAAACCTAATTGGATTAAGTGCTGATTTTTAATCTGATTAACTTGACCTTTTTGGGAAAACGGTTTCAAAACCGTTTGAGATGGTTGACCAAGGGTTGACCATTTGCGATTACTGATACTAATTATGTTGATTAATGACTCACCAAATTTTAGGGATTAATTCCCAAGGAATCATGAGTTGAAGGCTAATCAATTAGGCAAACCCTAATTGAAATTAGTGCTGAAATTCCAATGAGTTAATTTGAGATTTTGGGTTGATTAGCCCAAACGGTTTCAAAACCGTTTGGGGATCACCCAAACTGTTTCAAGACCGTTTGGGGGTCACCCAAGACTGTTTTTAGGTCTAGAGTTGACTATGGTTTAGTGTTTTAAGATCAAAAGATGGGGTATGAACACTAATCGGTTAAATGCTGATTTTACAGTTGATTGAGATGATGTTTTGGGTTGATTAGCCCAAACGGTTTCAAAACTGTTTGGGGATCACCCAAACGGTTTCAAGACCGTTTTGGGATCACCCAAGACCGTTTGGAGGTCTGGGGTTAAGTATAGTTGATCAATTGAAGGTCCAAAGGTACCAAATCATATTGCAGTTAAGTGTTGATTTGTTGATCAACTCGATAGACCAAACCTTGATGAAATTTCACTAGAATCCAAAGGTTGGTTGAGCCAAACGGTTTCAAAACCGTTTGTAGCTCATCCAAATGGTTTCAAAACCGTTTGGTGGTCACCCAAGACCGTTTGGAGGTCTAGGCTTGAGTATGGTTAGGTGTTTGAAGGTCTAAAGGTACCAAGTTGATTTGCAATCAAATGTTGATTTGGTGATCAATCCAATGATCCAAACTTTAATTGGTTGACTTGGATTATGAGATGGACATGGGAAAACGGTGTCAAGAACGTTTGGAGGTCATCCAAACGACCTCAAGACCGTTTGGGGTCAGGTCATATCCAATTTGGATGATGGTTTAATGGTTTCAAAGTAACTAGTCTTACATTGATTAGTACTGAAGGAACATCGATTCCAAACCCTAATTCAATTGAATCAAACCCTAATTAATGACCAATGGAGGGTTAATTGAAGGTCAAATCATTTGAAGGTTGACCTATTTAACTCAATTGAAGTATGAGTATAGGTCCAATTGATGGTAGGTTCCATGAACTCAATGATTGAAGGAATCAACATTGAAAACCCAAATTCAATTGGATACCTTAGGTAATGGAGGTCCAATGTGATTGAATCTTTGGGAATTAAGATGATGAATGTTCTATTGATCCAATAATGATTAGTAATGATAATCCATGAAGGTACAATGGTTGAAACCCTAATAGTACCTAAGTGCTTAAGTGTCAATTAAAGGATGAATCCCTAATTGCTTATAGGACCAATGACTTGATACACTATGTTAATCATAGTTGTATGCTTTTGATTGAAGGGTTGATGTGACCTAATAAAGTTGAATGGATGAAAGAATAGAATTCATATATGAATATGATTCATGTGGTAATCTTCTGTAGCACGACCGTGTAAGGTAGCACGGCCGTGGTATCTTCCCTTTGCACGACCATGCAAGGTAGCACGGCCGTGGTGGCTTCACTTTTCACAACCGTACAAGGTAGCACGGTTGTGGTGTCTTCCCTTTGCACGGCCGTTCTTGGTTGCACGGCCGTGGTGCTCTATAGTTGACTTGAAGTTGATATAATTTGATGAGTAAGGGTATAAAAGATAAGATGATGCTTAGATCATTATGCATCTAACTCAATACATGTATTTAACTTGACTCATATGTATCAATCCTACACACTCTATAAAGATGAGGATATGAAACTCTTAGGAATGATGTATGCTACCCTAATAATGATATGGATAACATCCTAAGAGTTGAAATATCTAAAGTGATGGATAATGGGTTATCCTATATTCAACAATGTCTAACCATTGAATAAGTCCACATCATTAAAGACAGTTGGACAATTCTAATGTGTAACCTATGCACCATATGATGAAAGTAACATGTTAGTGGATAAAGTATTAAGAGGGAAGATACCTTAATACAAGTATAGTTGACTAACCTACATAAGAGAGAAATGAGAAGAAAGTGATACATAAAGACATGATAGATATCACATTCAGCATTTTAGGGCTGAAATACCTTGATGCATCTCAATCCAACGTACCTGGATGAGAAACATATGAAGTGTGTATGTTATATAGTTATTACAATGAAATTGTAATGAGTTGATATACTTTGATGAGTATAAGCTAATATACATTGTGAAAGGGGACAAGCCACGCTAATAAGTATGAGGTAATCATACCATAATAAGAATGAGAAGTGAACTTGTACTTTGTATTGATGATCATTAATGATATATGATGAGAATAGTGGTCATAAGCATATACTTATGATATCTTTGGATACTCCCAGATGTATGGAGCAATACATTAGGGTTGAATTAATAATGTGAGCATGAAACCCTAATTAAAACAAGATGGGAAACCCTAACCCTAATTTTGGGTAAAGGGAGTGAAAAACTCTATTGGGTGGTAAACCATAATCCTGATCAAGGAATAGTGGTGTTACCAATATATCACATGATGTGGTCAATGATTTGTATGATTGATAACATGTCTATTAATCAAGTAGACATCATGAGATAAAGAGCATAGCCAGACCTGAGCCATGACATTCATGTAATAAATATGTTGTATGGTCTTATGTGCCTAATGTTGTTTTTGCTTAACAAAAGTAACAAAAGGTATATGGACCTTATGAGTCCCATGAATAAGTTGTTGTTGCCTAGTGAAAGGTGACAAAACATTTAATAGGATTTGAGAGTCGTATGAGATACTTGTGTAACAAGTATCATGCATACCTCAGTCTAAGGAACTGGAGGTAATAGTTACCTAGCAAGTGGTAACAGTGACAATGATGAATTGAGGGTATGAATACCCAAAGTTGATAAGTATGATAATGATGTTGTTGAAAGATGTGAGCTTTCAAAGAAATGAAATGAGGGACTGAGATCCCAATGTCTTACAATGACTGAGAAGTGAATGATGAGAATAGTACATGTTTCTTTATAGCATTTGTCTGAATAAGTTATGTTTTAGAACTTGACTGATGCTAAAAGAATATGCTAATGTACTTAATTAATCAAGTGAAATCATATCATGTAGAGCCCTGACCATTGATCCATCATCGTCAGCAAATTGGTGATGGTGAAATGAGTGCTCCGCGGCATAACCCGGAGGGCATACTTTTGAGTATGTGGGGGTGATGGGTGAAAATATCATGATGCCCTAATGCAAGATTGGTGGTAGATAAACACGAGATCCCACAATCCTTCATTATATATTCCGGGAAGGATGTATCACTAATCCCCCGATGATTGGGATGATGTTGTACACATCTCCCAATAATGTTAATATCGGATCGGTGGAGATAAACATGAAATCTCACGATCGCGAAGAGAGTGCAACACACCAATGTAACTCTAATAGCAAAGATTCCAGTATACCCTGGAGAGCTATATATATAGCAGAGACACAAGATGTCCTGCAGTTGGTCCTCACGCTGACTGAGGAAGATGAGGTCATAGAAATCTGACTCTTCTATTGACCTATGTATGGTACCGATTTCGACTTCGCAGTGGTCGGTTGGAGTATGAGTGGTATACCTCATCTCCTCAGGGCATAAGTGTGATTGTAAAATGTAATCAGCTGTCTAGCATGTTTGCTATAGGATTGAATACGGAAATTCATTGGTTGATGTTATACTTCTTTTTTGAAATGTCAGTTAATAAATGTTATTCATATCTCTTTACATTCCTTGCAATTAGATAAATGGATTATGAATCTACCATGAGTAGATACAATGTTCTCCTTAGGAAAGGAGATTATCTTTCTCTGTTCATATAATGAATAATGTTGTTGTTAATATGTAAGAACTCCTGTTCCATTTTCATATAATAATATGTAATAATATTGTTTTGGCGGAGAGTTATATCTCCCGTCGGGACAATTTACAATTGTCTCACCCCCGTGAGATCCAACATTTTTAGTTGGACGCAGACAAGGAAGCAGAGACTCTTTTACAGGAAAAGGAAAGCAACAGCCTGCACAACAATGAGATCTTAGGTGGAGACCCTGACTGTCAAGTCATATAGCTAGAAAGTCCTATGTGTCGTCTCTGTACTCCTAGGTCCTTGGAGTTTATAGTTAGTGTTTTAACGAATAGATCTTAGATTTTGACTTAATGTCTCGAAGTTATATGTTGTCTATATATTATGTCTTGAGACAGCTAATGTTGTAATCTTGAGAAGAGATAGTGCAAGACATGTACTTTGAAAACATAATGTAAATGTTATACTTTGGTTGATTGAAGAAAAATATTTCCTATGTGTGGATCTCTTTGCAAAAAGTTTTAATTTTTAGTGATTTTCAGTAATCCGCTGCAAATGATTCGCTTCCGCATTAGTTAATCTTGTGTTTTATAAGTTAGACGCCACATTCAGGATCCTTGATATTCCTGAAACCAAGAAGGTAAGACATGTAGTGTACCTCCTAAAAGGAAGTGTTGGTCACTGGTGGATTATAGAAGAAGACAAGAGGCCAGGTGAAGAAGTTGGATGGGAGGTATTCTGATGAGAATTCGTTAGTAGATACTTTCCCTAAGACGTATCTAGATGAGAAGATATCTCAATTTTTTAGGATCATACAAGGACAGATGAACGTTAGCGAGTATGAAGCTAAGTTCATGGAGCTGATGTGGTTTTGTACGCATATGTCAGTTAATGATGAGGAAAGAATTCAGCATTTGGTGAAGGGGTTGAACGTTGAACTGACCACTCCTGTGTCTACTTTAGAGAATAGGGAGAGGTTTTCCACTTTTGTGGAGTCAGTAAGGAGGATAGAAAGGTCTGAAATCGAGAAACGACAGACTAGTGGTAAGAAGGTATACACTCAGTTTCAAGGACAATGATCTGAATGTTTTAAGAAGCCGAGATTTTCTGCATCGGCAACACCATCGAGATTCAATACCCAGACGCAATGGACGTCCAGTAGGGGTAGGGACTGTAGTATTTCTCCAAGTAGAGCCCCCGACATAGCATCAACATCGGTGACTGGATCTCACAGACCCTATTTTGTGACCAGGGTCTGTTACCAATGTAGACAACTGGGACATCTAGCAAAGGATTGTCCAGACGGGAATTCAATGGTGACTCTACCTCCAAGGCAGAGTCAGCAAGGCTCACAAAGGAGGCAGTTTTCTAGTAACAATAGAGGACGTGGACAAGCATCCCAAGCTGGTTCATCAACACCTAACAATCAAGCACATGGTCAACAACAAGCAACTGCGAGGTTCTATGCAATGAATCAATCTGATGCAATAGTCAACCCTCAGGTTGTGACAGGTCAGATGAAATAGATTCATTCTGATATTTCATTTCATGATTCTATGTGTTAAAAATAAGAAAGTAGTTTTTTTTTAACTTCCTCTGAATAGTCCTATAAGGACACCAGAATGATGAGAACTTACATTTTACTCAGTATTCCTTAAAATACTTTATAATCTCTCTTATATGTGTGATAAAAGATGAGATATAGAAGTGATGCCAGAAGAAAATCCAGGAATGAAAAATCGTGTGTGTATAATGATATGAAAAGTGAGGAACATGATAGTAAATAAAGTGCATACTACCTAATCTCAATACTTGTATACCCTGGCCAGGTGTATCATTATTGGTGATAGGGCAAGTATGGAACTCTTAGATTGTTATCTTTCTGATTACTCTGATCAAGTAGTCATTTTGAAACAATCTAATGAGTATAATGAAATAACATAGGGATTTCTAAGTGGACTTTCCCAATTACATAGGGATTGCTAAGTGAACTTTCCCAACAAATGAGGAATTCCTAAGTTAACTTTCCCAATAACATAGGGATTGCTATGTGAACTTTCCCAATTACATAGGGATTGCTAAGTGAACTTTCCCAATTACATAGGGATTGCTAAGTGAACTTTCCCAACTAATGAGGAATTGCTAACTGAACTTTTCCAATAACATAAGGATTGTTGAGTGAACTTTCCCAATTACATAGGGATTGCCAAGTGAACTTTCCCAATTACATAGGGATTGCTAAGTGAACTTTCCCAATTACATAGGGATTGCTAAGTGAACTTTCCCAACTAATGAGGAATTGCTAAGTGAACTTTCCCAATAACATAGGGATTGCTGAGTGAACTTTCCGAACTACATAGGGATTTCTAAGAGAACTTTCCCAATTGCATTGGGATTGCTAACTGAACTTTCCCAATTACATAGGGATTGCTAAGTGAACTTTCCCAACTAATGAGGAATTGCTAAGTAAACTTTCCCAATAACATAGGGATTATTGAGTGAACTTTCCCAATTACATAGGAATTTCTAAGTGAACTTTCCCAACTAATGAGTAATTGCTAAGTGAACTTTCCCAATTACATAGGGATTGCTAAGTGAACTTTCCCAACTAATGAGGAATTGCTAAGTGAACTTTTCCAAACAAATAAAGGATTGCTGTGTGGATTACCTCTGTTAAATATATATGTTTCTCCTTTGATAAACAAACTTGGGTAATGATAGGAATATGTTTCTTCCTTTCATTAACATGACAATCAAGTAAGTATTATGACATTTGATGTACATGGATTAGAAATAATCCGTTGATGGATACTTAGAAAAGTATCAGTTTTCTTAGGACTTTGGTTACAAGATAATGATATATGGAACAAGAAATGTCCTAAAATAAAAGAAATACCTTGTGCATGTATACCTTCAGTGGTAACAACAGAGAAATGAATATGATAAAAATGAGATGTGTTCTCAACACACATGATGAATACCAAAGTAAGTATTATGGTACCTGAGAAATAATAGATGATTTATGTTGGTTACCTATATTGGCCAACTGTGAAATCAATCTAGTTACATAAAATAATATGGACATCCTATGTTAGGGGTTTATGCTCTGCATAAACATAAACATTGTTAAGGTTGAACTAATGGAAGGAACAATTGTAATTATGGTGTAAAGGTTTATCAAGTTAAAAATAATTTCTTAGAATAACTATGTGTGGAAGAACTTTGTGTGGATTAAAGATCTATGGTATCTCCATGACATTAAGATGTTATGTGGAGACTTGATGGTATGATAAATGAATAAAATCTATCTCTCCTTTTCCTGGGATTTTGGGGACGAAATCCTTGCTAGGGGTTTATAATTTATAACATCCCTGACTTGGGTTATGCTTAAACCTAGATGTTTTTATTAATAAATTTGATTATATGATTTCTCTTATCTCTTGAAAAGTAATTAAGACTCAAGAGGAACTCATACTTCAATTTTAGTCCTTTCTGAATAATGTTGAAATAATGTTTTACTTATTTTGGACTAAAGTGCAAATTACCCAAGTTAAGGGGTTAACTTGCAAATGTTACATGATTAAATGTTCCTCATGTGTTTAAGCATCATGAGAATGAAGATTATGCAGAGGTATGGCTTGGGAAAAAGCCTGAGTACCAAGAAAGAGCTGATAAAGCAATGTTTGTGCATTGAAACCTAGTTTTGGTGTAATGTGCAATTTACCCAAAACCTAGGGTTCAATTTGCAAATTACCACATAAAAATAGTACCTAATGTTTATTGGCATCATGTAGAGCAAATAAATGAGAGGGGCATCTCATTTGCATCACTTTGAAGGAGAGAGAATCTTGATATTAAAATAATCAAGATTTAAGCATAATTGAAACCCTAATTCAATTTAATGAAAAAATAATTATATTAATTGGATTGCCCTTCAAACAAAATTATGTTGGTTGAAAATAAACAATTTTGGACGTCCTTTTTCCTTGCAAATGAAATGGAAATATCTACGTGAGTGGAAAACCCACTCACATTAAGAAAAGAAAAAGAAATATCCACTAACTTATGGATATTAGTATTATATGCTTTAAGGTGCTTAATTTGCTTTTCTTTAAATCATGGATAATTGATAGGAATAAGAGGCAAAGAAGATATCATCGTATCTAAGGAAGAGAAGGGGGCAAGTGGCAAGGAAAATGGAGGAGATAATTCCTACTTTCTCTCTCTTAAATGAATTTTCAATAAAATTCATATATACTCATTTATCCATAGCTTGAATGGGTAATTTCGAAGCCACTTTCACTTCTTGCTTGCAAAACTACCAAGGGAGCTTAGGAGAAACAAGAGGATGACTCCCAACCCGTAGATAAGCTCCATGATCTCTTTTCACCTTGATTCCATGGTGGAAATCGAAAATCAATGCATGATTTCTTCTTATCTCCATTCCATCTTCAATTCTAGCCATTCCTTTTCACTCAAAGATTAAGGACGAGCTTGGGATAGTGGAAGGTGTTTCTTTCACCATTAAATACGTGGAGTTTGATGCTTTGAAGCTCAATTGAAGGTGGGTTATATAACTTGAACCCTTGAATGTTATTATTGATTTCATACCTCTATCAATTGTTGATCCTTTCTTCATTCTCAAAATTTTATTTGATTGATTAATGCAATCATCATGAAAATCATAGTAAGCTTCGTGCATTTATAGCTTGATGATGATAACATCATCATAAGCACACACCTCCACAAATATCTATTGCAAACGGTTTCAATAAAGTTAGCCAAATGCTTTCATCAAACCGTTTAAAACCAAACGGTTTCAAAACCATTTGGAATTGTTGACGACAGTTGACCATTTGGAGTTCATATGCTGATGTTGATGGTTGATGACCCATTAAATCCAATTGATTGGTTTCAAAGGTTTCATCAGTTAAAGGTCCATCAAGTATCAAACCCTAATGGGGCTGAGTGCTGAAATTCTTAATTGATTGATTTAATTGTTTTGGGTTGACTAACCCAAACGGTCTCAAGACCGTTTGGAGGTCACCCAAATGGTCTCAAGACCGTTTGGAGGTAAACCAAGACCGTTTGTAAGTCTATGATGAATTATGATTAGATGGTTGAAGATCCAGTGATAACAAATTGAAATACAATCAATAGCTCAATTGATGATCGATTCTATGATGCAAACCCTAATTGAATTTCATAAATTTCAATGATGGGACTAGTCAAACAGTCTCAAGACCATTTGTAGGTTAACCAAATGACCTCAAGACCATTTGAGGTCAGGTCATGATATGTCTAAGTGGTGATTCAATGATTTCAATAGAATTAGTCCTACAATGTCAACAATTGAAGGTATCTCGATTTCAAACCCTAATTCAATTAGGTTAAAACCCTAATTGATGATTTTTTAAATTCTAAAACCCTAATTGATGGTTCAATTGAAGGGTGATTTAATGGTTCAATTGAGGCTAATTCCATGTTTCAATTGATAGGTGGATTCAACATGTGAAACCCTGAAATCGATTTAGTTGATGGATATATTTTTGGTCCATTCGGTTTTGAGAGGGTTTGGACCAAACAGTCTCAAACTGTTTGGAGACCCAAGATCATTCGATTTCAAAATGTTTTGTCTAAACGGTTTTATATGTCCAATCGGTTTCAACTTGATTTGGCTAAACAGTTTCAAGAACCAACCTTGCTAAACGGTTTTAAACCGTTTGAACTTAAGTGACCAATATCGTTTGAGATCTAAGTGACCAAGACCGTTTGGGGTCTAAGTAATCAAGATCATTTGAGATTCAACTGGTCAAACCATTTGGACACCTAATGTGAATAAAGGTCAAATAAACTACTTGATTAATTAATGATGTAAATCAAAGGTGATTACAATGGTTATACCTTTGAGGTACTAGGATAATTAGTACCTTTTGAGTGGTTAACTCTTGATGCTTATGAAAGCAATGACTTAATATGTTGTGACAACCCTTCATTCAAGTTGATTGGACCTAATCCAATTAAGATTGAAATAATTGACATCCTGGAGAGGATGAAAGAGAGAGGAATTCCTACATGAATGGCAATCATGTAATGGTTAAACCTCAACACTTTCAACATGAATAAAGTATGTAATTAGGGTTTGATCCTTAATAAAGAGATCATGAAACCCTGATTGAGAAGGTTGATGAACATTAACCCTAATCTAGGGCAATTCTAGGTGTAACCCTAATCTAGGGTAAGGATGTAACCCTAATTGAGGGTGATTCCATGAGAAACCCTAAATGAAGGGTGATGCTATGTGAAATCCTAACCCTAATGAAGGGTGATGATGTGTGAAATCCGAACCCTAATGAAGGGTGATGCTATGTGAAATCCTAACCCTGATGAAGGGTGATGCTATGTGAAATCCTAACCGTAATGAAGGGTGATGCTATGTGAAATTATATCCCAAATGAAGGGTGATGGTATATGAAATCCTAACCCTAATAAAGGGTTATGGTATGGGAGACCGTAATCCTAATAATGGAATGGTGACTAATACAGTGATAAGGGAAATACCTAAAGTGATTGATTATAGGCAACCTTATAGCAAGCAATGCCTTAACTTGAGATGAGTCCATATCATTAAAGATAGTTGGACAATTCTAATGTGTGTTCCATGACTCATGCACTACATGATAAAGGTGATAGGTTAGTGTATAACGTATTAGGATGGGAAATACCCTAATACAGAATAAGTTGATGAACTTACCAAGGTTAAATCAGATGGGGGAAGTGATACATCAAGATATGATAGTTATCACATTTAGCACATCAAAGTTCATATACCTTAGTACACTTCAAAATTTAATGTCTGGATGTGTGACACATGTATGTGTTGTGTTAATCATTACATTAAGATGTAATGTGATTTATGAGAAATGAGAATGGTTGTTACCTAGTGAAAGGTGACAATATATAATGTGCTTTATGAGCCATGAGAATGGTTGTTCCTTAGTGAAAGGTTATAGTAATGGGAGGAGCATCCCTAATTGACATGAAATGGGAAACCCTAACCCTAAATAGGGAATAGTGGCGTTACCCTTGTATTGTATGGTGCTAATATGTATTTTATATAATTGTTATCATGAGTACTAATCATGAAGGTATGTTGAGATGATGAGCATATCCAGGTATGGGATATGATGCTCTGTATATTGAAAATGTTTTATAGGCCTTATAAGCCTTTATATGCTTTGTTGCTTAGTGAGAGGTAACCTGAAATTAATGAGCCATGTGTTCCATATGATGTTTTAATTACTGAAATTATTTATGGGCTTCATAAGCCGTAATATGTCTTGTTGCCTATTAAGGGGTAACAAGAGGTGATATGAACCTTGTGAACTATGTGGAATGCTCGTGTAGCAAGAATCATGATTACCTTGGTCAAATGACTTGAAGGTATTAGTTACCTAATAAGTGGTAACAAGTATTCCATGATGAATTGAGGGTTTGAATACCCATATTCTATAATCAAGATGATGAAATTGTTATGAAATAAAAATGCACCTGATGAGATGAGGGATTAAGATCCCAATACTTCATTAAAAGGGTATGGCTACATGCCATGACTCCACAATAAAATACCAGGCATTAGTTGTGTGATCTAAGCCTAAAGTGAGTATATGTTATGGCTATAACTCTATAGAGAAGATGTCAATATACCCTGGCAAGCTAATTGTAGTTTGATACGTGATATCTCTGCCATATAATCTCATACTGACCAAGAAGGTTGATGTTACTCTGCTTAGCATATCCTAGAAGGATAAATGTTATACATGTGCTTTAATTCCTCACAAAATAAGTATCATGCTGACTTATCAAGTTATAGCTGAAATGCTCGGAATAAGAATACTACTTTAATCTATTTAGACATTGATCTATCTGTTGTTATATATAATTCCTCTGCTCTGTGTTAATTCAATAACTGCAATAATAATGTTTTGGCGGAGAGTTATATCTCTCGCTGGGGCAATTTACAATTGTCTCACCCCCGTGGGATCCACATTTTTAGGTGGATGCAGACGACGAGGTAGGAACCCTTCAGTAGGTGAAGGACAACAGCAACACCAGGAATAGTAGTGAATTCTCAGGTGGAGACACTGGCTATCAAGTTTTGTATATGTGTGAATAGAGTCCTATGTGTTGTCTCTATACTCTCAGGTCCTCAGAGTCCGTAGTTGGTTTTAATGAATCGATCTGAGATTTTGGCTTGATGCCTCAATGTTCTTATGTTGTCTGAATACAGTTTAACAGAATAGTTGATGTTGTAATCTTTGAGATGAGATAATCCAAGACATGTACCTTTAAACCAGAATGTAAATGTATTACTTTGGTTCTATGTGAAAGAGTTTTCCTATGTTGGATCTCTTGGTAAAAAGGTTTTAATTTTTAGTGATTTTCCATAATCTGATGCTAACGAACGCTTCCGCTTAAGTAAATCCTGGTTTTTGTGAGTTGGATGCCACAAATATATTCTTTTACAATTTTTATAGTACAAGGGAATTAAACCATCAAATCCATTGGCATTTGTGGATTTGTAAGGATTTTTCTTCTTTGAAGTTTGAAGGATTTCAAATGAAATAAACATAACTTTGAACTTAGTATAAAACAATCACTTAATATAGGCAATTTGTTGGGTAGTGAATCATGTAATCATTGTCAACCTCTATGTGTGCTGACCACCAGCTTTT
Organism: Alisma plantago-aquatica; assembly: GCA_963693085.1. NCBI lineage: Eukaryota > Viridiplantae > Streptophyta > Magnoliopsida > Alismatales > Alismataceae > Alisma > Alisma plantago-aquatica. Next base: position 939,677,226 of record OY856413.1, on the reverse strand, counting down.
AAAAGAGTCTATGAATAGAATTCCACAACTCTTCCTCCCATCTTGGGTAGGTTGTTTCTCAAGGACACTGTTGTTGTTTCTTCTTCCTCTCTAATTTAAAATTGCAATGCAAGCTTTTGAGTTGTTGTCAACATTGTGCATCAAGTTTATGTGACTCTTCTCCTCCAATCTTCCTCTCATTGTTTCAATAATACTTCTACTTTAAATATAAGCTTGATGCATCTTATACCATACCAACAATGTAGCTTTCCTCCATGATAACTCACATACATTTGATTTAGGTAATGATTTTGTTTTTGGTTTTTACTGTATCAATTGCTATTTTGGACTCTCATGCTAACAAATGTTCCTTTTCTAGAGTAAGATCCCGAGTGTAGTTTGTACGGCTACTCAATATATTAATGTAATTTTTTATGGTTACTTAGATTATTAATGTACTGAATATGTTACATTAATATGTCATTATTTGTAATATATTACAATGTAATAGCTACAGTAATGTAATAGTCATTCTTTAATTTAGAAGTGCATGTATTTTTCTTTGTTACCGCATATATTACAAACAATGACATATTATTATTTTAATTTTTTAAATTTGCATACAAGATTTTGTCCTATATCTTATTTCACATTTTAAATTTCAGCAGTTGTTTTACATTTAACATTTTAAATATCTTCAACTTTTATTTGTAAAAAAAATCTAACATAAACCTAACATTATAATGTAGTATGTATATATGCGCGCACATCCACTAGTAGACATGAAAAATGCTTTGATAAATATTTTTGACGATGATCTATGACGGACATTATTAAAGTGCGTAGATGCTCACCAGTTGTTCTTTACGGTATGATAAAAGAATAGTGGTGGTGTGCATGACGTTCTTCGTCTTACTTACATTTAGACATTCCTTGGCAAAAGAGGAGAATTGGCATAGTTAACTCCTCTCAGTAAGTTATAATTTTCATTATATGAATGTCTCATCTTAACCTTGTATTTTAGTTAGTGGGTAACAACACAGTTGGAATGAGGTTGGAAAACAAGGTTTGTATGTAGAATTTGTGCTTTTCTTCTCTATGGAAACCCTTGCAGGAGTTTTTTCATTAGGAAATGGAAACAAAATGAAAATGATTGTTTTGCTATAAAATCTGACATTGAGATATACTTCTCTTCATATCGGACCTCTATGTCTGTAATTCTAAACATCATAACAACTATATCCATGTGTGTAGAACATAACCTCTAATTGAACACTTTTGGTTATCCACAGTTCTTTTTCTAGAAGCGGCGTGTAGAGAGTGTGCACCAAACACTGATAATGGCGACAATTAGTGCAACGTAACCAAACCATCTCCCTCTATCCTCTATTAGAAGCAGGGTCATGAATCTAAAGATTATGGCTGGCCACAACCATAACCTCCAGGAATAAGGTTTCATAAGTCCTCATTTTTCACATATTTTAGGCTTTGTACCTAGGACCCATCGTGATTCCCTTCTAAAGAAGTCTACAACTTCTGGTTTTGACCAGGCATCAGTTATATTAACCTTGTACCATGTATGTAGAATCTTTACATGAAGAGGCTTGCATAGTAGCCTCACCAGGAAGGTCACATATAGGGTGATGTCATTGTCAGTGCCCCTGTATAGTGTCTCAAAAGCCATAAGGTTGAGTAGGACATACTCGGTGATATCATTGATCATAATATTTGGAATGTACATGGTAGCCGTAGTGTTAAACTGTTCAGAAAGCCAGTGTCTTTTGATGAAGCTGAAGTCATTGAAGCAACTAGTTGATCCATTCTGGTTGATCTTAACACCCTTTAGAAAAAATATTCTTAGCGGTCTCTGGGCAGAAATTTTGTCCAGGGCATTGACGACCTTCACCTAAGATTATGCATACTTTATATTGTTGGAATAGGATTGTTCCAACCCATGTCCTAATTAGATTTGGACTTGAGTAAGAGTTGGCTTGTGTCGTCAATCCTAATAGAAGTTAACCCCAATAGGAGAGAAGATGACTCTCTATTTGCAACATTGGAATTAGATTAAGAATTGGACTATGAATTGGAAGGGGATTCCTAATTGCTACCACATGTAATGGTGGTGTATAAATAGAGGTCATGGGGGAGGCCATTGGGATCATCCCATCATTTGTTTGTTGTTGGTGTCTTCTATGATAGAAGAGCCAGAAAATAAGAATAACGGGTGGTCCTCTCTTTTGATAAGAGAGGGTCAGTGACTTTTCCTTGAAGTAAAGTAGCAGATGATAGTCAACGATACATTGGTGGTGCATTGACGACGGTGGCATATCTGGTCAGCGGAGGATGCACATCAATTGGTGGCACTATGTTGGTGTTGCGACAATGATTGTGATAGTAGTCTGATCGATCAACAGAGCGTGTGTATCTGCTCTCTCAGGCACAGAGAGCTTTTGGTTGGTAGACAAGGTAGGCGACCTCATCAGGAGTACAGGCGGCCCGGTCAGTAGTCCCAGCGGCAACAGAAAAAGATACAACCGTGTGTCTGATCCCCTACAATGATAGAGGCGTCGTGAGGAGAAAAAGATAAGTAGGATATTTTGTACACGTTGGGTGTAATTCTATTCTTCTCTATCTTTGTTCTCGTATGTGTGGGGAAACTATCCAAATTTAGAGGTGATTAAATCTGGATGGTGTGAGTTGTAATCTTGATTACATAGTACTTGTTTGCCGGTATTGCCTCGTAGTTTTCCTTCTCGTCTTGGGGAGAGTTTTCCACGTTAAATCTTACACTTTCGGATTACTAAACACATCGATTTCTCACTATAATTCCTAATAAGTGGTATCACAGCCAGGTTTGAAGGTTGAAGTGGAAGCAGCAATGGCGTCTGAAGATGGAAAAGTGCGCATTGAAAAGTTTGATGGCAAGGATTTCGGCTTCTAAAAGATACAGATTGAAGATTATCTGTACCAGAAGAAATGGCATCAACCTCTGGCTGGGACTAAACATGAACAGACGAAGTAGAAGGATTGGTATCTCCTTAATTTTCAGGCACTTGGGGTGGTTAGGTTGACATTAGCATGAAATATTGTATTCAACATAGCCAACGAGAAGATGATAGTGGGGCTTTTGAAGACACTGTCAAATATGTACGAGAAGTCAACTGCTACAAACAATGTATATTTGATGTGTTTTGTTCAACCTAAAGATGAGTGAAGGAGCCTCAGTAGAAGATCACATCAATGAGTTTAACGTCATAATTACTCAACTAAAGTCAGTGGAGATAGTGTTTGATGATGAAGTTAAAGCTCATATCTTACTTTCCTCTTTTCTTGAGAGTTGGTGTGTTGTGGTGACAACAGTCGGTAGTTTGTCAGGAAGCATGAAGATGAAGCTTGACTATATTTGAGATTTAATTCTGAGTGAAGACATCCACAAAAGGGAATGTGGAAAATTTGATTCTTTAGGTTCAACTCTATATGTTAAAGGTAGAGGAAGAAATTAGAGTCGCAATCACAGTTGTAGTGGGGGGAAGTCAAAGCCAAAGAGTAAAGAATGTTACTGTTGCAGAAAAGTTGGACACTTCAAGAAAGATTGCAAGATCTGGAAGAAGGTGTCACAAGAACTTGTCAAAGAGCACGAGGATGATGACCAGAGCAATATAGCTTCCATTGGGAAAGATCTAATATTGACAGTCCAAGAGTAGGAATTGAACACAGAGGATGGTGTTGAGTGGGTTGTAGATACAGGAGCGACGTGTCATGCTACAACTCATAGGAAGTTCTTCACAAAATATAGAAGAGAGAACTTTGGCAATGTGAGGATGGGGAATGCTAGCTACTCAAATATCATTAGGATTGGTAACATCTGTGTCAAAACAGATGTTGGGTGTACTATCATGCTCAAGGATGTTTGTCATGTTCCAGACTTGAGGCTTAGTGTAATTTCTCATTCCTTGTTGGATAGGAGTGAATGTGATCTCGGGTTCGGTGGTGGCATGTACAAGGTAACAAAAGAATTGTTTGATGATAGCTTGAGGCAGACTATGCTACAATCTATATAAAACCACATTGAGAGTGTACAAAGAGAAGGTTTAGGAAGTCAAGAAGTCAACACCAGTTCAAAGGAAAGGAGGAGGATTTGGAAGTATAGATAGCCGCAAGTTTGAGATGTGGGATTCTCTCAATGATGTCAGTAAGGGTAGAAAGGTAAGTTTGTACAAGCATCAGGATGACTCCCAGTTAGAGAAGGTCACTCCAAAGACTACTTCAGGACAGTGCACACATGACCAAGAAGGACGATACAGTAGACATGTCGTTGATGCATGAAGAATGGAGGATCGGGCTCTTGATGTGGGGATACATTGACAGGGGAGCCTCAAAGGAAGGTTTTTGAGTCTTACTGTAGAAAGTCAGAAACACAATTTTCATCCAGGATGGCTCGACAGACCGGTCAACGGGGGAAAAGGAAGTTTCAAGTGTGGGAATGGAGAGAGAAGTGACACTGTCAGGATACTTCTTCTCAATTACTTGGGAACAAAGAGAAGTCAGGGTGGTACTTCAAAAAAAGGGATGAAAATGACATGATGTTGAAATGCTGGAGGAAAATGATCACCTATTAGGATCCATCTAGGTGGTGATGGAATCCTTAAGTTACTCTGGATGATTGATGAAGACAACATCTCCCTTATGGGCCAGAGGGGAAGATTGTTGGAATAGGATTGTTCTAGTCCATGTCCTAATTGGATTTGGGCTTGAGTAGGAGTTGGCTTGTGTCACCAATCCTAATAGGAGTTAAATCCAATAGGAGAGAAGATGGCTCTCTATTTGTAACATTGGAATTAGATTAGGAATTAGACTATGAATTGGAAGAAGATTCCTAATTGCTACCACATGTAATGGAGGCCTATAAATAGAGGTCCTGGGGGTGGCCATTAGGATCATCCCATCAGTTTTTTGTTGTTAGTGCCTTCTATTGTAGAAGAGCCAGAAAACAAGAACAACTGGTGGTTCTCTCTTTTGGTAAGAGAGGGTCGGCTACTTTGCCTTGAAGCGAAGTTACAGAAGATGGTTAGTGAAACATTGGTGGTGCATCGATGACGGCGGCATATCCAGTCAACGAAGGACGCACATCAATTGGTGGCACTACATTGGTGTTGTGACAATGACTACGACATCAGTCCATCCGATCAATAGAGGACGTGCATCTGCTCTCCGAAGCGGAGAGAGATTTTGGTTGGCATGCGAGGTAGTCGACCTCGCCAGGAGCAGAGGTTGCTCGGTCAACAGTCCCAATAGCAACAAACAAGGACATAACCGTGTGTCTGAACCCCTACAATGATAGAGGTGTCGTGAGGAGAAAAAGATAAGTAGGACATTTTGTACATGTTGGGTGTAATTCTATTTTTCTCTATCTTTATTCTCATATGTGTGGGAGAGCTATCCAGATTTAGGGGTGATTAAATCTGGATGGTGTGAGTTATAAACTTTATTACATAGTGCTTGTTGGCCAGTATTGCCCCGTGATGCACTTTCAGTTTGTAGAACACATCGCTTTCTCACTACAATTCCTAATATATACATGCCCAACATGTGAGGCGCTAATCGTCCGCCTATATTTGGAACATTACCTTTTTCATAGAAGTGACGATCGAGGAGGTGCAACATGTGCACATGTAGTTGATCTACCTATACACAATAAAATCACATGGGTAGCACTCTTTTTCTGGAAACTTTAGTAGTAGCACATATCCTTCACCATTTTTAAAGATGTATTAATCAAGGGTAGGCAGAAAATCAGAGCAAACTGTCAGATTAGACCATACTGCACAAAAGAGACAAGTTTGATCTGGATTGGAAACACTACGTTGTATGATTTCACCTGGAAAATCTTCGCACTATGTTTTAGTGTCTAATCTTAATGAGTGACTAGTCAATCGTTTAAACTGAATCCGATCAATATTTTTTTATAATAAAACTTGTATGATATTATGTAATAAACTTATATATTGGTATAACAACACATCGTTAATTTATAACTCCAGTAAGGTAGTGCCTTACATCACATGTTATATTGTGTTTAAAATTTATGAACATCAACTATAACTGAACAAAAACTATCGTGATCATTCAAAATAAACAATGTAAACTAATATAATCCAAAAAAAGAAAAATTGTTTGTCTTTGCTACGGTTGCACACACAATGTGACTTCATTGTCACATTCCATAGTTAGATTAGAATGTTATTTCTATGATTCATGTCATTTTTTCTTACTTATATTAATCGAAATTTCACATGCTTAAGTGTATACCTAAGATTTATTACATAATTGTGGTTGCATCTACTTTTTTGGTTCACTAAAATCATATTTTATTAAACGTAAATGATATTTAATCTTTAATTTCTTTATAAATTGAAGTGGAAGAGCTTGTATTTAATTCCCGCGATTAATCTTCCATAAAATCAAATTAATCATTGTTTCATTTTATACAATTATATAGCTTTTAGTGTGTTAGTAGATTATACTAAATAATATTTGTTTGGAACCAATTCAAACAGAACACCAATTGTGCAGATTGGTTCGGTCACATATGCACTAACGAACAATCTCATATGGTCTTGAGATTTTCGAACCACAAGGTAGCGCATGGATATTGAGTTTATCCCAGACCAAACCATGATCGTGTCTAATTTTAATTAGTTATAGTACAATAATAACATCTCAATTCTTTTTCTACTGTTAAATACTCTTAATGTATATTCTATATTATAGGCTCACATTAAAGATAAGATCTAGTCAATAAATCTGTAAATTTAAACACAAGTAGCAAATCATTACATTTTTTGGAATAATTACTCGGTTACATGTTGAAAATTGTTTTGCAAAATTTAGATTTGTCCCAAAAAAATTTCTATTTTATTTTTTTTTATTTGATGTATGTATTTTGGTTTAGATTATTTCCAATAATAATGATATTTTACATAATAAGTAGATAGATAAAAAATAGCATATATGGGATTGGTCCATCCTTTGTGGATTTAGCTTATAATTGACTTCTTTTAATTAGAGAGCAAACTAGGAGAGATAACTTGCCCTCATTGGCATAACATGTATATGTTATTGTCTCATTCACACTACTTCTCTCTTATATGCTCATCCAACTCTATGGTTTTTTTCATATTTAGGATGAAAGGATACGGAAAACATAATGATTGTGGATATGGTGTCCATTGGTAAAGGAGTTGCTATTGTTGTTATATTACTGAACGATTTCATTACCTTCAATTTAAGGACATTTGCAATATTTTAAGTATGCTTCACCTAACATTTAGCATAAGACCTAATCATCAAGTATTGGACAGTGACAGTGCTACGTAGAGCCAAAAGTGGGCACAGGCCCTACTCCTTATTTAGAGTGTACATATAATTTTCTACTGATTTGTATAGTGTTTGAGGATATATCTCCTACATTGTCCTACCTTCTCTGTAAGCTATAGCTTTACTTCATGATGTGCCTATCCAGACAATATTTTCTGGCTCTGCCACAGATATGATATTGGCCCTTCTATGTTTGGTCACCATTAATTTCTTTCTACTTGGTGTCTTAGTAAGGATCTCCGAGTGCATATAATTTACTTCAATGATGTAATGAATATTTATTCTAATTACATGAATCATGATTTGGCTTTTTTGGTATACAAGTGTATTTGCACTCTCACAAACAAACACATATGTGGGTCAGATGTTGATATCCTCATAGGCGAGTGTTGTACTTGTTACCAACCAACACAAAACTAGTGAAATATCATTCATATGAACAAGGTATACAATGCTGCTAAAGAAGATCTTAAGTTAGAACTCATATAAGTTCTTTGATGACATTAGTGTATAACATTACTGAATAAGCTACAATTTCCCAAATATGAAGGATTCCAAAAAGTTATTTTTCTTTTTATCTTCTCAATGACTGTTAGTTGTTTGGCCAAATAGACTAGGCCATTGGAAAAAAGGATAATAATCTATGAAGAGTCATGTTTTTAGTTAAAAATTCTTAATTGGTTATTATTTAATGACCAATCATTCTACTAGCATACATGTCTTCTATTAGGTTTCAACCAATTAATATACTTTAATGTGTTATATTATTTAGTGAATTAGATTCAAGAATTCTACAAAATGTCCAAGACTTAATAATAGGAACTTGCATTAAACTTGTATGTAAAAGAACATTATTTTTAATTTTATTTATAATATGTAAAATAGGTTTTGATGCATTCATACATATCCACTATGGCTACTTTTATATCAATGATATCCACTATGGCTACTTTTATATCAATGATATTTGCACTATAAGAATTTCCAATCTCTACAAAGAGATTTTATATTGATCAACATCTATAAGGCCATCGGAGTAGGTTTGTGATTGAAGCATCATATTGAACATGTAGACGAAATGAAAAAATGCATTGTTTAGACATTATAATAATTTCACTACATGCACTATTACATACACATAACTACCCACTTTTCTTAGCTCTCTTCCTTTCACATGTAATTCTTCTTTGGCTCTTAAGTCAAAAGGCCCCTCAAGGTCTTCAAGTTCTATTTTGATCATCACTACTAGGTTTTAACATGATACGACACATGTGTTGCTTCTGATCTTGAGACCTCTATGATGCAGATGTTTCTAATTATACCCCTCCTTTTTTATGATACACAAACCATCCATTTGGTATTTCTATTTTCTTGTAAGTAAGTTCAGACACATATTTGATATGCTCTAAGTTATTTGTTATACCCACCCCATTATGTACCTGACTTATGTCAGCTCTAGTTTAGAAATCCATAATTTAATGTAGTTAGATAGGAGATGCCCCTATTGCTCCTCTTGTATATCATTCTTCTACTCTCGATTATCTACTTTCATCCTGTATAGGTCTATATACTGTATTACATATGATTTTAATGAAAAGAATATTATCGTAACAATTAATTAAATTAGATGATTTTGTTTAATAATACATTTATTTGATTTTTTTTCATGTGGAAATTTTTTTGTAGATTTTTCTATTTCTGAAGAGGGAAGTATAGTGCACATTTAATGTAACAATGAAGTGGTAATATTACTATGTTATGTAAAATCTTACCAAATGAGAAGATTATTGACAGGGTATAACAAATTAGACTAATTTATACCTTTTTAAGATGAATATATAAAATAATGCTACAAATAAATAACACCTCTTATCAAAATCATGAGTTTTGAAATGGGCTAGAAAATGATATTTTAATTCTAATGATTATTTTTCTATGAATTGTTAATGTCTCGAAAAAATAATAAGTTGGCGGAATGTAATTTCTTGATGACATTTATATTTGTGAAAGGATAGGCAAAATACTTCTATAAATCATTGGCCATTAATTCTTAGAATTCATCTACATCTTCTGTAATATTTGATCTTTATATAAATCATTGTGTTGATACATTTCTACTTATTTCTCTATCTTTGATTATTATCATTTATAGGTTGGCAATGAAGTGTTTTCTCCCAAAAAGAACTATAGAGGATTGGAGAAATTAAGTTCATGCTATCCTAAAGAGGTATAGGTTTGTAAGTGTCTCTTCTGCTATTGGGCTCCAGTTGGAGATGACGTAAGAAAGCTTACAATTGGTCTTTTTACAAAGAATTATTTTCTATTTCCATTTCATAATGAAATGGATGAAGAACATGCATTGGAATTTTAAATTTTCATGGAATATTTTATGATAAAAACTTTATTTCTAAAATTTCTTGATTTTTGCCAAAATCTGAATTTTTATTTCCACAATTAACACTGTAGGACTTCAAGTTTTTATATGAGAGGAAGACTTAGCCCAAACATTAAAGGTACTCAGTATCTGATTGCAAACATGGAAGAGGAGCTTCTTTGGTGATATACCAATGATAAAGAAGGATAGACAATGTCTCAACACCATAAAGAAGACATTAAACAATGTTGATCACCCCTATAAATCATGCCCAAAATGCATTGACATTAGCTAAGGAATATTGGTAGAGATGGAAGGAAACAAATAAAAATTGTTGTATTTGTTTATTAAATTCATCTTTCTTGAGATATTGTTTGTTCTAAACATGTTTCTTCCCAAATTTTGTGAGCATAGACTAAATTTTCAAGAAATAATACCTCGTGGAGCCCCTTGTATGACTCAAAAGATTGGGGCAAAATCTTAGGCATGATTTATCAAGAAAGAGTATGTACATTTCCATATATTTCTATTTATAAATTATTCCTTTTTCTACTATTAGGCCATATGAAATATATAGGTTGCAAATAATTTCTATCAGTTGATTATCAAGAATATATTAAATACCATCAATGCAAAACATTTACTTATGAAAATGGATACATAGAGAGAAAGAATTTAAGTTTTAATAAATAAAGCAATGATTATTTTCTATTGGTCTTTGCACTACTTTTATCATTATATAAGTTTTTGCAAGAAGAAATTGCTTAAAAATGTGTAGAAAGAAAATTGAAAACTCAAAGAATTAACCAGATTTTGATCAAGTTTTCGATGATGTGTATGGACAACATAATAGTGGTTGTCAAAGGAGATATGATGTGGGAGTTTCAAGGTGAAGATTGAAACAATCATTCTTGCCACATGTACAAATACAACCATATTTTACAAATAGTCTCAAAACCACTAAATAGAAGATGAAGTTTTATTTAATGACAAAAGTTAAGAAAAGTATTATTGTCATTACTATTTTTTGTATAAACCAAAGATAAAATAAATTGTGACCAAGTTAATGTCATTTTTCAGTTAATTCTAGGAGGAATGATAAATTTTGTTGATCAACCAAACACATCAAATAGCAGAAACAATAATCATGTATATTTACTTTTGATCACAAATTGTATATAAAATATTAAAATAAATTTATATATTTACATGTGTGCTATTTAACTGTATAGGAACATTTCTTGTCACATTAATCTACTAATTTTGGGAAATAGATGGCTTGGATGATCCTTTTTATGAACAATATCTCTGTTAATAATATGCCAATGCTCTTCTCAAACATTTTGGAGTAGCAACCAAATTTGGAGAAATTCATATGAGTATGATAAGTTATGTGTGTATATGCACAAATTGTGGTTGTTATTTATGTACATTTACAATGATATATTTGGCATTTTTCAGTCTTTTTGCCCCCGTGTTCATGTGTCATAAAATGTTGTAATTCATGGTTATGCCACAACTAATTATCCTCTCACTAGACACTTATTATAGAACCCAAAATACTTTGCTAGTTGCAGACAGTTTACTACAGATGATAGAGATGGTAGTGAAACCATGAACCTAGGCAACATGGAGATGAAGTTTAATCTGCATACTACTTTCCCAAACAAGGAGCATGGACAATATAAGTGAAAACAACTCATAATAGATTTTAATACCCATTTCTTTCTTGATACTAAGTCATCTCCACTCTCCTATGTTGGTTTAGATACCCATGTGTCTCTAAAAAAAATTGTAGATAGGTGTTCGTTGTTTGCTGGTTGAATACAATAGCCGTCACGCGTCACAGTCATCCTAACATTGTCCCACTAGTTCATGCATTAAGGTTCCTACCCCTTCCTCACATTCATCTCCTGCTAGCACCTCTATTTCCTCCCTCCATTAGCTTCTACTTTATATACCATCATATGTGTTCCATCCAATGGGTTGTGACTCATTTTTTTTTAGTTACACATGTTTATTTCTTTTCTATTTCTCTATAGGAAACAATGGTTGAATATCTAATAGGAACACCACTTTTCTCAAGTTTTAGTCTATGTTGTCTAGGTTTGACCACACATTGCTCCTAAATAATTCTCATTTGTTGCTTATCACCTATCAACACTTGCACCGAAGAAAATTATTGGTCCATAAACATTACACAAGTAGCAGCCTCAGATGGAGCCACAACTCCTTGTTTAGTTTTTCATCCACAAACCAATCGTTATGTGTTACCATTTGTTCCTTCTCTTCTTTCTTTCATGTTTATATCTTCAAGAAGACCTACTAAAACCTTTTTCAACAATCGTTGTTGTCAATATTAATAATGTAAGGAATCAGGGGTAGAATTATATAAATTATGCATATAGAAATAGTAAATGTTTATCTGCTCATCTATCGGTATACTCTATGACATGATCTTTTTTCACATATTCCCCTATTTTCTTTTTTTGGATGAATTTCATAACGCATAATTTCTTTTTCATTGTTGATTTAAATGATACATGAAGTATACTTATTGATTTTTCATTTCTACATGGCTTTTGGTTATGGACCCATTTCATATCCTAAACTCTATCTCTTTCTGCCAGCTGCTCTATTTTACCCTTCATGTTCCCTCATGATTTAGACTGAAATAATAAGATAAGTAATCTATAATACTAATAGTACGTTTAGCAGATATACTATGGAGTTGACATGAAATATATAATCTTGATCCATGATTTCTAAACGGTCATTTTCATCATTGTTGAACTTATATAATGTAAGCAGTAAATACCATTGGTGATCTGACATGTACCTACCACTTTTGTTTAGTAAATAATGACCATTTCCTTCTGATGTCAGTATTTTAGGATATATATCCTTTCTAGCTTTGTAGCTTTTACTAGTTGAATATCACGATCAGAGAAGAGCACATTTTTATTTTGATTTTAATGATATATGAAGGTATATATTTTTTGAATTTTAATACGCTTTCAATCTTCTATTAAGTTGTCTTGTGCCATAAATGATCAAAGCATTACCTAAATAGATTAGTTGAGAAGAGTTAAATAGTTATTTATTATAAAACATCTTGTTGTCTTTACCATATATTTTTCGTTGGAATATATCTTGTAGTGCCGTCAATGGCTTGTTTGACATAGAACACCAATTGTGTGTAGTGCCTTCTCCAAATCTCTTTCCTTTAAGTTTTATCATGTGATTTCCTTGAAAACCTTTAATCTAGTTTTTTGATTGTGTGTTTTCTTCTTTATTTGGATATTTGACAATACATTTTTTTCCAAATAGCACCAAAATATTGGATGTCTTAATACTATCATCCTAAACTATCTTGCATGGTATCCCATTTGAATACATCCTGACAAACCATGTCGAGAGTAAATGGTGATAGCTATAGAATTGATCACTTGTTTTGTTATTTGAGCAATAATATTGTTCACATATTTTAGCAAGAATATATGTATTGCTAGAATAATTATACTTGAATACACTTATGACACATTGTACACATAGTGTGTATGCAATCTTTGATAAGTACAAACTTATGAAATAGGAGATATAAATGAGTACAACTAATCTTATGCATAGTATTTAAAAAATATCCATGTATATATAAATTTATATTTATCCAAACAATTGAATGGGTGTGCTTATGGATATTTCAAACGCACAACTGATAATACTAATTCACAACTTTTTATTTTCCAGTGTTTGCAGCAATAAATAGAATAATATTTTTTGTATTATTTTATAGATTCGAGATGCCTTCCGTATCAGTTCCTCTTATAATTTTGTGAATGAAGAATGTGACAATCATTGTGGACAACATCTACTTGGGGACTCTTCAATGTTTTGGTGCAAGAAGTGAGAGGTTTCCTTTTATTTTACCATAGAAGAATGTATTTCAGATATCAAAAATATAGGTGATTATATATGTCAAGTTAATCTTCATAGAAACACCGTGTATATTATATGAGAACAACTTTGGCCACATTAATGTAATTATGTTATGAACAAAATTTATATATTCATAAGAAATGTAATATGGTTGGTATTGTCACTTTGCTTAAAAAAATATGTCATAGCACGTAGGTTGTATCATCTTCCTAATAAATTATAAAATATTCATAATTTATGTCTATGGTATAATCTTGTGTACGTATATATTGTGCATTTGTAGGCTGCCTCTGAAATTTACACACTAATGTGTTATTTTATTTAGGTTGTTCGCAGTAGTTTGTGTTGCTCTACATTGACAATTATAGTTGATGATTTATTTACGTTACTCAATTTATTTTTTCAAATTGTCTCCAATGATGTAGACACAAAAATTGTCATTGGTTACGAATTTGACTTCATTATACGTCTAATTAACTTAGAGTATGACATGTTGTGATGTATATTTTTCTTTATTTTCTACTAGTGACATACCATTCGCTTGGTAATCAGGTCTACATAATGAAGAGTATGTCATTGTGTCTACCATCATCAACAACAATTCTCTACTTCATCTGGTTGTTACTCGACACTTCACCCCTCCTCGCCTATGGAACAACATTTCATTCACATCTCCAGTTGCTTATTCTGGGGTTGGAAAGTAAAAACAAGTAGAGCATGAAACCTGACAAAATTGAACCAAACCCACCAGTTTACTTTTGTTTTCGATAGGTACATGGTTCCGTTTGGCTCAAAATATTTGAATCCATACATCTACGGTTCGGTTTGGTTCTAAGGTGTGGTTTACCAAAACAACGCCAAATTGTCAAATGTATTTGTACAGTTACAACATACGTACTTAATTATGTAAAGTTACTCATCTAAATTATATATTATAGCTAATAAGTTCATGTGTGCGCAGGAGGAACAACGTAAAAAACAGATAGCTTGTTTGTGCGCAGGGCATGACTAATAGAACCCACAATTTTGGTGCTGGTGGCTTCTGTTTGGTGAACGGTGACCAAGAAAACATGGAAGAATGGTAGTATACGAGGTCTTGTTCTATGAGTAATGCTACATGGACACCAAAATGAAACTTAAGTAAAAATCCACCACATCACAAAAGGGTATGATAAATAAAATATGTTATCTTATTTTGACACATTTCATTTTGTGATGGAGATTGATTTGGGTTTTATTTTGAATCTCAGAATATGTCTATGTAGAAAATCCCTTATTTTATAAGACAACTGATGCAAGTCCGACCATGACACATAAAATTCGACCTCTAAGAAATACCAAAATAATATTTTATACTAAAACTAATTCTGATTGGTGTCCTATTATATTTTTATAGGAGGCTTCTTATAGAAAAGGTATCTCGCCACGTAGCAACTACCACAAGTAATACGAAAACTTGTCGGCCTATTACGTTTCCATTGCGGTAGTGTCTATAGGTACACCGTTCACACAACTTAAAATAGTTATGATATTATGAGAATAACTGCTAACGATACATAGAACAGGATAGAAAGCTCACATTCGGGGGTTGTTGAAGAGTGACCACGGCCAGCAAAGTGTTGAGAAGGCCCATCGGAATATGGTTCTCTATTAGTAGCAAATCCCGCTTGATATTAAGGCCGAATGTATATCACAGACTTGACGCCGAATACCACTCGAAAAAAGCCCATCTTCAGCTACAAGCCCAAAAAGTCGCTACAAACCCAGCAAATCAATTGCTACCAGTGCAAATTTTCTAATTTTATATTTGCATTTTGCTACAGACCTATTTTGGGCGGGCTGCGAAAAAGGATTGGGCGGGCATTCCGTCCCCACCCTTGTAATTAGACATTGACATTCCGCAGCACAAATTAATTTCTGGAACCGTCTCCCAGTTTCCCCTGCTCCCGAATCCCTAGCCCCCGACAAACCCGCTCATTGCGGCAACGCCAGGGGTGGCCAAGCCTTGCTCACCGCTGCGACGCCTGCAGCGCCCAAACCCCATTTGTCGTCCCCAACCAGCTCCCGCTCTAGATCGTTGCTCCTCTGGTCCGACTCCTCCGTCATCATCTTGCTCTCCGTAGAGAGGCTTAGCGCAAGGAAGGACCTGCATATCTCAGGGAGGTTGAACAACTTCTACGAGAGCCGTCTGTACGTCACCTAAAGATACTCATCGCAGGAGGCACAAATATAACGTCCTCGCTTGCCGCAAAGCAAGAAAAGGGGCGTCGGTTTGGAGATCTTCCTGGCCCAGGTGGGTTCCTTCAGTATGATAAACTTGTTTTGCAACATTCAGCTTCATTATAAATTTTCTAGTATGACTATAATGTCATAAAACCTCATGGTCCACTACTCAGCATATCTGACAACAAACAATTTAAGCCTGTTTATGACAATCTGATCTCCAAGGCAAAGATCTAGAACTTATTCGGTTTAAGGGGCACAGCAGCAATGGCAGAGCCACATAAGGGCCACGTGAGGCACAGGCCTCACCCAACTGTTGAGGACATGAAGATCAGTTGGTAGGTCTTTTTTTTCAATAATCCGATCAGTACGAACACATACATAAGTTTTAGCACAGACATGTTGCTGAGTACTGCCGCATGGTATAGTTGTTGTTTGCTAGATCTGCCGCGACATAATCCAACCGGCCTGGCCGCTGCACCATGATTCCTACATGCCAGATCTGATTCTTGATTTATCATTCAGTTTACGGTACGGGGTCTATTTATACTTCCCTTGATTTCTAACTTCGTAATGCTGACGTTTTGTCACAATCAGTGCTTAGATCTTAACATCTTTAGGTTCCATTGATATTATATCTTAATACATTGATGACGGAGGTGGGTCAGCACCTACTCCCAAGTAAGAATGCACTTGCATCCGCAAATAAATGTGAACTTTTGGTGTCACTCCCCAATAGTTAACAATTCTCATGAATTTTCTTTTTCGTTCATTCCACATCACTTCTCATGATTACATCATGCTTTCCACCTTTCTTTTTCCCTAATATTACTCATGTCACAAAATTTGTGGTTCGAACAGATTATAAGAGGTTTACCTACTCTGTGTTTTTGTCTCTTATCATTGGCTCGGTGCCTCACCCACCTCAAAATCCTGCCTCCGCCACTACACAGCAGGGTTCTTTTTCTTTCTCTGATCTTTTCCCATGTGTTTATTGGAGCATATGCATGAACATGGTCCTCTGGTGTCAAGAAAGATCATACTCAAATTAATTCCAGCATGCGGTACAATGGATCAGGCTGTATCAGTAGAAGAACATGCAACAATTTGTTGGGTGTGTGGAAGCAAGACAATGCAATATGCACATTTCTCACTTGAATGATGAAATAGAATGAAAGGGATTAAACTTTCCCTTTAGTTACATCCACTTGTAATGTTTTATTAAGGTAACCCTATCTCATTCCCCAATCCATGGACTTCTAGTCGGCTAAGCTCCCACTTGAAAGTTGTCTTCAAGTTTTTCTGACGGTTCTTTACTTGAATGCTTGAGAACACCTTCAGATTTTCAAACCATTAGAGGAACAATGGAACAAGATGCGCATGATAGCTTATGATTCTCTTGAGGTAAACATAGTGGAGCCATACAGGACATCACAATTGCGTAAGGTTTTTTCTAAATTTCTGGGAAACAGAAGCAAAGTACTGTTTCTAGATAGAATATAGTTTGTGGCATATTTCGTTATTGTTGGTAGCAATATTATTGTCGCTCTGGATATGTTAACATGCAAGTGGCGTAGATACTCTAAACCTTTTAGAAGTCATACGACAACAAAATTTAGGGGAAGGATAACTCATATATAGATATCTTAAGAAAAGGATGACTCATCGTATTCTGTTTGTTTTGTTGGTGGTCGAGTTAACAAAATTACATATAGGATAATCCTTGATGCGTTCTTATTTGTTCATTGTAGTGATATTATGACAACTACATTGGTTATATAAACATTAATTTTAGCATTAGTGGAAATTTATGGTGTGTTTGGCAATGGTGGTTATTTGTCACATATTAATCAGGGTGGGAAATTTAACTGTGATCAACTATTGAGATTTTGAAATGAAAAATATAACCTAGAGAAGAATCAACGACAAACCAAGATATTAATATGTACGGTCAATTCTATAATACTGACTTAATGTGTGACGTGATACCAGCCAATATAACTAAATTGTTCCCAGGTTTATGATATTCTGAAATATGATTAATTGCTATGAAACTAGCCCAACGTATTGTAATTAATTCACGTCCATCAACCAATGCCTACTTCAAATTTTTCTGGTATAAGACGTTGTTCAAAATGCTTATTATAGACATCTGTCTACACCCTATGGGCTATATATGGAAGGTTAATAGTAAATGGTTATTATCTAAAATTCACTACATTTTAAGGAGTAAAGTTTAGTTTCTTTACATTAACTATTGGAATATTAAAAACGTTTAAAATCAGATACCGTATGTGGAATTCTATCCCAGCATAGCATCCAAGCTTTCGTGTGGTTTTGGTCACTTCATTTAACATCTATCGTGCCTATCATCAGGATATCAGTTAACATGTATATTGTTGTTGTATTCGGCTGTTGTTTTTCAAGTTTCTCGGGTGCATGCTTTTTTTCCGCCAACAGCTCAACACTTGTGAAGATTCGAAACCTTGGGCCAGTCATAAATGTTACAACTAACTTATTTATCATTGAACATTATTTATCATCAGCATAATCAACATTTGAAAGTTACGACCTTTCTTTTAAAGCATAATATTATATTGCTTCTATCTTGGTCGAGAACTGCCCACATAGCCGCCCCTGCAGATGGAATGAACCGTTCAAATGGGACAAATATATTTAACATGCACTAATTGAAAAGGCATCAATTGGATTCATAGCTAATATGTCTTTTAGCTAGAAACTTGACCAATGAGGAATCCTATCAATTTCAAATTAAAATGGAGGACATAATTTTGTTTCTTCTTATTCTAATATACATGTGGCATAATGTATTGTCATACAGTTCTAGTCTCACTCTAAATTCTTGACTCTAAGAATGACTTCATTGTGCAATCTTCATAGGTTGGGGAAAATCTTGAGGACGCCTACTTCATAAAAAAGGAGAGTTTTGTGAAGTCCTCATTTGATTGGCAGCTGGCATAATCCCGACTCTGTGCTAATTTAGGTGTTAGCATAATCTAAGGTATGTACCTTGCTGATTACTAATCCTTATTCACCATTGTTTTACCTTCCATCTATAAAAACTGTTAGATTTGAATTTTTACATAAACCAAACTTCTATGTCTTTTTTAACACATAATAGTCACTATTAATATATAGATGTGATCTATTTTTGCTATTATGATGTTGGAATCCATAGTAAATGATAACTAGTTTTGATATATGCAAATGTTATTGATATGGTTATTTGGTGTTTAAAGTTTATGTTTGTACCATTTGTCTATCCTATCCTTGGATGTTTCTTAGATTTGAATGTTTTTAGAAGACAAACTTATCTCTAATCCACTACATATTATTGAATTTGAAATATAAAATGTTATATATTTGGTTATTTGATATTTGAAATCAATGTTTCTCCCATTCTTCTTTCTATGAGAATTCTCTACAATTTTAATGTTTGTGTAAGCTAAAATTTCAACTTTGTCTTAAAAAAATAATGAACAATTTTGAAAGATATAAATAATCCATATTTGGTTAATGAATTTTGAATTTATTTTTAATAAATAATTTATGTACCGACATCAAGCTGTTTTGGTTGAGTGTTGTTGAGCATAACATTAATTTGATGGTTGTGGTTGAAACCTTTAGAAGAAATATATATATATATATATAATTAATTTATCCTTATACCGGTGTCATACTTATTGCTTGTGTGGGGTAAACAAATACAATACAACACAAAGGCTTCTAAAAGATTGAGCAAAGACTACTTTTTGTGTAACTTTCTACAAACCAATAAACTCACATTGGTGCTAAAGGACAATTAATGTAACACAAAGGTATTATATAACGAAATTAAATTCTTTGTTCCTATAGAACTATGTGCATGATTCAAGATATTAATAACCTAAAAAATTACACTCACCACTCAATAAAAAAAGAGAACAACGCATTAACTCACCACTATAAGTTGTGCATCGTAATGCAAAAAAATTAGACTATTTTGTGGCAAGTGCACTTGTGGATAACCTAGAACACACAAAAACTAAGAGATATTTTGGAAACTAATTTACATAGCCTATATAAAAATGGATATTTGTATATTTCTTTATTTTTTGTGTGTAGATGTATTGTTTTTATATTTCTAGTATTAGATATGTTTTATTGGTTTGACATTTTTATAAGATACTAATGATAATCCCTACTTTTCTAGTTACGTTATGGAAAATCAATATATCATGAATAAGAGTTGGATGTGTAAACCAAAATCCAAGTTTGAACGATGCAAGGATAAGGATTTTCATATGGAAGTGGATTGTTTTTTTAGATTTGCATCAAACCATGTGAATATAATGGAGATGAGATGTCATTGTGCCATGTGTGAGAATAGGATGAATGGAAATTCAAGTGTGGTTAGATACCACTTGATAAGCTATGGTTTTTTTCCACAATATTTCAGCTGGATTTATCATGGTGAAGAATACCAATCTAACCAGAGAACTATGAATGCCTTAATACATAATCACGATGATGATATAGATGATATGATCAATGATGCTAATATGTGGAACACTAGTAATGATGCCAATGTTGATATGGGTGACACATCAAATTTTGAACATGATCTTGAAGCTAGAAAATTTGAAGAAGTCTTCAATGAAGCTAACAAGCCATTGTATGAGGGGTCTGAAATTTCTACATTTGCTTTTGTCTCAAGACTATTTAATGTTAAGTGTGATAGTCATTGGACTAATAAGTCTATGAAAAATCTTCTAAAACTACTTCACTTAGCATTTCCAAAGGGTAATAATCTTCCACAAACATGGTATGAATTTAATAGGATGATGTCAGCTTTGGGATTGACTAAAGAAGTAATACATGCTTGTCCAAATGATTGCATGCTATATAGAGGTGAAAATGCCACATTAAATGAATGTTTGAGATGCAAATTGTCAAGATGGAAGTATTCTATTAAAGGAAATGGACAAAAATCTAGAGTTCCAGCCAAAGTATGTAGTTATCTATCAATAATACCAAGATTAAAAAGAATGTATAACTCTACTAAGACAACTAAGCTAATGACATATCACTACACATGTGCTGCTCACCCAACGAGAAATATGACTCATCCTAGAGATTCTCAACTTTGGAAAGATTTTGACAATAAACATCCTGAATTTAGTAAAGAACCTCGCAATGTAAGACTTATGTTATCTTCTGATGGTTTTAGCCCATTTAATATGGCATATGGAAGTAGCACAAGCATTTGGCATGTCATTGTTTTGAACTACAATCTACCTCCATGGTTGATAATGAAACAATCCTATTTTATGATGCCCCTTCTCATCAATGGTCCAAAATCCCCAGGAAAAAATATAGATGTATATTTAGAACCATTGCTAGATGAGTTGCAGTTGCTATGGACCGAAGGTGTCAATACATATGATTGTGAAAAGAAAGAAATGTTTAAAATGAGAGCAACTTTGTTAGGAACCATTAGTGATTTTCCTGCATATGGTATGCTGTCAGGTCAGAAAACAGGAGGAAAATTTGCTTGTCCCGATTGTCATGTTCACACTGGCTCAATCTATTTGCCCTTTAGTTGTAAAGTTGTGTATATGAAGCATCGTAGATTCCTCCCCATGAATCACCCTTGGCGTCATGACATACATCATTTGGATGGGACTGTTGAAAATGATTCTGCTCCAAAACCACTAGCAGGCGAAGAGATTGTTGAAATATGGAAAGATCATGATAATATTGTCTATGGCAGAGGAATATTTGGTGAGACAAATAACAACAATAAATTACATGTAGGGTGGAACAAACAGAGTATATTTTTTGAGCTTCCATATTGGAAAACATTGCTAGTCCGTCACAATCTTGATGTAATGCATATAGATAAAAATGTAAGTGAAAATATCCTGAGTTGGATATTATTTAAAGATGGGAAAAGCAAAGATAACATCAATGGTCGATTGGATCTGAAATACAAGTTCAAGATTAGAAAGTCTCTGTGGCCTAAGAAAAATAGATCCAATGGAAAGGATATTATCCCTCCAGCATTGTATAGTATGACAAATGAAGAGAAGGAAATATTTCTATCAATCCTAAAAGATCTTAAACTACCATATGGTTTTTCCTCAAATCTGTCTAGACTAGTTGATGTAGAAGAGAAAAGAATAATTGGTATGAAAAGTCATGACCACCATGTATTGATGCAACATTTGCTTCCTTTATCATTGAGGAAATCAATAGCAAAGCCGGCTGGGAAAGTGTTGAATGAATTGTGTTTGTATTTCAAGCAATTATGTGCAAAATCTATTGACATTACAACACTAGAAAGACTTGAAAAGTCAATCCCTATAACTCTATGCAAGCTTGAAAGGCTCTTTCCTCCAACATTCTTTGATATATCTATTCACTTGACAACACATCTTGCAACCCAAGCTAAAATTGTTGGGCCTGCT
The DNA here is from genome assembly GCA_963693085.1 of Alisma plantago-aquatica. Lineage (NCBI taxonomy): Eukaryota > Viridiplantae > Streptophyta > Magnoliopsida > Alismatales > Alismataceae > Alisma > Alisma plantago-aquatica. The sequence goes on along the minus strand of OY856413.1, from coordinate 939,654,861 downwards.
CAATTTAGATGGATGTACCCTCACTACAACAAATATCACATTTTCCGGCATAGCAAAATGCCGGGAAAAAATAAAAAATATGCTGGCATTGTTCTTCACCGTCACTTTTCACAATGCCGGAAATATGCCGTAGAAAAGTGTGCCGGGAAAAGTTTTCCGGCATCTTTAATATGCCGGAGAATGATATCAAAACCGGCATTATATCGATGCCAGGAATTCTCATTTCCCGCACAACTTCTATGCCGGGAATTCTCATTTCCAACACAACTTCTATACCGGGAATTCTCATTTCCAACACAACTTCTATGCCAGAAATTGACTGTAAACAACATGTTTAACACTTTAGGAAAAAGCACATATGGTAGCACACATAGGCGGATACCTTGACGTTTGTCAAATAAGCTGTGTTGGCTGTGCTGAAGATAAAAAATATACAAAGCCTAACACAAAAATGAAGAGCTAACCACCACAAATGTCAAATGCGTGGGCCATCAGCTGTCTTGAACTACTCAAATGAAAGAACCACCACCGGTGATGAATTAGCCATACCAGCAGATCACAAGAAATTATATGCCTGATGTTCAACAGAGATACGTTTTGAAACAGAGTATTTAAATTAAAAAACAATGTCAGATTGTGGACAGTGTACAATTGCTCATAAGATAAAATATCATTTTCATTAATATACTCAAATAGTCTTCAGTACATATCACGTTCTGTTACATATTAATGGTGTGACATTTTAATTTTCCAATACAAGTTGAGATATAAGATTCCACCCAGTCATGTCTCTTAACTAAACAAAATAAATTAGCCCATGTCACCCCTTGCTTCTTGCAGTTCACAGCTTCTTTTCTTCAGAATAGGCATGTATGATTTTTCAGTTTACATCAGCAATCCTGAAATTATCTAAAAGAACGTCGCAAGAACATTGTGCCTCATCACTCTCAACACAACATGTGAATTTCTTAAGAGCGGTATTTATCCAAAGACGGCCAAGATCACGAGTACGCCTTCTTGTCTTCACTCTTGGTACCCAAGTAGATCATCTGCAGCCAGCAAAAAGATGAAGAAAACATTAGGGTCATACATGGTGAAGTCAACATTTTTTCTATTTGAACACCAACTATAAGAATTCAACTCAACAGAGAACAAAATAGATGAATTAGAATATAATATCAAAACCACAATTCAGCCATACAAGTCAACGAGTTTTCTATTTATACCTGCAATAAACTGATAACTGAGAAACAACAATCAAGGTTTAATCTCTTTAAACATCTCATCCAAAATACAACTAGATATATTCAGTTGCTTATTCTTTACAATGCTTATTTTCTTTTTCATTGATATGGAGTCAATATCACAAGTATTATACGATTCATGTTGTTCAGAATCAACAACTTTATTGAGGCCATCTTCCTCTTGATTAAGTTGTAGACTCCTCTGTTTTGTTCATTGAAAATCAACTACTTAACCTCCATGTTAAAATCCAGCACCACTTCCATTTCCAATCTAATGTGAGACCAAAGAATTGATAGGGAGAGAAAGCTTGCTAGATCAGGTTCTAGAATTATTCACCTACCTCACTTGAACTTGGTTCTATTTCAGAAGTAGTACTTGATTCTTCCTCATATGAGGCAACAATATTCTCACATTTTTGTTTTTCAAGAGCATGAGTCAAGCTTAAGGATTCTGTTTAGGGTACAATTACCTGAGGAATCACCATTGCCTTCTTATCTTGAGCAATGGTGTTCAGACGAGCAACTTCATCTACTTGGGAAAGAAAATCTAAAGATTGTTTAATTGTATGGGATCCCTATCGACATTGGGGCAGGAAGTGAAGCAATGACCAACTCTCTTGCTACTATTTTAGAACAAAGCTCAGCAAGGTAATTAGCATCATGGTATTCTCATCAATGATTACTACAGTAGAATTCATCATATACGATATTGCTTGAAAATTGAGGCAAAACCCGACATCATCGAGGCAACCTAATGTCAAAGCTTCATTATCATAGTCAATAAGTCATCCACCCTGTGTTATCTACCCTAGGAGTCAATCTATAGTCTACAAGTTACTTAGGATTTCCTTACTTATGCAGATAGGCATTGAGGAGAAGGATAGAGGGGGGCAACATCTATGAGTAATCATGAAGATAACATCATTATGCTAAGACATAACAGTAAGGACTCGATATTTTTTCTAGTCATGAGTCGCAAGAAGAATCGTTTACTCTCCTCAACTAGAATATCAAATTTACTAATCAAATGCCAGCTTCATGTGCATTTGAGTGTCCAAATCAATTGTGAGGACTGTTTGAGTTCCTTTGGGCATGTGATGATCTTCTTTCCTCATTTTCAAATAAGTCCAAAGTGCTATATCTAGGATCCCTAGAGTGGTCTTTATTAAAAACAAGTTAAGTCAGCAAAACATATATGATTCATTGAAATTGACACTACAAAATTTTAAAGAAATTATGAATTACCAATTCTATTTCCATGATCATCAATTGAGTGTGGAATGGAATCATGACAGTTGTTTCATTTACTTAAGGCATGTAAAGGTGGCCTTTCCTCATTCATGACCAAGTTCAAAGGGTTACTAGATTGCCTAGAGTGACCTTTGACAGAAACTACATAAATCAGCAATATATATATAAACAAAACAAACACCAAAAATTTGTAAAGATTACTGAAATACCAGTTTTATTTCTAAAACCTTCACTTGAGAGAGGAATGAAATTCTGACAGCTGTTTGACTTAAGGCATGAGAAAGTCTTTCCTCATTCCTGACTAAGTCAAAAGAATTTTCTTTAGGACCCCTAGAATGACCTTTGACAGCAAACAAGTTAAGTCAGCAATATGCATCATTCAACTGAACTGACACTATAAAATTTTAATAAGAATTACCAGCTCCATGTTCATTTGAGCATCCAAATGAATTGTGAGGACTGTTTGAGTTCCTTTGGGCATGTGATGATCTTCTTTCCTCATTTTCACATACGTCAAAAGCGCTATATCTAGGATCCCTAGAGAGACCTTTATTAAAAACAAGTTAAGTCAGCAACACATATATGATTCATTGAAATTGACACTACAAAATTTTATTGAAATTATGAATTACCAGTTCTATTTCCATGATCATCAATTGAGTGTGGAATGGAATCATGACAGCTGTTTGATTTACTTAAGGCATGCAAAGGTGGCCTTTCCTCATTCATGACCAAGTCCAAAGGGTTACTAGATTGCCTAGAGTGACCTTTTGAAAAAAGAAAAGAACATATGTGTACCTATGTATCAACATCAAATACACCTTACAAAAACAATGCCCTTACCTAGCAACAAAAAAGTGAGATATTGTAAGTGTTTTTTATAGATACAAATCCACTACTTACTGGAAAAGATTGATTTATTCTCATCACCAAATATACTTATTCACAACATAGGCTTGGAACTCTGTCTTACTATCCTACTTCTACCTTAGGCTTATGCTTTGTTATCACAGATTGAGACTTTCCTTGAAGCACTAAAATTATATGGCCTAGTTGAGGTGCGAGCCTCAATTGACAAATATAATGTCTTATGTAGCTACGTTGGAGATTATTACATACACACTCTTAAAAAAGATTGTATTCAGATAGGTTCAAGTCAATTATTACTCTCTCATTAAGGGAATATTTAATAGTTATTCTTTGTTTTAGTATTATCAACCTACATTCATCTTTTTTCTACCTTTATATTTACTATCGTTGTGTTTCAAATAGAACTTTTAGCAAATGTTGGTTCCCTCCAGAAGTTTAAATTATGTTTCCCTAATTTTGTTGCCAAATTACAGATATATATCAAACAAAAAGCAATCAATCTCATGAATGTGCTACATATTAGATTTACTTTGGTAATATTTATCATTAACATTGCTCTTAATCCATATTTATCCATGTTATGTAAAAACCTATTTTGTTTTGATTTTGTAGGTATATACTATATACATAGTTACATTATCTACACACTTACACATATCTATACTATTTTTAAACAATATTGATAGACATACATATGTATACATACAAGTAAAAGTATGTATAAATTTATTTTTATATTTCCTTATACATATTCTTAGGCTTATGCACACCTCAAAGCTACTCTAGACCTCACTGAGATGAAAACCCACCATTATGCCTCACACAATGTAGCACATTAATTAGATATTCTTAGTGGTGGATATTTGTGCCTTTTGGGAAAAAAAATCAAAAAATGAGAGAAAAAATTGGAATTTTTCAGAGCATTTTGGCATAGGATCAACTTACAGTTGAGATCTCTATAACCACATGAATGTGCAAAAGATGATCATGTTACTTAAAACAATGATTCATTAGTTGTATATTGGGCTATGTTTTAGCAAGTCACTCTAACAATGTCATGTTAGCTTATAGTAGGCAAACCAAGTGTAATTGAAGGCACTCAAATATTTGATATTCTAGGCAAAACAAAATGAATAGAAATGAATCTAAACCTACCTAGAATGGCTAGGATTGATGAAGATGATGATAGTTATAATTCTTGTCTAAGACACCCTTTTTCTCTGAACTGATTCAAGAAAGTAGAAGAATTTCATTGACATTCCGTTACAATGGTGTTCTAGCCACAGGTTCCTTGCTCGATAAAAATTCTCTTAATCGATAAATAATATTTTAGAAAGCAATAAGCAAATAATTCCACATATGTGATAAGTAAACATATGGGCTCCTTTGCGAAGACCATATGTGCTATTTTCAAATGCAGCCTTTGTGATTAACCTCAAAGCAGAAGTAATTGCACCTGATGAAGCTAGGCCACCCAAAAATGACTGGAAAATAGGTTTTTGTTCATGTTACGTGCATCACTTATTAGAGAATGATCAAAACACGAGAAATGCACTGCCTACTTACTTGAATGAACTCAGGGTGCATTAGAGACAGATCACCAACCATACCACCCTGGATATGGGCATCTGCAAGCCCAAATGATGCACTGATAACAGATAAGCCAATGAAAGCATGAAGACCTCCTTTCCCGGATGTAACAAGGTCCAACTGTATCAATAATAGTATAAATAGCTTTCAACTAAACCATCGTCATAGTATAATTTAAACTTAGTGCCAATGAGAGACTTTAATGACAGAGATAAGAACTTATCAGGAAGCTGCTTACAACAATCACAAGGAATGAACTCATGCAGAATATAACATATCCTGTCAAGTTGCGTTTCCTAGTACTGAGTCTTGCTTCATAATGTGCTAGTTTAGCAACTGTTGCAACAACAACTGGTTGATACATAATTGACAGTACTCTTGTGGGATGATACCTCTGCATGCACAAAAACCATAATGCAAGTGTCAGTCATAGATTGACAGGGATAATTTAACGATAGCACCGGCCAAAGATAGTAATTTTCAGGGAATCTTGAGCTACATCGTAAATATGGATAGCAAATGATATCGGAAATAAGGAAGAATAGTAATCTTCAATAGTTAGCATGTTGTTCCATGGAAATAAGCTTCCAGTGCCCAATATCCAGCACATAACTATGGCAGTAAATTTTCCCTCCATTTTTTATGATACACAAACCATCCATTTTTGTGCCCAATATCCAGCACATAACTCTGCATTAACATCCTTTTTTATGATACACAAACCATCCATTTGGTATTTCTATTTTCTTGTAAGTAAGTTCAGACACATATTTGATATGCTCTAAGTTATTTGTTATACCCACCCCATTATGTACCTGACTTATGTCAGCTCTAGTTTAGAAATCCATAATTTAATGTAGTTAGATAGGAGATGCCCCTATTGCTCCTCTTGTATATCATTCTTCTACTCTCGATTATCTACTTTCATCCTGTATAGGTCTATATACTGTATTACATATGATTTTAATGAAAAGAATATTATCGTAACAATTAATTAAATTAGATGATTTTGTTTAATAATACATTTATTTGATTTTTTTTCATGTGGAAATTTTTTTGTAGATTTTTCTATTTCTGAAGAGGGAAGTATAGTGCACATTTAATGTAACAATGAAGTGGTAATATTACTATGTTATGTAAAATCTTACCAAATGAGAAGATTATTGACAGGGTATAACAAATTAGACTAATTTATACCTTTTTAAGATGAATATATAAAATAATGCTACAAATAAATAACACCTCTTATCAAAATCATGAGTTTTGAAATGGGCTAGAAAATGATATTTTAATTCTAATGATTATTTTTCTATGAATTGTTAATGTCTCGAAAAAATAATAAGTTGGCGGAATGTAATTTCTTGATGACATTTATATTTGTGAAAGGATAGGCAAAATACTTCTATAAATCATTGGCCATTAATTCTTAGAATTCATCTACATCTTCTGTAATATTTGATCTTTATATAAATCATTGTGTTGATACATTTCTACTTATTTCTCTATCTTTGATTATTATCATTTATAGGTTGGCAATGAAGTGTTTTCTCCCAAAAAGAACTATAGAGGATTGGAGAAATTAAGTTCATGCTATCCTAAAGAGGTATAGGTTTGTAAGTGTCTCTTCTGCTATTGGGCTCCAGTTGGAGATGACGTAAGAAAGCTTACAATTGGTCTTTTTACAAAGAATTATTTTCTATTTCCATTTCATAATGAAATGGATGAAGAACATGCATTGGAATTTTAAATTTTCATGGAATATTTTATGATAAAAACTTTATTTCTAAAATTTCTTGATTTTTGCCAAAATCTGAATTTTTATTTCCACAATTAACACTGTAGGACTTCAAGTTTTTATATGAGAGGAAGACTTAGCCCAAACATTAAAGGTACTCAGTATCTGATTGCAAACATGGAAGAGGAGCTTCTTTGGTGATATACCAATGATAAAGAAGGATAGACAATGTCTCAACACCATAAAGAAGACATTAAACAATGTTGATCACCCCTATAAATCATGCCCAAAATGCATTGACATTAGCTAAGGAATATTGGTAGAGATGGAAGGAAACAAATAAAAATTGTTGTATTTGTTTATTAAATTCATCTTTCTTGAGATATTGTTTGTTCTAAACATGTTTCTTCCCAAATTTTGTGAGCATAGACTAAATTTTCAAGAAATAATACCTCGTGGAGCCCCTTGTATGACTCAAAAGATTGGGGCAAAATCTTAGGCATGATTTATCAAGAAAGAGTATGTACATTTCCATATATTTCTATTTATAAATTATTCCTTTTTCTACTATTAGGCCATATGAAATATATAGGTTGCAAATAATTTCTATCAGTTGATTATCAAGAATATATTAAATACCATCAATGCAAAACATTTACTTATGAAAATGGATACATAGAGAGAAAGAATTTAAGTTTTAATAAATAAAGCAATGATTATTTTCTATTGGTCTTTGCACTACTTTTATCATTATATAAGTTTTTGCAAGAAGAAATTGCTTAAAAATGTGTAGAAAGAAAATTGAAAACTCAAAGAATTAACCAGATTTTGATCAAGTTTTCGATGATGTGTATGGACAACATAATAGTGGTTGTCAAAGGAGATATGATGTGGGAGTTTCAAGGTGAAGATTGAAACAATCATTCTTGCCACATGTACAAATACAACCATATTTTACAAATAGTCTCAAAACCACTAAATAGAAGATGAAGTTTTATTTAATGACAAAAGTTAAGAAAAGTATTATTGTCATTACTATTTTTTGTATAAACCAAAGATAAAATAAATTGTGACCAAGTTAATGTCATTTTTCAGTTAATTCTAGGAGGAATGATAAATTTTGTTGATCAACCAAACACATCAAATAGCAGAAACAATAATCATGTATATTTACTTTTGATCACAAATTGTATATAAAATATTAAAATAAATTTATATATTTACATGTGTGCTATTTAACTGTATAGGAACATTTCTTGTCACATTAATCTACTAATTTTGGGAAATAGATGGCTTTGATGATCCTTTTTATGAACAATATCTCTGTTAATAATATGCCAATGCTCTTCTCAAACATTTTGGAGTAGCAACCAAATTTGGAGAAATTCATATGAGTATGATAAGTTATGTGTGTATATGCACAAATTGTGGTTGTTATTTATGTACATTTACAATGATATATTTGGCATTTTTCAGTCTTTTTGCCCCCGTGTTCATGTGTCATAAAATGTTGTAATTCAGGGTTATGCCACAACTAATTATCCTCTCACTAGACACTTATTATAGAACCCAAAATACTTTGCTAGTTGCAGACAGTTTACTACAGATGATAGAGATGGTAGTGAAACCATGAACCTAGGAAACATGGAGATGAAGTTTAATCTGCATACTACTTTCCCAAACAAGGAGCATGGACAATATAAGTGAAAACAACTCATAATAGATTTTAATACCCATTTCTTTCTTGATACTAAGTCATCTCCACTCTCCTATGTTGGTTTAGATACCCATGTGTCTCTAAAAAAAATTGTAGATAGGTGTTCGTTGTTTGCTGGTTGAATACAATAGCCGTCACGCGTCACAGTCATCCTAACATTGTCCCACTAGTTCATGCATTAAGGTTCCTACCCCTTCCTCACATTCATCTCCTGCTAGCACCTCTATTTCCTCCCTCCATTAGCTTCTACTTTATATACCATCATATGTGTTCCATCCAATGAGTTGTGACTCATTTTTTTTAGTTACACATGTTTATTTCTTTTCTATTTCTCTATAGGAAACAATGGTTGAATATCTAATAGGAACACCACTTTTCTCAAGTTTTAGTCTATGTTGTCTAGGTTTGACCACACATTGCTCCTAAATAATTCTCATTTGTTGCTTATCACCTATCAACACTTGCACCGAAGAAAATTATTGGTCCATAAACATTACACAAGTAGCAGCCTTGGATGGAGCCACAACTCCTTGTTTAGTTTTTCATCCACAAACCAATCGTTATGTGTTACCATTTGTTCCTTCTCTTCTTTCTTTCATGTTTATATCTTCAAGAAGACCTACTAAAACCTTTTTCAACAATCGTTGTTGTCAATATTAATAATGTAAGGAATCAGGGGTAGAATTATATAAATTATGCATATAGAAATAGTAAATGTTTATCTGCTCATCTATCGGTATACTCTATGACATGATCTTTTTTCACATATTCCCCTATTTTCTTTTTTTGGATGAATTTCATAACGCATAATTTCTTTTTCATTGTTGATTTAAATGATACATGAAGTATACTTATTGATTTTTCATTTCTACATGGCTTTTGGTTATGGACCCATTTCATATCCTAAACTCTATCTCTTTCTGCCAGCTGCTCTATTTTACCCTTCATGTTCCCTCATGATTTAGACTGAAATAATAAGATAAGTAATCTATAATACTAATAGTACGTTTAGCAGATATACTATGGAGTTGACATGAAATATATAATCTTGATCCATGATTTCTAAACGGTCATTTTCATCATTGTTGAACTTATATAATGTAAGCAGTAAATACCATTGGTGATCTGACATGTACCTACCACTTTTGTTTAGTAAATAATGACCATTTCCTTCTGATGTCAGTATTTTAGGATATATATCCTTTCTAGCTTTGTAGCTTTTACTAGTTGAATATCACGATCAGAGAAGAGCACATTTTTATTTTGATTTTAATGATATATGAAGGTATATATTTTTTGAATTTTAATACGCTTTCAATCTTCTATTAAGTTGTCTTGTGCCATAAATGATCAAAGCATTACCTAAATAGATTAGTTGAGAAGAGTTAAATAGTTATTTATTATAAAACATATTGTTGTCTTTACCATATATTTTTCGTTGGAATATATCTTGTAGTGTCGTCAATGGCTTGTTTGACATAGAACACCAATTGTGTGTAGTGCCTTCTCCAAATCTCTTTCCTTTAAGTTTTATCATGTGATTTCCTTGAAAACCTTTAATCTAGTTTTTTGATTGTGTGTTTTCTTCTTTATTTGGATATTTGACAATACATTTTTTTCCAAATAGCACCAAAATATTGGATGTCTTAATACTATCATCCTAAACTATCTTGCATGGTATCCCATTTGAATACATCCTGACAAACCATGTCGAGAGTAAATGGTGATAGCTATAGAATTGATCACTTGCTTTGTTATTTGAGCAATAATATTGTTCACATATTTTAGCAAGAATATATGTATTGCTAGAATAATTATACTTGAATACACTTATGACACATTGTACACATAGTGTGTATGCAATCTTTGATAAGTACAAACTTATGAAATAGGAGATATAAATGAGTACAACTAATCTTATGCATAGTATTTAAAAAATATCCATGTATATATAAATTTATATTTATCCAAACAATTGAATGGGTGTGCTTATGGATATTTCAAACGCACAACTGATAATACTAATTCACAACTTTTTATTTTCCAGTGTTTGCAGCAATAAATAGAATAATATTTTTTGTATTATTTTATAGATTCGAGATGCCTTCCGTATCAGTTCCTCTTATAATTTTGTGAATGAAGAATGTGACAATCATTGTGGACAACATCTACTTGGGGACTCTTCAATGTTTTGGTGCAAGAAGTGAGAGGTTTCCTTTTATTTTACCATAGAAGAATGTATTTCAGATATCAAAAATATAGGTGATTATATATGTCAAGTTAATCTTCATAGAAACACCGTGTATATTATATGAGAACAACTTTGGCCACATTAATGTAATTATGTTATGAACAAAATTTATATATTCATAAGAAATGTAATATGGTTGGTATTGTCACTTTGCTTAAAAAAATATGTCATAGCACGTAGGTTGTATCATCTTCCTAATAAATTATAAAATATTCATAATTTATGTCTATGGTATAATCTTGTGTACGTATATATTGTGCATTTGTAGGCTGCCTCTGAAATTTACACACTAATGTGTTATTTTATTTAGGTTGTTCGCAGTAGTTTGTGTTGCTCTACATTGACAATTATAGTTGATGATTTATTTACGTTACTCAATTTATTTTTTCAAATTGTCTCCAATGATGTAGACACAAAAATTGTCATTGGTTACGAATTTGACTTCATTATACGTCTAATTAACTTAGAGTATGACATGTTGTGATGTATATTTTTCTTTATTTTCTACTAGTGACATACCATTCGCTTGGTAATCAGATCTACATAATGAAGAGTATGTCATTGTGTCTACCATCATCAACAACAATTCTCTACTTCATCTGGTTGTTACTCGACACTTCACCCCTCCTCGCCTATGGAACAACATTTCATTCACATCTCCAGTTGCTTATTCTGGGGTTGGAAAGTAAAAACAAGTAGAGCATGAAACCTGACAAAATTGAACCAAACCCACCAGTTTACTTTTGTTTTCGATAGGTACATGGTTCCGTTTGGCTCAAAATATTTGAATCCATACATCTACGGTTCGGTTTGGTTCTAAGGTGCGGTTTACCAAAACAACGCCAAATTGTCAAATGTATTTGTACAGTTACAACATACGTACTTAATTATGTAAAGTTACTCATCTAAATTATATATTATAGCTAATAAGTTCATGTGTGCGCAGGAGGAACAACGTAAAAAACAGATAGCTTGTTTGTGCGCAGGGCATGACTAATAGAACCCACAATTTTGGTGCTGGTGGCTTCTGTTTGGTGAACGGTGACCAAGAAAACATGGAAGAATGGTAGTATACGAGGTCTTGTTCTATGAGTAATGCTACATGGACACCAAAATGAAACTTAAGTAAAAATCCACCACATCACAAAAGGGTATGATAAATAAAATATGTTATCTTATTTTGACACATTTCATTTTGTGATGGAGATTGATTTGGGTTTTATTTTGAATCTCAGAATATGTCTATGTAGAAAATCCCTTATTTTATAAGACAACTGATGCAAGTCCGACCATGACACATAAAATTCGACCTCTAAGAAATACCAAAATAATATTTTATACTAAAACTAATTCTGATTGGTGTCCTATTATATTTTTATAGGAGGCTTCTTATAGAAAAGGTATCTCGCCACGTAGCAACTACCACAAGTAATACGAAAACTTGTCGGCCTATTACGTTTCCATTGCGGTAGTGTCTATAGGTACACCGTTCACACAACTTAAAATAGTTATGATATTATGAGAATAACTGCTAACGATACATAGAACAGGATAGAAAGCTCACATTCGGGGGTTGTTGAAGAGTGACCACGGCCAGCAAAGTGTTGAGAAGGCCCATCGGAATATGGTTCTCTATTAGTAGCAAATCCCGCTTGATATTAAGGCCGAATGTATATCACAGACTTGACGCCGAATACCACTCGAAAAAAGCCCATCTTCAGCTACAAGCCCAAAAAGTCGCTACAAACCCAGCAAATCAATTGCTACCAGTGCAAATTTTCTAATTTTATATTTGCATTTTGCTACAGACCTATTTTGGGCGGGCTGCGAAAAAGGATTGGGCGGGCATTCCGTCCCCACCCTTGTAATTAGACATTGACATTCCGCAGCACAAATTAATTTCTGGAACCGTCTCCCTGTTTCCCCTGCTCCTGAATCCCTAGCCCCCGACAAACCCGCTCATTGCGGCAACGCCAGGGGTGGCCAAGCCTTGCTCACCGCTGCGACGCCTGCAGCGCCCAAACCCCATTTGTCGTCCCCAACCAGCTCCCGCTCTAGATCGTTGCTCCTCTGGTCCGACTCCTCCGTCATCATCTTGCTCTCCGTAGAGAGGCTTAGCGCAAGGAAGGACCTGCATATCTCAGGGAGGTTGAACAACTTCTACGAGAGCCGTCTGTACGTCACCTAAAGATACTCATCGCAGGAGGCACAAATATAACGTCCTCGCTTGCCGCAAAGCAAGAAAAGGGGCGTCAGTTTGGAGATCTTCCTGGCCCAGGTGGGTTCCTTCAGTATGATAAACTTGTTTTGCAACATTCAGCTTCATTATAAATTTTCTAGTATGACTATAATGTCATAAAACCTCATGGTCCACTACTCAGCATATCTGACAACAAACAATTTAAGCCTGTTTATGACAATCTAATCTCCAAGGCAAAGATCTAGAACTTATTCGGTTTAAGGGGCACAGCAGCAATGGCAGAGCCACATAAGGGCCACGTGAGGCACAGGCCTCACCCAACTGTTGAGGACATGAAGATCAGTTGGTAGGTCTTTTTTTTCAATAATCCGATCAGTACGAACACATACATAAGTTTTAGCACAGACATGTTGCTGAGCACTGCCGCATGGTATAGTTGTTGTTTGCTAGATCTGCCGCGACATAATCCAACCGGCCTGGCCGCTGCACCATGATTCCTACATGCCAGATCTGATTCTTGATTTATCATTCAGTTTACGGTACGGGGTCTATTTATACTTCCCTTGATTTCTAGCTTCGTAATGCTGACGTTTTGTCACAATCAGTGCTTAGATCTTAACATCTTTAGGTTCCATTGATATTATATCTTAATACATTGATGACGGAGGTGGGTCAGCACCTACTCCCAAGTAAGAATGCACTTGCATCCACAAATAAATGTGAACTTTTGGTGTCACTCCCCAATAGTTAACAATTCTCATGAATTTTCTTTTTCGTTCATTCCACATCACTTCTCATGATTACATCATGCTTTCCACCTTTCTTTTTCCCTAATATTACTCATGTCACAAAAATTGTGGTTCGAACAGATTATAAGAGGTTTACCTACTCTGTGTTTTTGTCTCTTATCATTGGCTCGGTGCCTCACCCACCTCAAAATCCTGCCTCCGCCACTACACAGCAGGGTTCTTTTTCTTTCTCTGATCTTTTCCCATGTGTTTATTGGAGCATATGCATGAACATGGTCCTCTGGTGTCAAGAAAGATCATACTCAAATTAATTCCATCATGCGGTACAATGGATCAGGCTGTATCAGTAGAAGAACATGCAACAATTTGTTGGGTGTGTGGAAGCAAGACAATGCAATATGCACATTTCTCACTTGAATGATGAAATAGAATGAAAGGGATTAAACTTTCCCTTTAGTTACATCCACTTGTAATGTTTTATTAAGGTAACCCTATCTCATTCCCCAATCCATGGACTTCTAGTCGGCTAAGCTCCCACTTGAAAGTTGTCTTCAAGTTTTTCTGACGGTTCTTTACTTGAATGCTTGAGAACACCTTCAGATTTTCAAACCATTAGAGGAACAATGGAACAAGATGCGCATGATAGCTTATGATTCTCTTGAGGTAAACATAGTGGAGCCATACAGGACATCACAATTGCGTAAGGTTTTTTCTAAATTTCTGGGAAACAGAAGCAAAGTACTGTTTCTAGATAGAATATAGTTTGTGGCATATTTCGTTATTGTTGGTAGCAATATTATTGTCGCTCTGGATATGTTAACATGCAAGTGGCGTAGATACTCTAAACCTTTTAGAAGTCAGACGACAACAAAATTTAGGGGAAGGATAACTCATATATAGATATCTTAAGAAAAGGATGACTCATCGTATTCTGTTTGTTTTGTTGGTGGTCGAGTTAACAAAATTACATATAGGATAATCCTTGATGCATTCTTATTTGTTCATTGTAGTGATATTATGACAACTACATTGGTTATATAAACATTAATTTTAGCATTAGTGGAAATTTGTGGTGTGTTTGGCAATGGTGGTTATTTGTCACATATTAATCAGGGTGGGAAATTTAACTGTGATCAACTATTGAGATTTTGAAATGAAAAATATAACCTAGAGAAGAATCAACGACAAACCAAGATATTAATATGTACTGTCAATTCTATAATACTGACTTAATGTGTGACGTGATACCAGCCAATATAACTAAATTGTTCCCAGGTTTATGATATTCTGAAATATGATTAATTGCTATGAAACTAGCCCAACGTATTGTAATTAATTCACGTCCATCAACCAATGCCTACTTCAAATTTTTCTGGTATAAGACGTTGTTCAAAATGCTTATTATAGACATCTGTCTACACCCTATGGGCTATATATGGAAGGTTAATAGTAAATGGTTATTATCTAAAATTCACTACATTTTAAGGAGTAAAGTTTAGTTTCTTTACATTAACTATTGGAATATTAAAAACGTTTAAAATCAGATACCGTATGTGGAATTCTATCCCAGCATAGCATCCAAGCTTTCGTGTGGTTTTGGTCACTTCATTTAACATCTATCGTGCCTATCATCAGGATATCAGTTAACATGTATATTGTTGTTGTATTCGGCTGTTGTTTTTCAAGTTTCTCGGGTGCATGCTTTTTTTCCGCCAACAGCTCAACACTTGTGAAGATTCGAAACCTTGGGCCAGTCATAAATGTTACAACTAACTTATTTATCATTGAACATTATTTATCATCAGCATAATCAACATTTGAAAGTTACGACCTTTCTTTTAAAGCATAATATTATATTGCTTCTATCTTGGTCGAGAACTGCCCACATAGCCGCCCCTGCAGATGGAATGAACCGTTCAAATGGGACAAATATATTTAACATGCACTAATTGAAAAGGCATCAATTGGATTCATAGCTAATATGTCTTTTAGCTAGAAACTTGACCAATGAGGAATCCTATCAATTTCAAATTAAAATGGAGGACATAATTTTGTTTCTTCTTATTCTAATATACATGTGGCATAATGTATTGTCATACAGTTCTAGTCTCACTCTAAATTCTTGACTCTAAGAATGACTTCATTGTGCAATCTTCATAGGTTGGGGAAAATCTTGAGGACGCCTACTTCATAAAAAAGGAGAGTTTTGTGAAGTCCTCATTTGATTGGCAGCTGGCATAATCCCGACTCTGTGCTAATTTAGGTGTTAGCATAATCTAAGGTATGTACCTTGCTGATTACTAATCCTTATTCACCATTGTTTTACCTTCCATCTATAAAAACTGTTAGATTTGAATTTTTACATAAACCAAACTTCTATGTCTTTTTTAACACATAATAGTCACTATTAATATATAGATGTGATCTATTTTTGCTATTATGATGTTGGAATCCATAGTAAATGATAACTAGTTTTGATATATGCAAATGTTATTGATATGGTTATTTGGTGTTTAAAGTTTATGTTTGTACCATTTGTCTATCCTATCCTTGGATGTTTCTTAGATTTGAATGTTTTTAGAAGACAAACTTATCTCTAATCCACTACATATTATTGAATTTGAAATATAAAATGTTATATATTTGGTTATTTGATATTTGAAATCAATGTTTCTCCCATTCTTCTTTCTATGAGAATTCTCTACAATTTTAATGTTTGTGTAAGCTAAAATTTCAACTTTGTCTTAAAAAAATAATGAACAATTTTGAAAGATATAAATAATCCATATTTGGTTAATGAATTTTGAATTTATTTTTAATAAATAATTTATGTACCGACATCAAGCTGTTTTGGTTGAGTGTTGTTGAGCATAACATTAATTTGATGGTTGTGGTTGAAACCTTTAGAAGAAATATATATATATATATATAATTAATTTATCCTTATACCGGTGTCATACTTATTGCTTGTGTGGGGTAAACAAATACAATACAACACAAAGGCTTCTAAAAGATTGAGCAAAGACTACTTTTTGTGTATCTTTCTACAAACCAATAAACTCACATTGGTGCTAAAGGACAATTAATGTAACACAAAGGTATTATATAACGAAATTAAATTCTTTGTTCCTATAGAACTATGTGCATGATTCAAGATATTAATAACCTAAAAAATTACACTCACCACTCAATAAAAAAAGAGAACAACGCATTAACTCACCACTATAAGTTGTGCATCGTAATGCAAAAAAATTAGACTATTTTGTGGCATGTGCACTTGTGGATAACCTAGAACACACAAAAACTAAGAGATATTTTGGAAACTAATTTACATAGCCTATATAAAAATGGATATTTGTATATTTCTTTATTTTTTGTGTGTAGATGTATTGTTTTTATATTTCTAGTATTAGATATGTTTTATTGGTTTGACATTTTTATAAGATACTAATGATAATCCCTACTTTTCTAGTTACGTTATGGAAAACCAATATATCATGAATAAGAGTTGGATGTGTAAACCAAAATCCAAGTTTGAACGATCCAAGGATAAGGATTTTCATTTGGAAGTGGATTGTTTTTTTAGATTTGCATCAAACCATGTGAATATAATGGAGATGAGATGTCATTGTGCCATGTGTGAGAATAGGATGAATGGAAATTCAAGTGTGGTTAGATACCACTTGATAAGCTATGGTTTTTTTCCACAATATTTCAGCTGGATTTATCATGGTGAAGAATACCAATCTAACCAGAGAACTATGAATGCCTTAATACATAATCACGATGATGATATAGATGATATGATCAATGATGCTAATATGTGGAACACTAGTAATGATGCCAATGTTGATATGGGTGACACATCAAATTTTGAACATGATCTTGAAGCTAGAAAATTTGAAGAAGTCTTCAATGAAGCTAACAAGCCATTGTATGAGGGGTCTGAAATTTCTACATTTGCTTTTGTCTCAAGACTATTTAATGTTAAGTGTGATAGTCATTGGACTAATAAGTCTATGACAAATCTTCTAAAACTACTTCACTTAGCATTTCCAAAGGGTAATAATCTTCCACAAACATGGTATGAATTTAATAGGATGATGTCAGCTTTGGGATTGACTAAAGAAGTAATACATGCTTGTCCAAATGATTGCATGCTATATAGAGGTGAAAATGCCACATTAAATGAATGTTTGAGATGCAAATTGTCAAGATGGAAGTATTCTATTAAAGGAAATGGACAAAAATCTAGAGTTCCAGCCAAAGTATGTAGTTATCTATCAATAATACCAAGATTAAAAAGAATGTATAACTCTACTAAGACAACTAAGCTAATGACATATCACTACACATGTGCTGCTCACCCAACGAGAAATATGACTCATCCTAGAGATTCTCAACTTTGGAAAGATTTTGACAATAAACATCCTAAATTTAGTAAAGAACCTCGCAATGTAAGACTTATGTTATCTTCTGATGGTTTTAGCCCATTTAATATGGCATATGGAAGTAGCACAAGCATTTGGCATGTCATTGTTTTGAACTACAATCTACCTCCATGGTTGATAATGAAACAATCCTATTTTATGATGCCCCTTCTCATCAATGGTCCAAAATCCCCAGGAAAAAATATAGATGTATATTTAGAACCATTGCTAGATGAGTTGCAGTTGCTATGGACCGAAGGTGTCAATACATATGATTGTGAAAAGAAAGAAATGTTTAAAATGAGAGCAACTTTGTTAGGAACCATTAGTGATTTTCCTGCATATGGTATGCTGTCAGGTAAGAAAATAGGAGGAAAATTTGCTTGTCCCGATTGTCATGTTCACACTGGCTCAATCTATTTGCCCTTTAGTTGTAAAGTTGTGTATATGAAGCATCGTAGATTCCTCCCCATGAATCACCCTTGGCGTCATGACATACATCATTTGGATGGGACTGTTGAAAATGATTCTGCTCCAAAACCACTAGCAGGCGAAGAGATTGTTGAAATATGGAAAGATCATGATAATATTGTCTATGGCAGAGGAATATTTGGTGAGACAAATAACAACAATAAATTACATGTAGGGTGGAACAAACAGAGTATATTTTTTGAGCTTCCATATTGGAAAACATTGCTAGTCCGTCACAATCTTGATGTAATGCATATAGATAAAAATGTAAGTGAAAATATCCTGAGTTGGATATTATTTAAAGATGGGAAAAGCAAAGATAACATCAATGGTCGATTGGATCTGAAATACAAGTTCAAGATTAGAAAGTCTCTGTGGCCTAAGAAAAATAGATCCAATGGAAAGGATATTATCCCTCCAGCATTGCATAGCATGACAAATGAAGAGAAGGAAATATTTCTATCAATCCTAAAAGATCTTAAACTACCATATGGTTTTTCCTCAAATCTGTCTAGACTAGTTGATGTAGAAGAGAAAAGAATAATTGGTATGAAAAGTCATGACCACCATGTATTGATGCAACATTTGCTTCCTTTATCATTGAGGAAATCAATAGCAAAGCCGGCTGGGAAAGTGTTGAATGAATTGTGTTTGTATTTCAAGCAATTATGTGCAAAATCTATTGACATTACAACACTAGAAAGACTTGAAAAGTCAATCCCTATAACTCTATGCAAGCTTGAAAGGCTCTTTCCTCCAACATTCTTTGATATATCTATTCACTTGACAACACATCTTGCAACCCAAGCTAAAATTGTTGGGCCTGCTCAATTTAGATGGATGTACCCTCACTACAACAAATATCACATTTTCCGGCATAGCAAAATGCCGGGAAAAAATAAAAAATATGCTGGCATTGTTCTTCACCGTCACTTTTCACAATGCCAGAAATATGCCGTAGAAAAGCGTGCCGGGAAAAGTTTTCCGGCATCTTTAATATGCCGGAGAATGATATCAAAACCGGCATTATATCGATGCCAGGAATTCTCATTTCCAGCACAACTTCTATGCCGGGAATTCTCATTTCTAACACAACTTCTATACCGGGAATTCTCATTTCCAACACAACTTCTATGCCAGAAATTGACTGTAAACAACATGTTTAACACTTTAGGAAAAAGCACATATGGTAGCACACATAGGCGGATACCTTGACGTTTTTCAAATAAGCTGTGTTGGCTGTGCTGAAGATAAAAAATATACAAAGCCTAACACAAAAACGAAGAGCTAACCACCACAAATGTCAAATGCGTGGGCCATCAGCTGTCTTGAACTACTCAAATGAAAGAACCACCACCGGTGATGAATTAGCCATACCAGCAGATCACAAGAAATTATATGCCTGATGTTCAACAGAGATACGTTTTGAAACAGAGTATTTAAATTAAAAAACAATGTCAGATTGTGGACAGTGTACAATTGCTCATAAGATAAAATATCATTTTCATTAATATACTCAAATAGTCTTCAGTACATATCACGTTCTGTTACATATTAATGGTGTGACATTTTAATTTTCCAATACAAGTTGAGATATAAGATTCCACCCAGTCATGTCTCTTAACTAAACAAAAAAAATTAGCCCATGTCACCCCTTGCTTCTTGCAGTTCACAGCTTCTTTTCTTCAGAATAGGCATGTATGATTTTTCAGTTTACATCAGCAATCCTGAAATTATCTAAAAGAACGTCGCAAGAACATTGTGCCTCATCACTCTCAACACAACATGTGAATTTCTTAAGAGCGGTATTTATCCAAAGATGGCCAAGATCACGAGTACGCCTTCTTGTCTTCACTCTTGGTACCCAAGTAGATCATCTGCAGCCAGCAAAAAGATGAAGAAAACATTAGGGTCATACATGGTGAAGTCAACATTTTTTTTGTTTGAACACCTACTATAAGAATTCAACTCAACAGAGAACAAAATAGATGAATTAGAATATAATATCAAAACCACAATTCAGCCATACAAGTCAACGAGTTTTCTATTTATACCTGCAATAAACTGATAACTGAGAAACAACAATCAAGGTTTAATCTCTTTAAACATCTCATCCAAAATACAACTAGATATATTCAGTTGCTTATTCTTTACAATGCTTATTTTCTTTTTCATTGATATGGAGTCAATATCACAAGTATTATACGATTCATGTTGTTCAGAATCAACAACTTTATTGAGGCCATCTTCCTCTTGATTAAGTTGTAGACTCCTCTGTTTTGTTCATTGAAAATCAACTACTTAACCTCCATGTTAAAATCCAGCACCACTTCCATTTCCAATCTAATGTGAGACCAAAGAATTGATAGGGAGAGAAAGCTTGCTAGATCAGGTTCTAGAATTATTCACCTACCTCACTTGAACTTGGTTCTATTTCAGAAGTAGTACTTGATTCTTCCTCATATGAGGCAACAATATTCTCACATTTTTGTTTTTCAAGAGCATGAGTCAAGCTTAAGGATTCTGTTTAGGGTACAATTACCTGAGGAATCACCATTGCCTTCTTATCTTGAGCAATGGTGTTCAGACGAGCAACTTCATCTACTTGGGAAAGAAAATCTAAAGATTGTTTAATTGTATGGGATCCCTATCGACATTGGGGCAGGAAGTGAAGCAATGACCAACTCTCTTGCTACTATTTTAGAACAAAGCTCAGCAAGGTAATTAGCATCATGGTATTCTCATCAATGATTACTACAGTAGAATTCATCATATACGATATTGCTTGAAAATTGAGGCAAAACCCGACATCATCGAGGCAACCTAATGTCAAAGCTTCATTATCATAGTCAATAAGTCATCCACCCTGTGTTATCTACCCTAGGAGTCAATCTATAGTCTACAAGTTACTTAGGATTTCCTTACTTATGCAGATAGGCATTGAGGAGAAGGATAGAGGGGGGCAACATCTATGAGTAATCATGAAGATAACATCATTATGCTAAGACATAACAGTAAGGACTCGATATTTTTTCTAGTCATGAGTCGCAAGAAGAATCGTTTACTCTCCTCAACTAGAATATCAAATTTACTAATCAAATGCCAACTTCATGTGCATTTGAGTGTCCAAATCAATTGTGAGGACTGTTTGAGTTCCTTTGGGCATGTGATGATCTTCTTTCCTCATTTTTAAATAAGTCCAAAGTGCTATATCTAGGATCCCTAGAGTGGTCTTTATTAAAAACAAGTTAAGTCAGCAAAACATATATGATTCATTGAAATTGACACTACAAAATTTTAAAGAAATTATGAATTACCAATTCTATTTCCATGATCATCAATTGAGTGTGGAATGGAATCATGACAGTTGTTTCATTTACTTAAGGCATGTAAAGGTGGCCTTTACTCATTCATGACCAAGTTCAAAGGGTTACTAGATTGCCTAGAGTGACCTTTGACAGAAACTACATAAATCAGCAATATATATATAAACAAAACAAACACAAAAAATTTGTAAAGATTACTGAAATACCAGTTTTATTTCTAAAACCTTCACTTGAGAGAGGAATGAAATTCTGACAGCTGTTTGACTTAAGGCATGAGAAAGTCTTTCCTCATTCCTGACTAAGTCAAAAGAATTTTCTTTAGGATCCCTAGAATGACCTTTGACAGCAAACAAGTTAAGTCAGCAATATGCATCATTCAACTGAACTGACACTATAAAATTTTAATAAGAATTACCAGCTCCATGTTCATTTGAGCGTCCAAATGAATTGTGAGGACTGTTTGAGTTCCTTTGGGCATGTGATGATCTTCTTTCCTCATTTTCAAATACGTCAAAAGCGCTATATCTAGGATCCCTAGAGAGACCTTTATTAAAAACAAGTTAAGTCAGCAACACATATATGATTCATTGAAATTGACACTACAAAATTTTATTGAAATTATGAATTACCAGTTCTATTTCCATGATCATCAATTGAGTGTGGAATGGAATCATGACAGCTGTTTGATTTACTTAAGGCATGCAAAGGTGGCCTTTCCTCATTCATGACCAAGTCCAAAGGGTTACTAGATTTCCTAGAGTGACCTTTTGAAAAAAGAAAAGAGCATATGTGTACCTATGTATCAACATCAAATACACCTTACAAAAACAATGCCCTTACCTAGCAACAAAAAAGTGAGATATTGTAAGTGTTTTTTATAGATACAAATCCACTACTTACTGGAAAAGATTGATTTATTCTCATCACCAAATATACTTATTCACAACATAGGCTTGGAACTCTGTCTTACTATCCTACTTCTACCTTAGGCTTATGCTTTGTTATCACAGATTGAGACTTTCCTTGAAGCACTAAAATTATATGGCCTAGTTGAGGTGCGAGCCTCAATTGACAAATATAATGTCTTATGTAGCTACGTTGGAGATTATTATATACACACTCTTCAAAAAGATTGTATTCAGATAGGTTCAAGTCAATTATTACTCTCTCATTAAGGGAATATTTAATAGTTATTCTTTGTTTTAGTATTATCAACCTACATTCATCTTTTTTCTACCTTTATATTTACTATCGTTGTGTTTCAAATAGAACTTTTAGCAAATGTTGGTTCCCTCCAGAAGTTTAAATTATGTTTCCCTAATTTTGTTGCCAAATTACAGATATATATCAAACAAAAAGCAATCAATCTCATAAATGTGCTACATATTAGATTTACTTTGGTAATATTTATCATTAACATTGCTCTTAATCCATATTTATCCATGTTATGTAAAAACCTATTTTGTTTTGATTTTGTAGGTATATACTATATACATAGTTACATTATCTACACACTTACACATATCTATACTATTTTTAAACAATATTGATAGACATACTTATGTATACATACAAGTAAAAGTATGTATAAATTTATTTTTATATTTCCTTATACATATTCTTAGGCTTATGCACACCTCAAAGCTACTCTAGACCTCACTGAGATGAAAACCCACCATTATGCCTCACACAATGTAGCACATTAATTAGATATTCTTAGTGGTGGATATTTGTGCCTTTTGGGAAAAAAAATCAAAAAATGAGAGAAAAAATTGGAATTTTTCAGAGCATTTTGGCATAGGATCAACTTACAGTTGAGATCTCTATAACCACATGAATGTGCAAAAGATGATCATGTTACTTAAAACAATGATTCATTAGTTGTATATTGGGCTATGTTTTAGCAAGTCACTCTAACAATGTCATGTTAGCTTATAGTAGGCAAACCAAGTGTAATTGAAGGCACTCAAATATTTGATATTCTAGGCAAAACAAAATGAATAGAAATGAATCTAAACCTACCTAGAATGGCTAGGATTGATGAAGATGATGATAGTTATAATTCTTGTCTAAGACACCCTTTTTCTCTGAACTGATTCAAGAAAGTAGAAGAATTTCATTGACATTCCGTTACAATGGTGTTCTAGCCACAGGTTCCTTGCTCGATAAAAATTCTCTTAATCGATAAATAATATTTTAGAAAGCAATAAGCAAATAATTCCACATATGTGATAAGTAAACATATGGGCTCCTTTGCGAAGACCATATGTGCTATTTTCAAATGCAGCCTTTGTGATTAACCTCAAAGCAGAAGTAATTGCACCTGATGAAGCTAGGCCACCCAAAAATGACTGGAAAATAGGTTTTTGTTCATGTTACGTGCATCACTTATTAGAGAATGATCAAAACACGAGAAATGCACTGCCTACTTACTTGAATGAACTCAGGGTGCATTAGAGACAGATCACCAACCATACCACCCTGGATATGGGCATCTGCAAGCCCAAATGATGCACTGATAACACATAAGCCAATGAAAGCATGAAGACCTCCTTTCCCGGATGTAACAAGGTCCAACTGTATCAATAATAGTATAAATAGCTTTCAACTAAACCATCGTCATAGTATAATTTAAACTTAGTGCCAATAAGAGACTTTAATGACAGAGATAAGAACTTATCAGGAAGCTGCTTACAACAATCACAAGGAATGAACTCATGCAGAATATAACATATCCTGTCAAGTTGCGTTTCCTAGTACTGAGTCTTGCTTCATAATGTGCTAGTTTAGCAACTGTTGCAACAACAACTGGTTGATACATAATTGACAGTACTCTTGTGGGATGATACCTCTGCATGCACAAAAACCATAATGCAAGTGTCAGTCATAGATTGACAGGGATAATTTAACGATAGCACCGGCCAAAGATAGTAATTTTCAGGGAATCTTGAGCTACATCGTAAATATGGATAGCAAATGATATCGGAAACAAGGAAGAATAGTAATCTTCAATAGTTAGCATGTTGTTCCATGGAAATAAGCTTCCAATGCCCAATATCCAGCACATAACTATGGCAGTAAATTTTCCCTGCAAAGAGTCAATGCATTTCATTCCATAATGCTCGTTATAAACATATGTCATACATTATTGATATTACCTTCATTCCTCCAATAGCCTCTTGTTCTGCATCCATTGTTGGTCCCCTTTTCATAGCCCTTCTGGCAATTGAAAATTTGAAAGGATCATGTAAGGTAAAAGGAGGCTAATTCACATGGTTTGATACCTGGGAGGCAAAAGATAAACAGTTATGTTATTGCATGCATCAAACTTATTGAGTTATTTCATGACTACAGATGGAACAGAACCTCATCCAAAATGGCATTAAGAGTGCCTCAGTTCATGCAATGTCAATCCAACATGTTATGGTAACAAACATACTACGGAAATGAATACTTCCAATGGAAGTACACCGAAACATAAACTACAGGCACTGGAAGTGCTATTTTCAAGTG
This sequence comes from Alisma plantago-aquatica, assembly GCA_963693085.1. Taxonomy (NCBI): domain Eukaryota; kingdom Viridiplantae; phylum Streptophyta; class Magnoliopsida; order Alismatales; family Alismataceae; genus Alisma; species Alisma plantago-aquatica. The sequence continues at coordinate 939,629,514 of OY856413.1, read as the reverse complement.
AATTCAAACAAAGTTGTCCAAAAGTTGGCCGAACTCTAAAAAAGCACATTAGTTTCTGCAACCTAGAAGGAATGATGCGTGTTAAATCTGAAATATTTAGCTGCCACACTCAGAAAGATATTCACTTCCGTCAATAGCTTCACCAAAAGGGGATTACACTAATAGTGAAAACCCAAGGCGAGTGCACAATAAGATATTGAATGATTTTCTTGATACAGGAATTGAAATTGTCTTATAACCAAGAAAATTGCCAAAAGCATTACATAATTATAATGCCTAACAAAGTCAAAGTACACTACATCAAAATAGAGCATTTGGCCATATAGTGCATTAGTGCATTAGATTGAGCATGGTTATGGAATTTAATGACACGATCTCACATGTTCAGTGCACATGGAGCCGAAATCTTTTCAAAAGGACAGGTTATGATGATTGGAAACTATCATCGTGGAGCTTGTGTGTGTCTTGCGAGTTAAGAATTTTTACAGTTTGCTTATAGTATCATGATGCTGGGGTTCCCTGAAATCTGATGTTAATCTAAGGTTCTATTATTCACATGAAAGAATAGAATGTTGGGAAAGTACCGACATTGCAGGCTAGATAAAATGAAGATGTGTGACAGGAATTTTGTTGAATGGGCAAATTTTAATGACGGTAAGTGGGTAAAGATGGCCTGTTGTATCAGCTGAAGAGCAACCAAGAAAGCAAACCTAGGTTCGAACTGTACCAAGAAAGCAACCTAGGTTCGAAATGTCTTCCAGCAATAAACTTTAATGACTGAATAAATTTTGATTGTTGTTATTGAATAAGCACAATATCTCGCAAATACATCACTAGCTATAAAGAAACAACTTGCCATTATATAGTTTCTCCAAGAAAGAAGACATGCCAATTTCCCCAAATTTCAAGCATGCAGGAAACGGTACACGGGTCTGATTGGCTTCACTTTCTGAGTAGGAAATAGTACTATCTCAAGTTATGAAGAGTGCTAGATGTTTGGTCTCTTGAAAGTCATTCCTTGTTTTGACCCGGATGGAAGCATTCCTGCCTCCAATGCTGCAGGTGAAGTCGCCATAGCAAAGGGCACGGGCGCGTTTGTTCCGTGCAAGGGATACGTGGATAGGGGGGAAACATTAAAAAAAACTGCGAAAACCATCCCAGTATTTTGCAGACAACAGGAACATGGATGCTTACAAAAATGCCCAAAACTCGATGCTTCCCTATGCCAAAAATAGAGGGACAAAGGCTGAACAGGTACTTACAGGCCGCAGCTCAGATCAGAGGTCTCCGTCTCTTCCCCATACCTGTAACACGTATACGCGCTAGATGTCGATGAGCACTCGTTCAGTTGAATTGATAAGGCACCTCTCTTTTGTCCTCTGATAGATGAATCGAATCTCCCTTTCATCCATATGTAAAACCCATCGACGAGAAGAAAAGCCATGGACGAATGGAAGGGAAAGCGGCGCAGATGGAGTGATCTGGATCTGGGAAATCGATGGGCGTCGACTAGAGTGTGCGGTGAGGAGAGGGTTTGGTTCAGTCCTGTTGGGGAGTGGGAGAGCGGAGAAAACAAAGAGATCGATTTGTTATCGAAAGGGGTGGAAGGTTAATATGGACCCAACTTTAGTGGGCCGACTGGCTTTTCTATTTGGCGCTCAGTTATTTTACGACACGCCTTTAGAAAATGCCGTGAAATAATGTCGGGGCAAGTTAAGTTTGTTGTAGTGCCTGTTGAAAGATATTTATTCAATTTGAAAAAACATGTGAGAAATAAAAGCAGACTAGAAGGTTCCATTGTTGAAGGTTATATGAGAGATGAGGTTTCTACCTTTTGTGCTCGCTATCTAAATGATGTTGATTCAAAATCAAATAGAGAAGCTTTATATGAGGATGGCCCCATTGGAAGTGGAAATGTTATTTGCCTTTCTATTGATGAAGCCTACCAAGCTCATCGATTCATCCTATATAATGATGATCTTATCGAGCCTTATCTAAAGTAAGTATAAATTTGTTAATATTAATTATAATTTCTTACTTGAATGTTCTAAACATTTAATTGTCTAATATAGGTTGCATGAAGAACACATAAGGGCTAATCATCCTTACTGGAGTGATGATGAAATCCAACTTGAGCAACATAAACATTTTTTCAGTTGGTTTATTGATTATGTAAGTACATTCAAGCCATGTCTACGCACATGTGAACAATATGATATGTTATAACATTATTTCTATCTACAGGTTAGACAGACATGTAATCGTCGTGATTTACCTGATAAAGTTAAGTGTTTATCTCAAGGTCCTTCAGTTAAGTGTTTATCTCAAGGTCCTTCAGTTTCTTATTTCAATATATATTTTCAAATGTAAATATATCACTAGATGTTCCTTGATATATGTTCAATCATGCTCCTTGATATATGTTCAAGATAGGAGTCAAATTTTACATTTACCTTCCAAAAGAGGAAACCTCCAAAAAAGATCACTAGAGAAAGATGTTTCTATTATAGGAGGTAACTTCTTATTTTAATATATATTTTCAAATGTAAATATATCACAAGTTGTTCCTTGATATATGTTCAATCGTGCTCCATGATAGATGTTCAAGATAGGAGTGAAATTCCACATTTACCTTCCAAAAGAATAAACCTCCAATCACTAGAGAAAGATGTGTCTATTAGAGGAGGTAGTTTCTTATTTCAATATATATTTTCAAATGTAAGTATATCACGAGACGTTCCTTGATAGATGTTCAATCATGCTCCTTGATAGATGTTCAAGATAGGAGTCAAATTCCACATTTACCTTCCAAAAGAGGAAACCTCCAAAAAAGATCACTAGAGAAAGATGTTTCTATTATAGGAGATAACTTCTTATTTCAATATATATTTTCAAATGTAAATATATCACTAGTTGTTCCTTGATATATGTTCAATCGTGCTCCATGGTAGATGTTCAAGATAGGAGTGAAATTCCACATTTACCTTCCAAAAGAATAAACCTCCAATCACTAGAGAAAGATGTTTCTATTATACGAGGTAATTTCTTATTTCAATATATATTTTCAAATGTAAATATATCACTAGATGTTCCTTGATAGATGTTCAATCATGCTCCTTGATAGATGTTCAAGATGGGAGTCAAATTCCACATTTACCTTTCAAAAGAGGAAACCTAAAATCACTAGATAAAGATGTGTCTATTAGAGGAGGTAATTTCTTATTTGAATATCTACATTCTCAAATGTGTACATATTGAAAAATATTACAGTTTCAAACAATGCCACTAGATGATACCCACTTTCATGACAATAATGAAGGTAGGTTCCAAATAACTTCAGTACATTATTCTTCTATAAGATGTCACACATAATCAACAATATATGAAACATTTTCAATTATAGGTATGCATGATTGCATTCAGATGAGTTGTATTTCATCTAAAAGTGGAAACCCTTGTGACACAATACAAGTGGAGAATTTAACTTCTTGTAGAGGTAAATGTTCTTATTCTCGATCAAATGGCTGAGATTTTAATCGAAAGTAATGCAATGAATGTTTTCTTAAAAAAATTAATTATTTTTCAATTCAAGCTTCTAAAATGTCAAATCAATCTCATACGGATGGAACACTACTTTATGATTCATGTAATTTTGTTGTCGAGGAAGGTGAGCTTGAAATTACTACAAATTATTGGGTATATGTATTTGTAAATTGATACGTTCTTCAATTTTCATCTTAGATGCTCATAGTAGGAGTCATGTAAGATGTTTTGTTTCTAGAAGACATAACATGCAATATATAAGACACGTGTAGGATGTATCATTTAGTGGAGGTATTCATCTTATTTGGTCTCTAATACAAGTTAACACCAAATACAATGGACTATTCTCTAAAAGGTGTATTGATATCTATGCAAGGTTCAATGCGCAAAGTCAGGCCCATATGGAGGGTACAGAAATTGATGACACGTTTCTTGATGATAATGAGGAAGGTATGCAGTACCACTTCTTAATTGGTATATAATGTATATATTCTCAATTGACATGAAAATTCAATAAATTTTATAGACGCGACATCTCCCTTAGAAAATGCAATCATTGATGATATCGAGGAAGGTATGACAATTAGCAACATGTTGTAAGACAATTTTTTGTATGAATTTTCATATGAAATATTTATGTGTATGATTATTTTTATTACAAGGATCTCAAATTGGAAGGCAGATTCATACTGAGAACGTACAATCTTTGAATGATGTGTCTCCTAATAACTTTGATCCAAGTACCATGCTCACATGGTGCAATTTAATTGATTATTATTTTGGTATTTCTTGTGACATATCTAATTATAGTCATCTAAGCTAGAAGTCCATATGAATGCTGAAAAAAGAAAAAGGGGAACTACAAAACTTCAATCTGTAGCCCCTCGGAATGGAAAGAAACACCAATGTATTGTTAGGAGAGTTCCTGTTGGAGAAGGACGACGGAAACTTAGAAATTACTTGGGAATCATGGCACGTGATAGTCATTACTTTCCATTAGACAAATGGTGGGGGAGAGCCCATGAGACTGGATTTGAAAAAATAATGGTTGATATTTGTGTAAGTATAAACTTTGATACATATATACTTTATTCTTATCTATCTCATAATTATTCCACTAAATAATTTTGTAGTGTGACTTTGAGTTTGTGAATCCTGATAAGTCTCCACTTTTATCATTTGAAAGAGTCATCCGCTTCTGTAAAAAAAACTATTAGACAGGGGATAAGAGATTGGTGTTTTGATTTGAAAAAATATTATGATCCTGAGAAATCAATTGAAGAACAATGTCAACATACACCTGATGTAAGACTTACAAGTGGCGAATGGATCACACTATTGTCATACTGGTCAAAACCTACAACTAAGGTTACTATTGGCAATATTATAGTATGATATTTATGTCATTATATTTTTAATGTATTAATTTGGATATTGACAAAGCAGATGGAGGCTATAAGAAATAAAAATAATCAAAAGGGTCCACATCCAACACATACCATAGGATCAAAATCATATGCTGAAATGGAACATGATGCGGTAATTACCATTGATTAAATAAGTTTGAAAAATGGGATTCTGTTTCATTGTTTACACAACATATTTGTAGATTGAAAAAGGAGAGGATACCATATTATTTGGAATATATGATAAGTGCCATAAAGACAAGAACGGGAAATTTCCAAATGATTTTACAAAAGAATGTTGTGTAAGCTATATGTTACTATATGTAAATCTTATAGATTTTTTTATATTCCTTTTAATCTTATAAATTTGTGTACAGGAAAAATTGGAAAGAAGATGTATCGAGCGTGGCGTGGAGCAGCCGAAAGACCCATTGGAGTTTATCCCAGCCATGGATGACACATTTGGACGACATCGTGGGGGATGGGAAAGAGGTTTTAGTGCAGGGATATCAAGAAGCCTATTGAGAGATGAAGTTACTATAAATGCAGCAAATAAGGATGCTTGTGATAATCTTCAAATTCAAATTCAAGATAAAGATCATGAGATACTAGACAAAGATCGTGAAATACAAGATAAAGATCGTGAGATACAAGAAAAAGATCGCATGATTGCAAATTTGCTTGCTCAACTAAATCACCAGTGTGGACAGGTGACATACAAAGTCTTTGCCTTTGTGATGTGCATAATTTCTGAAAAACTTAATGTTTACTACAAGATTTGTGCATGTAATATGTTTTATTTCATCTATGTTCAGTTTGGAAGATCGGGACCATCAACAACTTATGATCAAACTCCACAAGTTCTTCGTAGGACAAGATGCTACCCATCTCCTGTAAGAGAGTATTTTTAACATTCTACTTGTTTTGTTGGATTAGTTTGTCTAGTTGTTTATTATTAACAACAACTTGTTGTCTACTTGCTGCATGTTATCCTTTATGTTGCATATTTTCTTTCTTGGAGGTGACCAGAAAAATGCACTACATATGGTTGAGTGTAGCAAGAAAAAAGAAAAGATTTAGGCTATATGAACCACATTGTGTGTGATTTACAAAGTGAAGTATTTTTGTTTTGTTTTATGGATCTTAGTGGTTGAACATGGTTATATGTCTTTTAATCAATTTACCATATTGTAGTTTGTTTATGACAATCTCATGCGACCAACATCCATCAAGACAAAATCTATATATACACAACACATGCATATATGGTGAAAGATTTTGTTGCAAGTGTCCACAATTTGGCGTGAAGTTTTTGCTTTCTCATATCACTGATGCTTACATAGAACCTTTTATTACAAGATTCCAATATAACTCTATGTGTATACTACCACCTATGTTGACATCTTCTTACGAAGAAACTTTATTTTCGTATAACTAGCCCACTTGTTGGTTTCTGTATTAATGTTTACCATACTCCAATGAATTGGGGATGTTCTCTAATGAAGACCTGCCATTTGGGCTTTGATGTGAAAGCAATAGAAATATTATCATCTCTCACCTTTCCTTCATCCTAATTCCTTAGCTTTCTCACCAAATGTAGCTCATAGTTATGAAGGCTCCTTCCTAGGCATGTCTAGCCCCCCTAGGGTCTAGGTGGGCTGTCATAAACTAGGTGTCTAGACTTTCACCTAACTAAATGGACGCTTGATGCTTTTTAGGCCCAAATTTAGACAATTAAAGACCAAATTAGCATGGATTATATCTGAACTTGGTCAAATTTGATCAGGTTTAGTTATCTTAGCGAAGAAATAGGTTTGATTTAGGCCAAATTAGGACGGACTAAGTTAAATTAGGTCCAATATAGATCATATTTGGTCAAATTAAGGCCAAATAGGTCTAGCTTAGTTCATGACAAGTGAGATGTAGGTGAAGTTATGAATGATTAAGCTTTGTGATAACCAATACAAACGTACAAAGTTATGTATATATTTGAATATAGCTAAATGCATATGCAAAATCATTTATATTAATATGAAAAAATAATCAGACATTAAGAATGCCTACAAGTTCCTAGGCTCTCTCCTAGCCCCCCCGGGCTTCCCTTGTGTGGGAAGAACCTCCTAGTCGACTAGTAAAGTATGTATTAGCTCTTCTTAGCCCCCCTAGGTTTCCCTTGGATTTGAAGGACCGCCTAGCCATCTAGACAAGTATGACTTAACTTTTTTTCTATACTTCCAACAATTTCCAACATGATGTTAAAAAAGGTCTCCAGTCAGAGACTTGCTTCATAAACATCAAGTATACTTCATTTGTGCAATCACTCTACGGGTAAGAAAGAATATATAAATTCATTTAGATACAATAGTCGACATATTGAACTAGTTATGCTGAAAAACCTCAATATGATAATAGATCACATTGGTAGTGCACACATTTTCTATCCATACTTATCCACATACATATCGATGTATTTGTCATGTGTCTCTCATACATTAGCAACATGAGAACAAACTTATGCACTGACAGATGTCTGGGTTTCAGACTAGATTCCACTCACCAGTCATGCTGGTGAATCGATCATCCATCAAGAATTTATACATTGAATATGCTGAGATGATTATGCATTCACTAGTATTTCGAACGTGATCGTTGTCTCCATACTTAGTTGTAGGGATGCCAACAACTTCTTTACATTATTTTTTTAATAAATAAAATGTCCTACTTCAACTTGTTCTCATTTTTGACATTTTCGCCACCTTCAAGATGAGAAGGTACTTTGGAACCTAATTTTTCAAATTAAATTACAGATGCTACTATTTTGAATCTGTGTCTCTGTAAAGACTAACACGTCTTTCAATCTGCCTTTGCTTCATGCTCACTGTTAGTTCGAAGTGTCTCCAGAATACTTCTCCAACTATGACAACTATTATTTCTTTGAATGGAAGTTTTCTTACATACACCCTTATTGTGACAATGTGGGTTACTCAACAAGAAAGGACGTATGACACAAAAAAAGCCCAAGAACATTCATCCTCACAGACTCGTCTATTGATAACATATTATCTCTTATGCTTGGAACTTCAAAGGAGGCACAGTTGGTTGTCTAAGAATTCTTGAAGTCATACTATGTTAAGATATCTCTGTAGCACAATTATATTGCAACTAGAAATATACATACCTTTTATGTTAAGTAAATTATAATGTATTTATGTATTACATATTTGAGTATCATATCATGATACTACTCCACTTCCGATGTTGTCTTATCTCTAGCTTGATGGACAACGCATGCTTGAGAAACATGTTCTACGAATATTGTTGATTTGGTCTTATCCTCTTGATAAGTTTAGCTTATATTCATTGTTTATGAATAAATGCTATAGATAATGAGCTATAAGCCTTCTTATGTGTTGTTTTGTATATAATTTCAGGTTTGACTGAAGAAAATTCAGCATGTCTCTTCATTAGTACTTGTATTCATGTTCTTGGAGCTACAACTTTTTGTCACCTGCTCCAGGAATGAAGTTGTTTGCATGATGTTTTCAGCAAAAACTTCAAGGGTCAGATGTCTCTTGTGTAAACTAGGTGTTGATGTACAGATATTCCTGGAGTTGCTATTTTTTGTCCAAACTCCAGAAAAGAAGTCAGTTATGTAATGTGTTGGTAAGAAACATATATGATCAGCAGTCCATATTTTGTATAAAAACATTATGTCTGTACAATGTTCCCAACTTCTATTCTTTTTTCAGCAACATGATCAGGGCCGGCCCATTGGGGGGGCCAACCTGGGCGACGGCCAGGGGCCCAACAAAGAGGGGGGGCCATAATTTTATTTTTCTAAACATCTCTTACTATTTTGAAATCCCAATTTGTACTGTCGTTAAGTGTCTTATCAAATGTAATTTGGCTTTTCGATGATCAAATGACAAACTTTTCTAAGATAGCAATGGAAACATTTTGGGGATCATTAAAATGCTTGCAGAATTTGATTTGGTAATGCAAGATCATGTTTGACGCATTCAAGATTATGAGATTTACCATTATTATCTTGTTCATTCAATTCAAAATGAGTTGATATCTCTTTTAGTCCACAATATTAAGAGTTCTATATTGAACATCATTAGAGGGGCTAAATATCTCTTCATAATTCTTGATTGTACTCCTGATGTGAGCCACCAAGAATAAATGACTCTTATTGTACGATGGTGAACATGTCTGGTCAGAAAATAAAAATAGTGGAGTTCTTTTTAGAGTTTCTAAAAGTTGATGATACAACTGGATTGGGGTTTTTAAATGAACTTGTAAATTCTCTTGAGTCTCTTGATATTAATGTAGAGGACGTGAGAGATCAATATAAAGACAATGATTCTAATATGAAGGGAAAACACCAAGGTGTGCAAAAGCAGTTACTCAAGGTAAATCCCAGAGCGTCATATATGCCTTGTTCTTGTCATACTCTTAATCTCACTATTAGTGATATGGCTCATTCTTATGTTCTGATTTTTTTTTGGAATCATACAACGCATATATACATTATTTGTAAGTTCTTCAAAAAGGTGAAAGTGTTTTCTAGATACTGTCTCAGGATTGACTATTAAATCACTATCCAATACTTGTTGAGAGAGTCGTATTAAAAGTGTCAAAACTATTAGATTTCAAGCTCCTCAAATCAGGTTGGCTCTAATGGAATTATCCAAGTCTCATGATGATGCTAAGACACAAAGTGAAGCAAACAGTCTGGTTCACTCGATCGAGAGTTTTGAGTTTCTGTTGGGTATTGTTATTTGGCATGATAATATGATAATTTATATATTGTTAATACAATAAGTAAGAAGTTGTAATCTAAATCTATTTGCATTGATGCTACTATTAAGTTATTGAAAGATATGTTATCTTTTCTTAAGAAATATAGAGATGAAGGATTTGCTTCTAGTATCGTTGTTGCTACTGAGATTGCCTCTGAGATGAATGTTGCGCCAACTTTTCAAGTTAAGCGTCGCATTGTTAGGAAAAGAAAATTTGATGAGAATGATGATGATGATGATATTATTCAATCAGAGAAAGAGTCTTTTCGAGTGAATTACTTTCTAGTGGTTGTGGATATGACAATCTCTTCTTTGAAGGAGAGATTTGAGCAAGTGAAGATATTTGAAGATACTTTTGGATTTTGATATAACTCAAAGATTTTAAAATCATTGGATGAAGCTACCCTAAAGGCATGTTGCACTAAGTTTCATGCTACTTTTTCTCATGAAAATTCACCAGACATAAACTTGGAAGGGTTTTTTCTGAGCTGAAAGTATTGCAGGTGTGTTTGCTAGAAGAGAAAAAGTCAGCTATTGAAGTTCTTGAATTTATGAAAGATGCAGATTATTTTCCTCATATTTCAATTGCTTATCGTATTTTGTTGACAATGCCAGTGACAATAGCATCTAGAGAAAGGAGTTTTTCCAAGCTAAAGTTGTTGAAAAATCACACTAGATCATCAATGTCTCCAGAAAGATTGAACGATTTGTCGATGTTATACATTAAGAAGGATATGTTGGAAAATATTGATGTTGGCACTGTTATTCCAGATTTTGCATCTAGAAAGGCTCGAAGAAGTCATTTTATATGATGAGTGAAGCTTGATAAGGAAATATTTATATTTAATTTTTACATTCTTTTAGTTTGATTTGTAAGAACATGTTCTATTTTTTATATGACAATTTTGACAATTATGACTAAACTTATGTTTATTTATTAAACAAGAGTATGCAAGACGGCCCATTTTTTATCTTCACCCCAGGGCCTTTAAATTGTCTGCAACGACCCTGAACATGATCATGATGTTTTGATCAAAACGTTTAATGACCAGCAATGTGTATTGTTTACTACTTAAGAATGTTGGAATATATGGTATTTTGCTCCAGAAAATTTATAATCAGCAGTCTATATGTTGTGTACAAACAAATGCAGATTATAAATATTTGCAGGTGTTCTTTTTTATTAACTACTCACGACATAAAGTAGTTGTATGAGTCTGCCAGATAAGGTTACAGGCTGCAACATTTATGTTTTATAGACTTCATCGTGTTAACACTTGAGTATGACAGGCTTTTGGATCTAAAATATGTGTTTTGCATTGAAATGTTAATATGCAGATGTTATCTTGTAATGCAGCAATGTTGTCCGGCCACATATATTGTGGTAGCGGATTTCTATTTTTATATTGAATTATAATAAATATAATTCGCTACCAAGTGTCCAACCTGCTACAAATTTTGCGGTAGCAATATTCGGTTGGCTACAAGGGCAATGGCTATCAAAAATTGGCTACAGACTTTTGATTGTCTACCGGTTATCTCCTAGCTATTTTAAAAATTGCTATAAATATTAGAGTAGCTGAGACCATGTTTTTTACCCCTCAGGATTTGCTGTTCCTTGTTTAACAAGGAGCAGGCTACACCTTGTGTTAGATTGCACTATTTGTACTGTCAACAAAATCCGGACCCTATAAATCGATGGGCAGAGACACGTGTAAATTGATAGTGGAAGGAACAGCCTACTCCTCGTAGAAAGAGGAACAGCAAATCTGAACTCGTTTTTACTAGTGTACGGCATCATCGTCCGGAAGCTCCAACAGTCGTACCAAAAATAAAATGGAATCGTTGACATCAGAGCATGCACCATCACCAGCAGAAGCATGCCGGGATCCACCACCATTGGCGTCGCAGGGCACCTGCTTGGCAGCTGCAACTAGTAGGGAGATCAAGAAGAAACCATCCCGCACAAGCATGCGAGTGAACGCTTTCCAGCCGCTCTTCACTAGGCAGCACGTGAATTTCTCCACACATTTCTTCATCATGCAGCAGACGAACTCTTGTGGTTGGTTTCTGTGCGTGCATTCTTGTAGGCTATCCTTGATAATGATGCTGAACAAGTTCTGTACGTTGTGCCTCTTCAGGAGTCGCTGGATGCCAGCGTCCTTAACCTTGACACGATCCCAGTATTCTGTTTTCTGAATAACCATGTGTCGAGAGATATCCTCACCCCAAACCATGAATCGGCTGAATTCATCTATGTTGATATCCTTCAGAAGACGGCGCACGAATTCTTCAGCTCCCATCATGGCCACATGGTGTGCGAATTCTTGGGGATTAAAAACCAAAATAGCACGGTTTAATAAAAATATTGACATATATAGCATCATTAGAAACTTATTTCCAGGAATAGCCCGGTTTGGACCAAAAGCGCCAAGATTTGGGCGTTTTAGCCCAAAAACGCCAAGATTTGGGCGTTTTAGCCCAAAAACGCCAAGATTTGGGCGTTTTCAGCAGAAGGCGCCAACTTCCTGGCGTTTTCACCAGAAGGCGCCAGCTTTCTGGCGTTTTTTCCTTTTTTTTTTTTAACTATGCACAAATTATTTTTTACTTTTACATTCAAGTGATACTATGCAAAAATTGCAATAGTATAGAATTGGTACAAAGATTAGATGATTCTGAGGCAAATAAAAGAGTTATCTTAACAAAAAGAATATGAAGTTTGGCACAATATATAAAGAAGAAGTTGGGCTCTGCATTTAACAAAATCAGTCTTCTACTAGAAAGAAGAACAAATTCTTCTACATTGTCAAACATTTTACGGTTCAACGGAGATAGAAATAAAGAAGTTATCATATGTATCTGATAAAATCAATCCTGGCATCTGATAACAGCAACCCTGGCATCTAATAGCATCAACCCTGGCATCTAATAGCATCAACCCTGGCATCAAAATAAAAATAATTATTTAACTACATATAGTTCTTCTATAAGTAAAGAGTTAGGAAAAATTATGCATACCTAACGTCTCTTACTTCCTCTACCTCGAGTTTGTGGTCCCGAAGAACGTCCTGGGTCTGGAGAAGCCTTAATTGGACTCAACTGTGACGGCTGACCTGCACGTGTAGACCTACTTGGAGGAAGTGGTGGTGTTAGTGGACGAGTGGATGGCATAGTTGTAAACATTGGAGGTGATCCTAAAAATGAAGAACTAGTTGATCCCGAAAATGAAGAAAAAGCTACATTTTGGTATTGGCTAAAAGTTGGTTGGGTCCAAGATAAGCTGGAAGGAACCCCAAAATGGTCAGATGATGATGAAGGGTAAGAATAAAACATTCCAGGGATTGAGTAAGGTGAAAATTCCCTAGAGTGTCCCGCTATTGTGGACTGTCCTAGTGATGTGGAGTGTCCAGCTGGTGTGGATTGTCTTTGTGAGGCTGAGTGACCTGTTGGTGTGGAGTGTCCTACTGATGTGGAGTGTTGTGCTTCTGTGGAAGATGGAATAGGAGAAGCACTAACTGAAGTTGTCACAGGATATGAGAAACTCAAATTGGGCTGCATGTGACTTGGCATTTGTTGAAACCATGCACTCTGAATATTATATACTTTGTCACGTGCTCTCATCCAATCCTCAACAGGTGTCTGATCTGTTAATGTTTGCAATGATTCCCTGATATCCATTTGACTCTGGACCTGCAAATAACATAGTTTACTTTATCATATTTTATATAAAAAGAGGTATATTTATTCATCTTAATGGATACTCATTACTTACATATTCTCGCTCCACGTAACCTCGAGGATAGTAAACATTTTGCGGCTCAGCTGGTCGTTGTATGTGATACTTAGGATTGTACCAATTAGGTACTTGCGGCACAGCTGAGGGGTCAGGAAGATGAACTACATGAGTTTGCCTATCATTCCACATGTTCAGTTCTGTACTGTATTGGTTCAACCAATCAGTTGTGCTTCGACCTCTACCATCAATTCTTTGGTATTCTGGAAAAGGTTGGGGTTGAGGTTGGATACGAGCACCAAACTGTTTTAGTACTCTATCAGGAACATGCCATTCCATTACTGTGAATGATATCATAGGAACTCGAGCCATCCAAATTTCTCTACCTTCACGACATATGTCTGGCAAAGTTGCCAACAATTCTTCACTATATGGTGTCCACATTAACTGCATTATAAGTTATCGTTACCAAACAAGTTTCATTAAATGGTATAAGTTAACTTTTAGATAAAATATAAAGTCTCACTTGACTAGACTCTTGTGTATCAAACTCATTAAGGTAGAATCTTACAGTCCCTTTTGGAATACGTACATGCTCCATGAGATGGTTCCATCTATTATCATGTTTGAAAAGATGATTAGGAGATGAAAACTTTTAATATAATGTATTCAACATATAGATGGTAGCGACAAACCTGTATCCTAATGGAGCATCTTGTGGCCACTCATGATCTTGATCCATGATCACTCTGCCTGGTCTACCAATATACAATATTTCCCAAGACCACAACTGTAATAGGTGGACACACCCTGAGATACGCTTCTGTCTAGAACCAGGACGACATTTATGCAACTGACAGTATAGAGTAGCTAAAACAGCACTCCCCCATGAGTACATGCCACATTTCTCAAAATTAACTAGAAGTGGAAGGTAGCGAAGATGGACTTCATTTCCAGTACCGTCTGGCAAGAGGAAGCAACCAATTAGGTATAACAAGTATGCACTGGTGTACCGACGCTTGACCATGTCATCTGCATTTTCCAAATTCATATTTGAAAATGTGGAACGCAACCAACTCAGATGAACAGAACCTTGATCAAGTCCATCTGGATGTGACCCCACAATAGCATCACAAAGGGCCGTCCAAGAACTATATTGGCCATCATTTGGCCCTATAGGATAGTGCGCTACAACAGCATCACCATTAACCTTTAACCCTAGCAACACTGCGACATCTTGTAAAGTGATGGTTAACTCTCCTAGAGGAAAATGGAATGAGTTTGTGTTTGAATGCCATCTACAAACAAGTGATGTGACCAAGCCAGAATCAAAAAGGACTCTAGACAATTTCGTGACAGATGCAAATCCAGCTGTGCGTACATAACCCAAAACATCTACATCTGTCAACTCCCAGCTACCAACCTCCATGGAATGACATGTGATCCGCAAAGTCTCATCATCGTTCACCATGCCTAGAAAATAGTCAAATAAAGGAGACCTTTAGTGAGCGTGAATTTCAAATAAATATTATTAGCAAAGTGAAATTGCATAAATCACCCTCTATTAGGGGAAGTCAGGAGGCAATTTTATTCATCCCGACCTCCTCATACGAGCAATACAAGTAGAATTACATTCACGAGTTTTACATAATATCCTATCCTACTACTAAGTAGGATTACATTCATGAGTTTTACATAATATCCTATCCTACTACTAAGATTCATAAGCATCATTTATTTTTACAAGTTCTTTCATTGTGGCCACGACCCCCACATTTTCCACATTTGTATGTAGTTGTATTGGGATCAATATCCATATTAGTCTTCCTCCTCTTCATCTTAGGCCGCCCAGCACGTGGAGTGAAAATTGGCGGTAGTAGAGGAACAACCCCAATGGATGGCTCAAAATCAGGCCAATACCTCTTATCAGGAATGCCTCTAAATTGGGGAGCATATGTCATTCGATATTTGGTTACAGTATACCAAGTACTGACTAACTGATGATGTCCGTAATGTATCGATTCAGTGGCGGCGAGTACATGTGAGCATGGCAAGTGATAAACTCGAGGTGCACCACAGGTACATGAACAACCAACATGATTTTCAAAGAGATGCACTTGATAGTTGTTTTCATTTGGCCCTTCAACTGTAAAATCAAAATGATTTATCCTACAACTAACCCATAGTTTCCTTGCATTGGTCTCCAAATTAACCAATTTAGCAGATATTTTTGGTGTGAACGAACTAGTTAACTTTGCACCTAAGTTTCTTCTGTGAAAGAACATTGCTACCAAACGATAATAAGTGCTGCAAATAAGGGCTTGAATGGGAAGGTTGCGAGCACGCTTTAGAACTCCATTTATTGTCTCTGAATAATTGTTAGTTTTTATACCATATCGTAGGCCGCCATCACAGGAAAGAGCCCACATTCTTGGGTGTTCCTTCATCAGCCAATTGAAAGAAGAAGGGTCAATGGATTTTATAGTTTCTAGGAGCTTATCAAACTCAACCATTTCAGTCACCTTACCAGCCTTCCACATTAAGTTGTACAGCTCAGTGGACTTAAATTTCTTATGGAAGTTGTCCCTATAGTGCCTTAAACAAAACCGTTGTGTGCTGAGAGGAAAAACTTGTTGCATAGCATCCACAAGACCACACATCCTATCAGAAATGAAACAAAGATCATTCCTACGACTGACTATTGGAATTTGTTGCTCCATGCATCTCAAGAACCATGTCCAAGAAGATTTGTTCTCCTTCTCAACAACTGCAAAGGCAAAAGGAAACAATCCATCGTTTGCATCAATTCCAGTCGCTATAAGTAGTGTCCCTCCATACTTACCATATAAGAAGGTACCATCAACACTTAGTACTGGTCGACAGTGATCCCAACCCGCAATACTTGGCCCAAAACTCCAAAACACACGTTTAAACCGATATGACATTCCATCATTTGTTGTAGTGTTTTGAAAATTGTATACCGTTCCTGGAATCACTTGCCCTAAACATCTAAGAAATCTCAACACCGAGCCATATGACTCCTCCCAATCTCCAAAGATAGCAGAAATAGCCTTTCTACGTGCATGCCAGGCTTTTTTATAGGAGATAGTAACATTCAACTCTGCATTAACCTTTTCCATCACTTCTCGAGCACTCATGTCAAGTTTTGCTCTCAACATTGGCATTATCATCCTCGCAATATATGAGGACTTGCATTGTGAATGATCCTTATATAGGATTGCACTGTGGCATGTGTGTTCACCACTATAACTTGTGATTTTCCACAAACCACCAACCCTCTTAGAAGCACATGCATGAAGCCTCCATGAGCACTGCTCGTTGTGTAAGCAGATTAAAGTGAGGTAAGTCTTATTGGATCACTTTGTTTTGTATTGGACATTATTACTGATTGACCATGACTGTAACCTATGAAGGAGATTTGCCTTTGTCTCAAATATTTCACCTATACTGAAGCCATGCCCTTCAACCACTTGAGCCTCTTCCATATCTATAGGGACTTCATATTCGTCCACCCAATCATCTTCTCTGAAGTATTCATAATTATCTGCATGATTTTGATCTACCCAGTCATCCTTCCATGTTTCCGGATCAATAAAAACTTCATGGTTACTATCATCAATACGCAGTTGCAGCAATCTAGTGTCATCATTAATATCAATATCCTCATGCTCATCATCATCACTTTCACCATCATTATCATCATTATCAGCGTCACCATCATTATCATCATTCATATCACCATCATTATCATCATTATCAGCGTCACCATCATTATCATCATTCATATCACCATCATTATCATCATTATCATCAATAGAAACATCGTGATCATTTTGGAACTGACTCATTCTCTTATCATCAATAGAAACATCGTGATCATTTTGGAACTGACTCATTCTCTCATTTGGTAGATTATATCTCTCAACATAAAGGTCAATAATCCTCGCTTTTGATATACTAAGAAGGGTTTTCCAACTATCCTCATCAACGACATCAATAGGAAACAAGTCATAACTAGGACGTATATCTTTGGGAAAGTTATAGCTTAGACGAAGGCCATACATCATTGATTGTATATCAAGAATCTGATGCGTGTATGCCATCATTTCAGAAAAAGTGGTTGTTGTCGCTATTTGAATAGGTATGCAGACCTCATTACCATAACGGATGACAAAGTTGGCCATTTTCCTGAATATTTTGAATAGTGAATGTTAGATATAATGACACAATTATTTAAAAACAAGTTATGGAGTTTTGAAAAAGATATTATTATAATGTTATGAAATTTTGAAAAAGATGTCTATTATTTTGAAATATATTTTATTTTGAATTCCACCATAACGGATGACACTGTTATACCTACTCCTACTATGCAACAATTTACAGGCCCTCTAGTTGTTTGGACTTCACATTGTTCAAAAATCACAGTCTAAACTACACAACCACCATTCAAGACTAAAAACGATCATCTCTAATTATCAAGAATATGCATTCAAGAAAATAAAATCACAATTTAAACTACACAACCACCAAGAATATCCATTCAAGATAATAAAATCACAGTTTAAACTACACAACCACCATTCAAGACTAAAAACGATCATCTCTAATACCAAAAAAATCCATTCATGATATATAAGATTTGAAAAATACCAAAACGACAACCTAAAATGATATATCTTTTGAAAAAAAAATCTTTGATTTGAAAATTTTGTTGGATCTCTCCACATCGGCATTATCATCCTCGCAATAAAGTGTTATACATTGACATGTTACGAATTTTGTTGAAGTCAATTTTGAAAACTTTTCCCTTTGATATTTTACATATCATTTTAAAAATAGTTTCTTACGGCTTGGTGTTGATATATAAGATTTGAAAAATACCAAAACGACAACCTAAAATGATATATCTTTTGAAAAAAAAATCTTTGATTTGAAAATTTTGTTGGATCTCTCCACATCGACATTATCATCCTCGCAATAAAGTGTTATACATTGACATGTTACGAATTTTGTTGAAGTCAATTTTGAAAACTTTCCCTTTGATATTTTACATATGATTTTAAAAATAGTTTCTTACGGCTTGGTGTTGATATATAAGATTTGAAAAATACCAAAATGACAACCTAAAATGATATATCTTTTGAAAAAAAAAAATCTTTGATTTGAAAATTTTGTTGGATCGCTCCACATCGGCATTATCATCCTCGCAATAAAGTGTTATACATTGACATGTTACGAATTTTGTTGAAGTCAATTTTGAAAACTTTCCCTTTGATATTTTACATATCATTTTAAAAATAGTTTCTTATGGCTTGGTGTTGATATATAAGATTTGAAAAATACCAAAACGACAACCTAAAATGATATATCTTTTGAAAAAAAAATCTTTGATTTGAAAATTTTGTTGGATCTCTCCACATCGGCATTATCATCCTCGCAATAAAGTGTTATACATTGACATGTTACGAATTTTGTTGAAGTCAATTTTGAAAACTTTCCCTTTGATATTTTACATATGATTTTAAAAACAGTTTCTTACGGCTTGGTGTTGATATATAAGATTTGAAAAATACCAAAACGACAACCTAAAATGATATATCTTTTGAAAAAAAAAATCTTTGATTTGAAAATTTTGTTGGATCTCTCCACATCGGCATTATCATCCTCGCAATAAAGTGTTATACATTGACATGTTACGAATTTTGTTGAAGTCAATTTTGAAAACTTTCCCTTTGATATTTTACATATCATTTTAAAAATAGTTTCTTACGACGGCTTGGTGTTGATATATAAGATTTGAAAAATACCAAAACGACAACCTAAAATGATATCAAACCACACACAATTTGCATAGATATGTAAACATTCAACAACCGTTTAGGAGATAAAAGTCCAAATTAATACAGTCCAAGTTATATACAGTCCAAATTAATTACAATCTAAATAAAATATAATCTAAACTAATTATAGTCTAAATTAATACAGTCTAATAGTCCAAATTAATACAGTCCAAATTAATTACAATCAATATGACCGTTCAAAAAATTCTCAATATTCTCAATCAAACACAGTCCATATGAAACAAAGTCCACACCAAAATTATAAGATGAATATGTAAATTAAACTTACTTTCTGACACGAAGCTGTCGCAGACTAATGCTCCAAGAATCTGAACAAGTTCATAATAGCCAAAATGAGAACAAGTTCATAGCATTTGCAAGGCTGTAGGAAGAACTGGGGATGATAAAAAGAAAAGAACGCAGCCGTTTCCAGTAGAGGAAATCACGAGAAAATAGAAAAAAAAAGCAAAAAAGCACCTTTCCTCATAGGCTGAGGAGGAAGAACACAGGGAGGAAGAACAGTTGCTGCTTGATGCGATGATTTTGAGTCGCATTTATAGACCGATTTCATATGTGTTTTGTGCCTTAATTACTCATTTTCATGGATATTATTGCATAATTCACTTTATTTGGTCTTTGCCATCATTTTATATCAAATCCCCTTTGTTTCACTATTTTAAGCATTATTGGTCATCTTATTATAAATTGTGTGGATTTACTTGGGCCTTTTGTGAAATTTCAGGAAGAACAAGTATCTGCATCCGTCGATACCATCGACGGATGTCGATACCATCGACCAAGCCACAGGTTGTCAGCCGAGAAGAGCAATACAGAGTCGATACCATCGACACCCATGTCGATGGCATCGAGATGTCTCCAGGCTGCTGGCGAGGATGAAGTCGATACCATCGACGCAAGTCGATGCCATTGACTCAAGGAGAGCTACAGCGTCGCTAAACGACAACAACCGACGCTAAAGGAGTCGATACCATCGACACCCAAGTCGATGGTATCGAGATCATGACAGGCGCTCAGAATAAAAGAAAGGAAAGCTGCCGCTAATCCGCTGGGTCGATACCATCGACTCGCGTCGATGGTATCGACGCCGGCAGATATGCGTTGGATTTGTTTTGATTTCGATCGGACGGCTGTTGTTATTTGACGACCTAATTAGGGACTTATACCTAATGACGGCCGCCCAGACGTGATCATGATCTCATTTTTGGATTGCACGAGTGCCGAGGAGGAGAGAAATGAGAACGGAGGCCGAGAAGCTCATTCCGGGTGATTCGGACGCTGCCGAAGACAATTTCCACCACCGAAAGGCGGGGAAAGCTTGTGTTCTACGCCAAGGATCCACCGGTTCTTCTCCGTTCAGGGGTTTTCCCATTTATTTCACGTTTTTCATATGAATTCCCCAATTTCTACCATGTATTCGTGTAAGATGAACATGAGAGGCTAAAACCCTCAATCTTTAGGACCGGGAGTAGCCCGGGGATACATTGTATGATGATTTTATATTGATAATTCATATTTTTCTCTCATATCCGTGGTATAAATTCGTTTTCTCTATTGCTATTGTTATGTTTGATCACCATAATAATAAATTAATGCCCTTAATCACTTCGACAGAAGGATTAACGGTTGAAAAGAGACGAATTCTACATTAATTAATAAAACCCTTGACAAAGGAGTTGTAAAATTAATGGTGGGAACTGAGGGACCGATCTTAAAGCGCTTAGTTTAGGGGAATGATTACTATGACGATGGAATCAACCTAAATCTAAGTAGTGGATTACACCACGATAGTGGGTAATTCTCATTTCAGGCCACTACCCGGATAGAGAGAGAAGTGTGAGGAATTACATGAAATCTAATACAATGTTAACCCGCGGTGAAACCGCCATCCTAAAGATATCCTTTTAATTGATTAAATTAACCTTTAATCGATTGTTTTCTTTGTTTGATTTTTATTTTCTTTTAATTTGAACAACAAAACCTTACTTTGTTAATCGGTCTAGCTGATTGCGATTAGTTAGTAGAAGTCTCCAATAATTCACGTATCCCTGAGTTCGACTCGGGCCTCACAAGGCCTATATTACTCGACGCGTACACTTGCGTTTTTAGCGCGTAGTAAAATACACGTCAAGTTTTTGGCGCCGTTGCCGGGGATACGGCGAATTATTGGCACTTTGAGTGCTAAGAGCGGCCATTCTAGGCCACATTTTTTTTTATTTATTAATTTTAAAACAATTTCAAAAATTCCTTTATCTCTCTATAATTGTGTTGACTCGTTCAAAGCATTGTACTGAACCTCTATTTCCATATTTCAGGTGCTTTGCATGGTGCACACACGTAGTCGAGACTACGTGAATCGCACACCTGAGGTTCCATCTGCGGGACCAGAGGACGAGGGCTACTACGAGGAGGAACACCACAGTGATATACATTCTGAATCTGAGCCAGAACAAGAAGAAGTAATGGCTGAAGCACAGACAATATGGGAGAAGATCAAGGCGTCTTCTTCCTCGGCATCAAAGGGGCCTATAAAGAAACAGGGGCTAAACATTCCAACCTACAAGATCGATCCGGCACTGATTAACTTGGTCAAATCTAACGCATTTCACGGATTGAAAAATGAAGATCCAGTGGCCCACATCAGCCAGTTCGTAGAGAACTGTGATATGGTGAAAATAGATCGATTTCCACAGGATGTGCTCTACCTCAAGTTATTCCCGAGTTCCTTGGCTGGAGTGGCAAGAGAGTGGCTTCATAACCTCGATGACGAGTTTGTTGAATCATGGGATCACATGGTGGAGGTTTTCTTTGAGAGGTTCTTCCCTCCTGAGAAGACCAATGATATGATCCGGAAGATCCACAATTTCACCCAACAGGCGGGTGAAACCTATTCTGAGACTTGGGAGCGATTCCAAGTCATGTTGAGGAGATGTCCACACCATGGACTGGACAAGGAAACCCAAGTGAAGATCTTCTACTTTGCTCTCTCCGAGCATGATAGAAGCAATTTGGACTCGGCCGGTTCAGGATTTTTCTTGAATAACACTGATACAAGATGCTGGGAGATATTGAAGAACATGGCTAGGAAACAGTCATGGGGCGACAGAGGTGCAGTAGAACATGTCAAGGCTGCCGACGAATCCAGAACAGTTAGGGAGCTGAACGACAAGCTAGATCTTCTAGCCAAGAAGCTGCTAACTAAGGAAGATGCATCTGAGGATGAGGAAGCCCAAGTGAAGTTCATGCAACAACAGGGCTATAGAAACAATGACTATGCATGGAGAAAGGATAAAAAGTTTTCATGGAAGGATCCAAATAATTTTCTTCAGGATCCGGATGCCAAACCACAGCAAAGAACCGAGGATAAGAACACTGAATTACTAACTCAAATGGTCCAGCAAAACCAAGAGATGATGGCCATGTTTGGAAAACAATTGCAATCTCAAGGTGATATTCTAACCAAGTTTGGGCAGACGCTGCAAAGCCATGGAGCGCAAATGCGGGCATTAGAGACCACCATGGCTCAGATTTCAAGTGAAGTGGCGGCCATCAAGCACGCCAATCAACAGAAACCAGCTGAGAATGCGAACGTGGCCCAAGCACATCATCAGGTTAAGTACATGTCGGTGGTAAGAAATGAGGAATCTCAGGTGCAAGAAGTTGTAGAAGAAAGAAAAATGACTTTCAATGTGAATGCAACACCGGCGATACCATATCCATGCACGTACTATAGATTGCCGGGCAGAAACCATTTCTTCAGAAAATCAGAGAGAGTTGTGAGTATGGTCTCTCCATCTAGGCAGGAGGAGCAGGTGCAGGTTGTTTGTGCACATGTGGAGACGTCTGAGGCGAGAGAGGAACCACAACAAGCTGCCACTATTGATGATGTCTCGCCAAAGCCCACGTCCGAGGGAATAATTGAAGCAAGCTTAGGGGAGGTAGCCCCGAAAATCTCTTATGTGCCACCTTATAGGTGTGTTGAGGCAGCAGATGTTTCAAATGTGGTTAATCCTAAGTCAAAGAAGGAGCATCGTCACTTTAAAAAATTCCTGGAGATATTCTGAAAACTCCACATCAACGTTCCGTTAGTGGAGATGATCGAGAAAGTACCCGCCTATGGGAGGTTCATTAAAGAAATCATCAATAAGAAGAGGCAGATAAAAGACGATGAAATTTATTGGATGAATGAGACAGTGAGCTCTATGATTCACGGGAGTTCACCACAGAAGAGAAAGGACCCAGGAGGTTTTTACATTCCGTGTTCAATAGGTGGTCAACATGTTTCTAAAGTGCAATGTGATTCCGGCGCTAGTATAAATCTCATGCCTTTGGCTACATTTCAAAAGCTGGGGTTAAAAGAGATAAAGAAGTTGGCTGCAACAATTGAATTGGAGGATGGGTCTACAGTGAGACCCTATGGAGTATGTGAAGATGTTCTAGTCAAAGTGGATAGATTCATATTTCCGGTGGATTTTGTCGTCATGGATATGCCACCACTCCAAAGCTGTGAAATTCTTCTAGGAAGACCGTTTCAAGCAATGGCAGATGTCGTGACTGCCTTAGGGAGAGGTACTCTGTCTTTGGGCGTTGGAGGAGATCGTGTTGAATTCAAATTACCGAATGATCCTCTAAGCCCAGTTCCCAAGGTGAAAAGATGATGATTGTCACACCGTCTAGCCTAAGACGTTAAACAAGGGCGCTTGTTGGGAGGCAACCCAACCATTGGTACATTAGGATAGTTTAATGTTAGGTGTAGTTTGCTTTTATTTTGTTTACTTTTTAGTTTAAAAATGATACCTTGATCCGTTTGTTAAATGTGCAGGAACAGGCAGGGTCGATACCATCGACACATCAGTCGATGGTATCGACATGGGTTCAGGTTGACACCAGCAGAAATCGCACTGCGTCGATACCATCGACGGCCCCGTCGATGGCATCGACATGGTCACAGGCAGGTCGCAATAAAAGTGTCGATGGTATCGACACCCCAGTCGATACCATCGAGATCTCTGGAGATATTCAGACGAATTTTGCTCAGTCAACTCGATACCATCGACGGCCTCGTCGATGGTATCGACATCATCACAGGTTGAATGCAATAAACGGAGGTGTCGCAATAAAAGCAAGTCGATACCATCGACACCCGTCGATGGCATCGACGGACATGTCATCGATCCGCATGAAGACATCGACGACGATCGCAACAGCCACGTCAGCGATCCGGGTGCTGCGTCGATACCATCGACTTCTGTCGATGGTATCGACCCGTCAGCGATCCGGGTTTCTCGATCCAGCAAACGTCAGCCGTCGATACCAGCGACAGATGCGGCTACCCGCGAGACGTGTCGATACCATCGACCCGCGTCGATGGTATCGACGGGTCAACAGGGGCGCCGATCAAGTCTATTTAAGAGGACTTGCAACGTCATATGACATCACACCCTCAGAGCAAGTATCTCCCATTGTGCAGAGCACTCCCCCGAGCCCTCTACACCTGCGGAGAAGCGTAATCGAGCAAAGATCTTCACCGAGCGGAGAATTTCTCTCCATCTTCACCGAGCTCTTTTCTCCCAATCTCATTCTTCTCGCAATCATGGTGCATACGGGCGGAGCATCTTCATCAAGCGCGCACCCCATGGAGATCGAGGAGTTTGTTCCTCCTCCAACTGCTTCCATCTCTCGTCCACGCCTCATTCATGCCAACATGGATGTAAGGAAGGTATACGAGGAGATAATGAAGCGGAAGTTCGAGGCAACCCGGTATGTGGACCGGGGAATGATCAGGGAGCTGGGATTCGAGGCCAACTTGGCCTATGTGTTGGCCGGGCAAGCGCGGCACACCAATCGCTTCTATGAGATGGACTGTCATGCGGATGGGCAGCCATTTTTCGGCGAATGGCCCACATACAAGGAACTGGTGGCCGAGTTCATGGCGTCTCTTGATATCTGCGTCGTACCAAATGACGTAGTACCATCGGACCAGACGTGGATCCAGGGAAGGGTGTCCTTCCGACTCTTCAACAACAATTACAACATCACGTTGAAGCAGTTCAACGACATCTTCAATTGGAACCACAGCCGCCACGATCACCGACGCCCCGACGCCCGCACCGACTACGACAAAATCTTCGCCGAGCTAGTTACAGTGCCGGCAGGGAAGACCGTGAGCTACCACAATGCCGCGGTAGTGGATTTTGAGCACCCGTTCGTCCGGGTCTTGCATAGGATGCTGAGCTTGACCTTCTTCGCTCGGAGCGATCTTGCTTTGAGCAAGTTTCAGGAGAGTGACCTGTTCTTTCTCTATGCACTCCTGAAACGTCAAGAGTGCAACTGGGGAGCATTCTGGTTACAGCGCGTCATGGCGGTGAAGCGGAGCACAAGGAAGGCTCCAATACACTTTGGTGGTCTTGTCACCAAGTTGGCGCTGTACTTGGGGCTGAACTTTCAGTCCATGACTCCGATTTCTGCGCGGAGTAAGGTGAACGTGCAACACTTGCACCGTTCAAACCTCATTCTTATCCGAGACGGGTTGGCATACGCTCATTTCCACGTCAACCAAGCTTACCAGGAGGCATCCCTGCCGGACGACGTCTTCCACATCGAGGGCAAGCAGCATTTCCGATGGCCCATCATAGCCATCGAGTCCTCCGAAGAAGAAGGCGGAGGTGAAGACCAAGAAGGCGAGGCCGAGGAAGACGAGGAGGCTTTCACACCTCTTCGAGCACGCGTGGCACCACAGAAGCGTCCTAGGATGCATCCAGGTGCATCTTCATCATCTCAGCCCCCGCCGCCATCACCACAGCAAGAGCAGCCAGCTGCGGATCCCTACTCCATGCAAGGGATGTACACCATGCTGCAGGACATACAACAGACTCAGCTGCAGCACATGGGTATGTATACCGGCATTCATGAGACTACGAGCCGGGTACTTGACAACCAACGGGATATGTTCGAGAACGAGCGGCTCATCCTCGCCAACCAAGAGCAAATGCACACCCAGTTGCAGCGGATAGAGACGCAGCAGGAGCCCTTCTTCGACCACTACTGGAGTCGAGACTACTTTGGAGGTTATCCACAACCTCCACCGAGGACCCAATATGATCCAAGCTTCCAGGGGGAGTACCCGTCTTGGGATCCTATGGCACCACAATACCCACCACCGCCTCCGCAAGATTGATCAGGGTATCACTGTTCCACCCTTAAGTTGGTTTTTGACTATGAGGCCATAGTCGGATTCAAGCTTAGGGGGGTGGCTGGAACAGCTCTATCTTTTATCTTTTCTTTAGTTGTTTTTAGTTTCTGCTTTGTTATTTGTTTTTGCAATTTTAAATTTTTATTTAGGATCCACATCTATCTAGTGTAATCGTGGATGTCTTAAAAATTGTCATCTTGCTGTTTTCATGGGGAAATTAAGGGAATTTAAAATTTTTTTCTGTGTCTTTTGGATAGCTTTACTTGGTTGTCCTTGGGGAACTTGTTCTATGAAAATGATTGATTATGTCAACTTTGAAGCAATATGTCATACTCACACCCCCATTGACTCATGAAAAGTGGATAGTAACGGTTGTTTGAGCCTAACCTAATCAAATGGTAATGAGACCTTAATCAGATGTAAGAGAAAGAACCCTTTAAACTACTACACATGTCAGTAAGGAGGGACACATAATTTTCTTCTAAGGTTCAGTCACTTAATCTTGTGATCATTCCACCCCATTTTCTATAATCCACTCAAGAATTGGAAGTAAAGTGCAGTTTCAATTTCTTTTGTGTGCATAGCATGTAGATAGAATTTGCATTGTTATTTTCATACTTTTGCATAAAATGAAAAAAAATGTATAGTGATTCATGCACATTACCTTTAGGTGCATGTCATGTAGTTGCACTCATACTTTCATGATTTTCATGCATAAGTACACCATGTATCTCAGTTGACCTGAAAAGTGATCTAAATTGTTCCATACCCTCACATTAGTACAAAGATTTCCAATCATGAAGAAAATAGCCTAACACATGTATCTCTAAGCAATTATGGATATGTGGGCTAAGAGGAAAAGAAAAAAATCTGAAAAAATTTTTTTGAAAAAAAAAGAGAATTTAGAAGGAAATGGAATAAGAGGGAGAAAGGAATGATATCACTTGTATAACAGGGGAATTGAGTACATGATGTGGCTTGAGTAGATTTCTATCTCATTTTGAGGTAGAAGGTTAGTGCATGCATCATTCCACCCACTTTTAGGCATTAGGGCATTCTTAATGTGAATTTGCATCATTTAGGGCATTTTGTTATATGCATAATGAAACTGTGTAATACTTCCATATTCTCCCATGAACCACCCATTCCATCCACCCGTTGCTCGAATTGGTAGGTCACCGTGATTTTCTCCTCACTCATGATTATAAGGAGGACTGCTTCCATGTAGATGGTAGTTAGGGCGAGCAACGTAGTTTAGGCGATCACAAGATGCACCATGGCTGAATCGGCGAACTTTATTATGTTAACTGCCTTATGTGATAGTGTTCATCGGTTTGAAGGATAATTTCTTTTATTGATGATTATTGTCGCCTATAGGGTAATTACTGTTCTGTGATTAGGGTAGGCCGGTTTGAGAACGTCCAGTGGGAGTCATTTGTGCTGTGGGTTGGTATTTTGATTGTTAGTTGACATTCACAATTCTATTCTAAGGATTAGTTGCTCGAGGGCGAGCAATGTTTAAGCTTAGGGGAGTTTGATGCGATGATTTTGAGTCGCATTTATAGACCGATTTCATATGTGTTTTGTGCCTTAATTACTCATTTTCATGGATATTATTGCATAATTCACTTTATTTGGTCTTTGCCATCATTTTATATCAAATCCCCTTTGTTTCACTATTTTAAGCATTATTGGTCATCTTATTATAAATTGTGTGGATTTACTTGGGCCTTTTGTGAAATTTCAGGAAGAACAAGTATCTGCATCCGTCGATACCATCGACGGATGTCGATACCATCGACCAAGCCACAGGTTGTCAGCCGAGAAGAGCAATACAGAGTCGATACCATCGACACCCATGTCGATGGCATCGAGATGTCTCCAGGCTGCTGGCGAGGATGAAGTCGATACCATCGACGCAAGTCGATGCCATCGACTCAAGGAGAGCTACAGCGTCGCTAAACGACAACAACCGACGCTAAAGGAGTCGATACCATCGACACCCAAGTCGATGGTATCGAGATCATGACAGGCGCTCAGAATAAAAGAAAGGAAAGCTGCCGCTAATCCGCTGGGTCGATACCATCGACTCGCGTCGATGGTATCGACGCCGGCAGATATGCGTTGGATTTGTTTTGATTTCGATCGGACGGCTGTTGTTATTTGACGACCTAATTAGGGACTTATACCTAATGACGGCCGCCCAGACGTGATCATGATCTCATTTTTGGATTGCACGAGTGCCGAGGAGGAGAGAAAGGAGAACGAAGGCTGAGAAGCTCATTCCGGGTGATTCGGACGCTGCCGAAGACAATTTCCACCACCGACAGGCGGGGAAAGCTTGTGTTCTACGCCAAGGATCCACCGGTTCTTCTCCGTTCAGGGGTTTTCCCATTTATTTCACGTTTTTCTTATGAATTCCCCAATTTCTACCATGTATTCGTGTAAGATGAACATGAGAGGCTAAAACCCTCAATCTTTAGGACCAGGAGTAGCCCGGGGATACATTGTATGATGATTTTATATTGATAATTCATATTTTTCTCTCATATCCGTGGTATAAATTCGTTTTCTCTATTGCTATTGTTATGTTTGATCACCATAATAATAAATTAATGCCCTTAATCACTTCGACAGAAGGATTAACGGTTGAAAAGAGACGAATTCTACATTAATTAATAAAACCCTTGACAAAGGAGTTGTAAAATTAATGGTGGGAACTGAGGGACCGATCTTAATGCGCTTAGTTTAGGGGAATGATTACTATGACGATGGAATCAACCTAAATCTAAGTAGTGGATTACACCACGACAGTGGGTAATTCTCATTTCAGGCCACTACCCGGATAGAGAGAGAAGTGTGAGGAATTACATGAAATCTAATACAATGTTGACCCGCGGTGAAACCGCCATCCTAAAGATATCCTTTTAATTGATTAAATTAACCTTTAATCGATTGTTTTCTTTGTTTGATTTTTATTTTCTTTTAATTTGAACAACAAAACCTTACTTTGTTAATCGGTCTAGCTGATTGCGATTAGTTAGTAGAAGTCTCCAATAATTCACGTATCCCTGAGTTCGACTCGGGCCTCACAAGGCCTATATTACTCGACGCGTACACTTGCGTTTTTAGCGCGTAGTAAAATACACGTCACTGCTCGTAGGCTGAGGGAGGAAGAACACAGGGAAGAAGAGTAGTTGCTCGAAGAGGAAGAACGGGCACCAAGAACAGAGGAAGAACGGCCACCAACCCGGACTCGCTCCGGACCTCGCAGCCGAAGAAGAAAGATCTCCACGCTTGCACTGATCACACTGAAAGGAAAACTATAAGAAAAAGAACCGAAGGAAGCACTGTTGAAACAACCCAGCCGTTGCCGGTGGAGAAAATCACAAGAAAAGAAGGAAAAAAAAAGAAAAAAGGACCTTTCCTCTTCGAGCTCTCGCAGACAGATCAACCGGGGAGAGACTGCTCGTCAACCGGCTGCTGCTCTCTAGGATGAGGCTGGGCTGCTCGTGCTCGTCAACCGGCTGGTCGACACTGAGGAAGAAGGACCTCGCAGTCTCCGCTCGTCTCCGCTTGCTTGAGGCTGGTCGACGCTCCACTCGTCTCCGCTTGCTTGAGGCTGGTCGACACTTCCGCTTGCTTGCACTGATCGGACTGATGGAAATAGAAGAATAGGAAAACAATCACGGAAGGAAGAACGGAAGAGCGGAAGGGAGAGGGGAGAACAGAAGAGCGGAAGTTGTTTACCTTGTGCAGGAAGAAGAGAAGACGAGATGAGAGGATGGATGGAGTGTGGAAGTAGCTATAAAGCTTCAAAGCATTCAAAACGGCCACCTACCTTCGTCTGCCCCTGCAAACGAAAGGACTTGACGCTGGCGAGCTTTGAAAGCTGGCGAGCTTTGAAAGCTGGGCAGGTGGAAAACGCCCGTTTCTTGGCGCCTTTGCTGGAAAACGCCAGTTTCTTGGCGCCTTTGCTGGAAAACGCCAGTTTCTTGGCGCCTTTGGTGAAAAGCGCCAGATTTTGGACGCCTTTGGTGGAAAACGCCAGATTTTACGCGCCTTTGGTTGAAAACACCAGAATCTTGGCGCTTTTTGGTCCAAACCGGGCTATTCCTGGAAATAAGTTTCTAATGATGCTATATATGTCAATATTTTTATTAAACCGTGCTATTTTGGTTTTTAATCCAATTCTTGGCAGCTTTCCTCATTGGCAGTAGCTGTCGTCAGGAGCCGACTGGCAAACTCGTCAACACGGTGCCTGTTGATGAGGAAGCGGACATACTCTGCCTCCCCCTGAGAGATCCGTTCAAACCCGGCATAGCATCGCATCAGCTCCGGCAACTCATTCCTCACCGCTTCTTCAACATCAGACTCATTGATGATGTTCCCAGTCTCACTGCCGAAATAGCTCTCCAGGACTTTTTCTTTGTGCAGCTCCATCTGCTGCAAGTGGTCTCCGATTCCATGGTGGTAAGAACCAAAGGACACCACCGCAGGGCTGTAGGCTTCTGGTTTGAGCCTTCTGTAGTAACAATGCGTAAATGACAAAATGAGGAATGACACTCTATGATGCATACAAAGTCAACACGTACCTGCAGTTAAACATTACGACAATATACTATATCATTTGATAATTAGAGCAAGTATACTTCGTACTTCTGATTTTACAAGTAAAGGATTTTTTTTGCTTCATTTGATAATGCGGTGTGAATGAACATGGTAGAAGAAACTTAAAACAACTTGTTAAAAAAACATTTGGCATCAAGTGCGTAACTTGGACGTGGATTCTTGTGGAGAAATTAATTTATACTCTGGAGAGTTGTCCCCAAATTTTGACAACAACAATACATTGAAATTAGAATGTGCGGTGATGGCCGACCAAACCTTATGAGTCATCAATGGTGGATACCAAGTCAAATATAAAGCTACATTTTACAGGGCAGGTTATGTAATCATTTCGCTCAGATGTGATCTAAATGGTTATTATATGAATGTCGTACTCACCTCTCGATATTACAGTAGGGTCATGACCCTAGACCTAGAACCACGACAAGCGTTAATAGATGAGTTTTATACTTTGACATCACTTAGTGTTACCTTGTTGGACGTGATTATTACAGTTGTTGGGTTTACATTTGTTATAGAGTTGGGTTTTCTCTCTCCGATATAATAAAAGTGATATTCAAGGCCTCTTGATGGAGTGAGAAGAAATTTTTTATGACAATGCTCCTATCGGTCAATATACAATTATCGATCTCATCTGCATTTTACTAGTCTTCTCAATTATCAAGACCTTCTATTAAATAAAGCAATGTCTTTTGCACGCCTCAAATTTTTTTTTTGAAAGCACCACTTCATTAGATTACGAAAAAGGAATCAGGTCCGTACAAGCTAACCTAGTTACTGATAAAGGAAAATTTTCAATAGAGAAAAAAACTGACTGACTCTCTACTCTAGCAGTATTAGCTATGCTATGGGCTACTGAATTTAATCTCCTACTAACAGCTTCAAAGCAGCACGTTGAAAAAAATCTACTGAGGTGGTGGATATCCGCGATGATATTGCCCAAGACATTCCTTCCCGGCTGGCCCCTCTTTAATTCTGCAATGACTTCTGATGTGTCTGTTTCAACAATGATACTTCTGGCATGGAGTTTCTGTGCAGTCATCAGCCCCAACCTGATCACCATAGCTTCTGCAGCTGTCACCGAGTATGCTCCACTCTGTCCATCTCCCGCCATCGCCACCAGCTGTCCTTCTTGGTCCGTGATCGCTACACCGATGCCCGTCCTCTTATGCATATCTACTGATGCGTCGCAACTGACCTTAACTGGTCTGGTCCGGTCACTACCAAAAAACATAGTATTGGTGACAGTCATGTAAAAAATAATGCACTTTAGGTGACATATTTGTACATGACTTATAATCTGTGTAGGCCTACGTAAAATAGATGACATACATTTTTGTATATTTGAAAGGGTGACATACTTTAGGTGACATGCATATATGTCACGTGTAGTCTGTACAACATATGTGACAGACATTTTATCAAACTTGAAAGGGTGACACAGTATATGTGACATACATTTGAATCACCTATGTTGTAATGGGGGTTTACACATGTATATGAGTCAAGTGTAATATACAAGGAGACATAACATTTAGGTGACATGTTTGTGTGTCACCAAAGTTATAGATGACATAAATTCATGTCACTTAACCTTAGAAATTTTACAAAATTACTATGCGAGGACATTGTCTTGATATGAGACTTGAATTCTCACAAATACAATACGGGGGACCTGCTGTTAGAGGAAATTCTCGTGATATGGGCCCCAACCCTCACATATGCATTTTAAGATAATTGTTGTGAGTGGACATTGTCACTATATGGGCCCCAGTCCCTATAAAATGCATTGAAAGAGACTTTTTATGAGAAGAAATGTGTCATGGCTCCTCCTGAGTGTATTTTTGTTGGAATATATCAACACTTATTTGGTCACCGTGTGCTGGACGATGATGCAATGCGAGGGCGCTGAGCCGCTGCACGTGACATGGGAACCGACGACGATTCTGTTTGGCTCCCACCTACCTCTGATTAATTATTGTACCTACCCCAGTGTCGCTGATGGCAGGGGTTCTCTGCTCGTCTTGTTCCCCCACACCATAGTATCCAGATCCGACTTACCATAGTGTCTCCCGAATGCGGATAGAAGGCGACCAGAAAAGTTCGGCCATAACTTCAAGTCAGATTCAACTTATCAACTTTTGTTGGACTTGGCCATACCGGTGGTGGCTGCCCTTTTTTCGGCAACCAAGCCCATAACAGCAAGGGATTAGGGCAAGAACGCACTCGGAGCATCCCTGGTGCCTAGCTGTCCAGGTCTCAACACGTCGAGGATCGATACGATAGAGTCCAACATCGATCCCCTGAGGAGGCAGCCCATACATGATTCCCTACAGTCGTGTGTTAAGCAGGCTTGGCACTGGTCAACCCAGCAGGAAGGACTGCCCTGCTGGCCGCCATACACGAGAGTGTTCCCTCCATGTCTCAGTTTCGCTCTCTTTAATGGCAAATTTCAGTTTTCCCACATCGACAATGACACATTATGACCGTCTTACTATGTCACAAGTGAAAAGCCGTGAGGTTGTTCCTGTGGTCCTTTACCACACCAGGCTTACATCCTGCATGGTTGGACATGCTGCACAAGTTTTATGTCCTTTTAGGAGCCTCCATACATGTCGCGACAAACCGTTAGTAGCTAACCGTTTTGGTAATCATCTTCGGGTTGTTCATTTATCTTCACTGAGTCGTGTTGATGGGATCCGTAAGGCGTTGGAGTATGCGGATGTTTGGGAGGGCTTGGTGTTTGCTCTTTGTTCTTCCAAGCATTGGATGTGTGGTGTATGCCTTGGCATCGTGCCATGGTCTAAAGCATATCCTCATCAAGCTTCTGATGGCTCTGATGTTACTAACACTCTACCTTGATAGCCTGGTGAGACATCACTCGATGTGATGGTTTTCCTGCTCCCATCAATTCTGGATTTCCAGATTTTGTTCCTTGCACCCTGTCAGCTCGTCAGCGTATTGAGCCACTACCTCTGCCTGTTGACCGACTATAGCTCAACACAGATTTTCTAGATTTTGTCTTTCGCATGGGTGACCCTACCGTAAAGAGCATCCCTCTTCTTTGTCGTTTGCCCTTTGCCGACACTCTTCGTGCTTGCTTACTCTAGGTGGCTTCTTGCCCACGCTCTATTGATGCATGGATTTGTCTTTTATTGCTTCCAGCTTGTGTTCTGTATCTCTTCTCCCCTATGTCTGCTCAAGAACAGTCTTCTCAAAAATTCATCTCTCTACAACAACTTATGATCCTTAAGGCTTTGGAGACTTGGAATTTAGGACCTGATGGCATTCAACAACTCCTGGCTCAGATTTTGGCTCATTGTTGTCCTACCGGGCGAGAACATTCTTCTGAAGCTTGTATTTCACGTGTAAATTCTAAGATCAAAGATAGCCAATTTTCTACTACCATCCGTGTTCTATCCTCTAGTGGTGTTACCCCCACAAAAGCTGCTAATTATTCTTATCTTGAAGCTAAACACCCTCAACCTCCACTTCCATTGGTACAACCTCAATCTGAAATTTCTAGCTCTCCATTTGTTGCTTCTTGCTCTATGATTGAAGAAGCCATTTTATCATTCAAGAAAGGAACCGCTTGCACACGTGATGGCCTATGATCACAACATCTTATTGATTATATGTGTGGGGCTTCCGCTGCAGTGAAAGATGATTTTTTAAATGCAATTTCAACTATAGTGAATCTTTGGCTCACTGGTCGTTGTCCAGATTCCCTAGCTCCCTACATTGCCAGTTCTCCATTGACTCCTTTTCTCAAACCAGACAATGGCATTCAGCCTATTGCTATGGGTACTATTTATTCGTGCCTTATATCCAAAGTTGCGACAAAGGGTGTAAGTTCTGATGTCATCCCTTATCTTATGTATCATCAGTATGGTGTTGGTATTTCTGGTGGTGTTGAGGCCCTTCTACATGCTGTCACTTGACTTGTCTATGAACAACAACACCACACTATAGTCACCATGGCTCTTATTGACTTCAACAATGCCTTTAACATTGTTGATAGATCTACCATATTCCAAGAGGTTCATCTTCATTGCCCTTCTATTGTACGATGGGTTGAGTTTTTCTATAGCTCTCCATCTCCTCTCTATATGGATCATGGTGAGCCTCTTTTTTCTTCTGTCGGGGTACAACAAGGTGACCCATTAGGCTCCCTACTTTTTTCCCTGGGACTCCACCCTCTTATTTTACAGGCAAAGGATGCATGTCAACTTGACCTCCTTTCTTTCTACCTTGATGATGGTACCCTCATTGGGGACACAGAGGTTGTTTCGAAGGCTCTATCCCTCATTCAAGAGCGAGGCCCGATGTATGGTCTTCATCTCAATACTAAGAAGATAGATTTTTTGGCCATCTGATGACCCTAGATGAGGCTCGAATGTGGGCTTATTTCCAACTGACATCTCTCATCCAGAGCGTGGAGTGAAGATTCTAGGTGGCCCAATTTTCTACATATGCATCTGTTGTGAAGGAACTTCTCCAAAAAGGTGTGATGAAGATCCTTGATATGATGGATCACGTGTCCTCACTCCAGGACCCACATTGTGAGCTTCTTCTTCTTAGGTGTTGTGTTGGGATTCCCAAACTGTTGTTTGATCTTCACACAACATCTCCTTCTTCTATCACACCTGTGTTGGATATTTTTTATCACGGTCTTCGTCGTTGTCTGGAGCGTATTGTGGTTGGTGACGGCCCATGTTTTGGTGATTTACAATGGTGTTTGGCTACAATTCCTATGCATCTAGGGGGATTGGGGATCAAGTCTCTCATGATGTCAGTAAATTTGCTTTTGTTGCCTCTCAGATACACACTAAAGATCTCCAAGACCATATGTTGCGTGAGGTCACATGCGTGCATGTAGGGCTCCCCTTTGTCCAAGCACATGCTTGCATATGTAATATCTTGCCATCTTTATGTTGGTCTATGTTGACAAGTATGCATTCTACCACCCTAAAGACCCAGTCTATTTTAGTAGACGCTTACTACAAAATGGTCATCCAGCAAATCATGGCAAGTGACCTATCCTTACGGCAACCTGTTATTCTCGCTTCTTTATAAGCCGATCATGCACAAAATTTTTTGAGGGTTGTTCCTATTGATGGCCTTGGTCTGTCTATGTTACCCATTGAGTATCGAGATATCCTTCGGTATTGGCATATGATTCCCTTGTATCTAGGTGATGAACGTTGTCTAATTTGCATCATCACAGATCTTGATGCCTATGGTGATCATGCAGTGCACTGCCACTCATGGCCTGGTTATAAGTTTCATCATGATGTTGGCACTCGATCTGGGTTAAAGGTTTTGAAAGAAGATCCATTGGCCTTCCTTGGCACTCAATCTGATGGTGTTCATTCATTCCGACCTGCAGACATTCTTTTATTTCACTGGATGAATGGAAAACATGCCTGTGTTGACCTAATAAGAGTTTCTCCCTTGACAGGTATTCTTTCAAAAAACTTTAAAGCAGGACAGGCAGCGTCCGAGGTAGCAATACAAAAAGTTCATAAACATGGAACAACATATGAGGCCAATCAACATCATTTTCTACCTTTCTCCTTTGACAACCTTTGGGGTGCCTGCTGACAATGCAGTTTCTCTTCTTCGACACCTTCAACATATATAAATAGGAACCTTATTATGCCTTCATGTACATGTAATGATTTTATTTTTGGGTCATTGGGTTTTGCCATCCAACAAGGATTGGCAACCCAGTTTGTTACTTGCGCTTCTGTGAGAGCTTTTATGTAATCTTTTAAGCAATTATATGAAACATATTAAGTGACATGTTGTGAGATGACACCATCATGATATGGACCCTGACTCCTCAGAAATTTATTTTTAGGGGCTTACTGCAAGAGCACACTATCATGATAGTGGTCACATATCCTCCCAAATGCAATTCCAATGACATGTTGGGAGAGGACATTCTCATGATATGTGATGTGGCTCCTCTCAAATGCATTTTCAAAGACCTGATGTGAGTGGATGCCATAATGATATGGGCCCTAGTTCCTCCCAAAAACATATTCAGTGACATGTTATGAGACGACATCATCATGATATGGGCCCTGGCTCCTCAGAAATTTATTTTTAGGGACTTACCGTGAGAGCACACTATCATGATATTGGTCACATATCCTCCCAAATGCAATTACAATGACATGTTAGGAGAGGACATTGTGATGATATAAGAGGTGGCTCCTCTCAGATGCATTTTCAAAGACTTGATGTGAGAGGATGCCATAATGATATGGGCCTTGGTTCCTCCCAAAAACATATTCAGTGAAATGTTGTGAGATGACACCATCATGATATGGGCCCTGGCTCCTCAGAAATTTACTTTTAGGGACTTACCGTGAGAGCACACTATCATGATAGTGGTCACATATCCTCCCAAATGCAATTACAATGACATGTTGGGGGAGGACATTGTCATGATATGTGATGTGGCTCCTCCAAAATGCATTTTTGGGATCTTCCCGTGAGAGGACACCTTCATGATATGGGTCATGGATCCTCAAAAGATTATTTTTAGGGACTTGTTGTGAGAGCACACTGACATGATATTGGTCATAGATCCTCCCATATACACCTCCATCCACATGCTACGAGAGGACATTCTCATGATATGGGATAGAGGGTCACCCTGGCGAAGTCCACATGCAACACTACTACAGAATAGGCCTTTGGCGTCGGTCGTTTAACACCCTTTGGCGACAGTTTTCCAGTGACGCCTTTGTGGGCGCCGCTAAAGGTCGAACTCTTCGGCGTCGGTTTTCTAACTGACGCCTATATGACCTATAGGCGTCGGTTATATATAGTTGGCCGACGTCTATAGGTTTGGTGCCACAAAAAAGGGCACCACCTAGGACACTTTCTGCGTCGGTTAACAACTGAACAACCGACGCCATAAGCCCAGACGACACGGAGAAGCACGGCCGTGCTTCGCTGCACGGCCGTGTTTAGTACTATAGGCATCGGTTGTATACAAATAAGTGACGCCTTTTCCACCACGACCGTGCTTTCCTGCACGGTCTGGTTGTTTGTCATATTAGGCGTCGATTTTTATCAAATAACCGACGCTATAGGCCTTTGATGAGGGTGTTTTATAAATAACCGACGTCTATACTTTAAATTTTTTTTTATCAGTTTACAGGCCTGCTGTGGCTGGTCAGCAGGATTAGAACCTGCAGTTCAGTTTTCTGAACTACAGGTTTACGACATCCATTGATATCAGCCTACAAATAGGTCACAAACCTGCAAAATCAACAAATATTTTTTCTCACAAGTAGATACATTCAGACATCAATTCCATTCTCACATTCACACATGTAGAAACATTCAAATACATGTATAAACATTCAGAAATATTTATTTACAAAATATCATTCATGATCGCTATCAGCATCCCAATTATATCTTACAATCGCCACTGCTTGTATGGATTTTGCCCATTCTTCTCTTACTTCATTTAATGCTTCCATCGTTCATGGAGCATGTACATTTTTTAAGCGTTTACCTATAGTGTGGTCGATTGTAAACGCCTGCAAAGAGAATGATGTATATATATAAGTAATAATATAAAAATAAGATTGATATATTTCATACTAACTAATGAGACTATATATAATACCTCATGTATGGTATTAATATCCAATGCGGCATGTCGGATAATCATCTGCATAAATCGCATCACATAGTATGCGCATGCCCAACCGTTGTCTTGTGTAGCGCACTATAAATTGAAACATACAAACTATTAAAAAATACAACTAAGTACAGTTCACATAAATAATATATACATTGGAGTCGGGAACTTACTTTTACGTTCTCCCAAATTATTGGCTGGTTCTTTCTCCTTGGGACATTTCCTCCAGCATTTTTGAATGCATCTAAACCCCTACATGTTAATGTAACACAGTAAATTGCATAATTAAATAGTAATGTAATAACAGTGTTAACGGATATAAAAATGAAATATTTCTCACCAGAATAATGGCATTCTCAATGTGTGTCCAATTTTAGTGTTCAATGTACTTCCCCCAGGATCTAGATAATAAACAGTGAACGTCCTGGGGACAATAACTAGTAACTCCCAATGTCTACCGCTAGAGGTAAAAAAGTTAAAAATTAATAACTCAAAATGCATAATAAAAATGGAATTTACTTAAGTCCAAATTATAAATAAAGTAAACTTACTTGACATTGAATGGAGCTATTATTATCATCTTCTTTTGCTGACCAAAAACTGTAAAAGCATCTATACAGTATTGTTGAACACTATCAGGGTCTTTAGCTACCATACTAATCAATGATGGAATCAAAAATCCCACATGATCAAATGCAAATTGTTTGCATTGATCTTCGACTAAGTAGCTACAAAACATGTATTACGTATGCATTAATATATAAGAAACCAGATCACCGGATCTTACACAAGGTATATGGATGTATAAACAAGATCTCACCTTATCCATGTCTCTATCATTGATGTATTCAACCAAGCATACATAAACAGCTCAATAATATCTTGTATAAATAAAGAGCTATCATATGATTGACCTGCATAATCTGCTTCTAAAGAAACAACTATAGGGCAATGCATATTATGTGCCCGTAGCCAACATGCCATTCCCCTACAAGCAGGACCTAATGGGTATTTTAGGTCAGTTGGAACCCAACTTGGTAATGCAGGAAGTGGAGGTGGAGGCCTAGGTGCTCCGGGTGTCTTCTTTTTAACCTGTATATATAATTTCAGATCAGTTGACCTCATATATACACATTAACAATCTAAAGTAATGTAAATTTATCTTACAATTTCATTAGTGTAGATGACATCTGTTTTGGGCCACAATATCACCCCGCCTTCTGCCTCACCAAGTGTATCAATATCTGGATGGGCATATGGCAATGCAGCTTCCCTCCAATCAGGTAATACACATATCGGGCTCACACAAACGTAGCCCTGTGGCAGTGGAGTCCCATGAAACGTTGCCCCAGGAAGGGACGGGTAAGCCCGCGCCTCTGCAACAACATAGTCTTGCATTCTTAAGCGGCATGGCTTCAATGCCTACAAATTTACGTAAAGAATGTTATACATATATACATATCATATTGAAAACATATCATCTTGAAAAGACTAGCTACAATGTCATAAACAATACTACTTACAGGAGACGTGCTAGGCGATGGGTCTCCAGGATTACTCACAGTCTGTGCATCAGGAGAGGAGTGGGTCGTCATAGGCTGATTGGAAGCCTGAGATGCCTGCCACCGCACTATTTCTTCCTTGACCTTCTCAGCAACTATATCATTGACCTTCTTAGCAACTATATCCTCGACTCTCTTATTCTCCTATACATGGATAAAAGAAATATTAGATTCTTATTATTGAATTTCCTTTTGCAGTAACATTCTAAAAAAAGAATAGGTTACCTCTTCTTAAGAAAGTCCCGCTCTGGGTTTGCGCTGGGATGGCCCAAAGAATTCTTTGATGCCCACACCAGCGCCTGCACCCCTAACATGTCCAGGATGCTCTGGGTTACCTAGAGCAACTGTCAATTCATCCCTTGTGCCCTGAGGGATGAACGTGCCTTGTTTCCTCTACTCGTGCAGCTCCCGCTAATCACCATCAACAGGATAGTTTACAAAATTATTGCGGTTCACTCCAATTGC
Organism: Alisma plantago-aquatica; assembly: GCA_963693085.1. NCBI lineage: Eukaryota > Viridiplantae > Streptophyta > Magnoliopsida > Alismatales > Alismataceae > Alisma > Alisma plantago-aquatica. The sequence continues at coordinate 939,588,628 of OY856413.1, read as the reverse complement.
ATTTCCTCCATTACCAAACTCCACAACCAATTTGGATCCACTGCCACTTAGCGCTATTAACTTCTTCAACATAGTGATGCCCCTTTTCTTGTTAAGTGTTTGGTGCTGCGCATCAAGTTGCTCTAGTGCTTCAGTCGGTACATGTGCATCATCAACCTAAAATTTGACAAAAATAAACACACTGAATTAGCCCAATATAGAAATATAGGATATATGACATAACTAGAAGATAATGAATTTTATAGAAATACAGGATATGTTTTTAGAACTTACATAGGTATCCTCGCCATGCTCGTCATGGATAGCATGCTCATCATGGACTTCATGCTCATCATGGACATCATGCTCATCATGGTCAACCATCTGAAAATGTCATTAAAAAGCCAAACATTTAGCATTTGTATTAACTAGAAAAAGGCAAACATTTAGCATTTGTATTAACTAGAAAAAGGTAAACATTTAGCATTTGTATTAACTAGAAAAAGGCAAACATTTAGCATTTGTATAAACATACATGTCTTTAAAACTGTAATCTTTTATCAATTAACAATCCTTCATTGTGATCTCCGCGCACATATAAGTCATCATTAGCTTCAATATTTTGTGGAGTTGGCAACCCAACTGAGAATGGACTGGAGTCATCATACTTATCATAGTACTCTTCTTCATCTATAGGATCTTCAATGAACTATCTTTTACCATGAAGAACAACCGACCATTTATCATTTGTAGGATCATCGATACAGAATATTTGTTTCGCCTGTGTATAACGGTATCTATTGTTAGCTTTCAACTTATACAATCTCAACACAGTGCTAAGCTTCGTAAACTTAGCACAGCCTGTGCATAACGGTATCTCAGCATCATGCACAATGTTTCTAAAGATAGGAGGTGGATCGGTGTGCTCTACCCTACAACTATCCAGCATTGCATCAACGATGTCTGCTGGAACTGGTTCGTTCACATTTACGTCATTGGAGGCAATTTCTTCTTCCACCCAAGCACTGCTATCGACATCTACTGGTTTCGATTTTGAAATCTCTCCATGCCAGTGCCATTCTGTATAGCCTTGTACAATCCCATTGCACATGACATGACTTTTGATTTCCTCACCAGTGTTGACTTTCAAGTTGTTACCGCAATGCCTACATGGATAGTAGAATTTATCTTTAGGTTTTTTCCTATGTTCCTCGGCAAATCTAATAAACTGATCAAGACCAGATATAAACTCTGGGGTGCAACGATTACGAATGGACATCCATGATCTATCCATTCTATGATCAAAGAGAAAACAAGTATATATTAGGAAACAAGTATATATTAGGAAAATATTAGGGTATACACTTACATCCTAAGTGTATAATGTGATGTCATTCTTATATATAATAAATGTGTACCACCTATCCCATCCTTGAACACCTAATCTCACTAGTAAGTGTATAATGTGTATTGGGTTTTCGAGAAAATTTCGGCAGCATTTCCCGCTGTTCTCTAAGTACATATGTACTTAGAGAACAAACGGGGAAATGCTACCGAAATTTTCTCGAAAACCCAATACACATTATACACTTACATCCTAACTGAGATTAGGTGTTCAAGAACAGTCCCAAACTGGGGACTATCTAAGATTTACTCCTAATGAGTCAATCTTGGATGGGTTTCTAGGCCAACAAACACATTTGATGTCATTCTTATATATAATAAATGTGTACCACCTATCCCATCCTTGAACACCTAATCTCACTAGTAGGTGTATAATGTGTATTGGGTTTTCAAGAAAATTTCGGCAGCATTTCCCCACTGTTCTCTAAGTACATATGTACTTAGAGAACAAACGGGGAAATGCTACCAAAATTTTCTCGAAAACCCAATACACATTATACACTTACATCCTAAGTGAGATTAGGTGTTCAAGAACAGTCCCAAACCGGGGACTATCCAAAATTTACTCCTAATGAGTCAATCTTGGACGGGTTTCTAGGCCAACAAACACAATAATAGATATCTACAATGAAGCCGGACTCCATACAAACAGTATATAATTTAGTGATTGTTCATTCTAATTTATACCAATGTAAAAGTAATATAAAGAACAATGATTGTTCACTTTCTAGGCCAACAAACACATGTGATGTCATTCTTATATATAATAAATGTGTACCACCTATCCCATCCTTGAACACCTAATCTCACTAGTAAGTGTATAATGTGTATTGGGTTTTCAAGAAAATTTCGGCAGCATTTCCCCACTGTTCTCTAAGTACATATCTACTTAGAGAACAAACGGGGAAATGCTACCAAAATTTTCTCAAAAACCCAATACACATTATACACTTACATCCTAAGTGAGATTAGGTGTTCAAGAATAGTCCCAAACCGGGGACTATCCAAGATTTACTCCTAATGAGTCAATCTTGGACGGGTTTCTAGGCCAACAAACACAATAATAGATATGTACATGTTAGGGTTTGTTCACAATTGATGTTAGGGTTTCATCAATGTTAGGGTTTAATCAAATCAAATTAGGATGCTAGAATGGACAAGTTTAAATCAAATTAGGGTTTAAATCAAATCAAACATGGTCGTGGCTGTGTTGGCCTACCACGGCCGTGCTGGGCAATACGGCCGTGCTATCCAGCACTGCCGTGGTAGGCCATTCTTCTTAGTTCTCACTGAAAGAAGTAGAACACTAACTAGTCTTAGGTTTTGAAGTCAGAGCAGCAAACAGAGCAGAGCAGCGGGCGGCAAGGAAGAAGACAAGGAAGAAGGTGCTACGACTAATACCTTATGAGAAGCGGAGGCAAGCAAGAAGACAACGCTGCAGTAGGGCGTGAGCAGGGAGGAAGGAGCGGGCGGCAGCGGTGCAAGGAGGAAGGCGGCGGCGGTGACGCAGAGCAACAGCAGGGATCGTCGGCGGCGAGCGAGAAGCAGCAGGCACCAGGCACCAGGCGGCGATTTTGGGAGAGCGGCGACGAGCAGCGCACAGGAGAATCGATGAAACAGGAAAAAAGGGGGAAGAGTCGGGTGATCGGGCCTCTATTAAGTTGGTCAACAGCATCGGTTATCTACGACAACCGACGCCTATTATCTTCAACGTCGGTTGATCGTAAAAAATCGACGTCCAATTTGACAATCTTTACCCCAAATTAATTGGCGGGAACTATTATCAGCGTCAGTTATCTTAGGATAACCGACACCGAAAGTGGAACTTTTCGCACAAAATTTCATTTTACATAGGCATCGGTGAATCGTTAAACAACCGACGCTGTATGTGACCCAGATTTGTTTCGCTCGAAAATTGGATTTCGCGGGCGCCTTTCGGCGTCGGTTGGTTATACTCAGCCGACGCTGAATACAAAGTGGTACCCGTGTCTGGCTGGTCTTCGAATATAGACGTCGGTTTGCATAAATAACCGACGCCTAATATTATTGGCATCAGTTTTCCGAAATAACCGATGCCCAGAAAAGCGACACTGAACGCTATTTCTGTAGTAGTGCAGGCTTTGTGCTTTTGGTTTGATCCCCATTTATAGAAAAAGTGTGCTGGACATATGTGATGCAATCTTTGATTTTACTCCTCCACTTCATCCCAAAACCCATCTTCTCCATCACCACATCAAGGAAACTCCACTCCACCATGTCGTATGCTTTGTACATGTCCAACTTCATAGCAAGACTGCCTTTTTTCTTCCCCTTTTCTCTCTTCATAGAGTGGAACACTTCATAGGCTATGAGAGCTCAATGTTATGATATACTTCATATATCCTCCTAAATGAATTGTTAGAGACTTGATATGCAATGACATTTGTCATGATATGGGCCCAAGTACCTCAAAAATGTATTTTCAGAGACATGCTGTGAGAGGACACTTTCATGACATGGGAAATGACCCCTCTCAAAAGAATTTTAGGGACATGTTGTGAGAAGAAAACATCATGATATGAGCCATGACCCCTCACAAATTCAATTTTAGTGACTTTTTGTGAGACATCACTATCATAATATGGGTCTTAGCTCATCCCAAATGCATTTTGAGGGAATTTTTGTTAGATGATACTATCATGATATGGGCCATGACACCTCCCAAATACATTTTAAGGACTTGTTGTGAGAGGACATGGTGGTGATATGGGCCCCAAATCTAGACAAATGCATTTGTAAAGATTTGTTGTGAAATGACACAGTCAAGATATGGGCACTAGATCCTCCTTAATGCATTTTTAAGGAGTTGTTGTAAGAGCTCAATTCCATGATATAGGTTGTAGATCCTCCTAAATGAATTGTTAAAGACTTGCTATGAGATGACATTTGTCATGATATGGGCCCAAGCACCTCCCAAATACATTTTCAGAGACTTGTTATGAGAGGACACTTTCATGAGATGAGCCTTAGTTCTTCCTAAAAGCATTTGTGGGTACATGATGTGAGAGGACAACATCATGATATGGGTTGTGACTCCTCACAACATCATAGTGAGAGGATGCCATAATGATATGGGCCTTGGTTCCTCCCAAAAACATATTCAGTGACATGTTAAGGTCAAGACAGTCGGTGTTATTTTGGTTGTGATGGTTGGCCTTGTTTCATTTGTGGTGGTCTGTTCTACTTCTGGACGTGACACTTTGTTTTGGTCTGGTCGGTACGCTGTGTTTGATGCAGTCGCGATGTTGTGTTGTGAGCATGGATCGCAGCGTTGTGTTTCCTCGTTATATTTGACTTGGTCACGTGTATAAAAATTAGGAATTATGTGAATAAGAATGATTGGGAGTAGAAGAGGCAAGAGAGAAAGATAAAGGAATTTAAAGAAGGAGAGAGTGGAAAAAGAATGAGTGATGAAAAAATGGATGAAAATATGAAGGATTGGAGAGAGAGTGAATTTTTTTTCCAGTAAAGTTAATGAGAATAAGTAGGAATGGAGAAGAGAAAGGAGTTAGTATTCACATGAATATAAATTATTTCCTAGATTGTTCCCTTTTAGTTTGAATAATAAAGACATATGGGTGTGGAGTCACAATGTAATGAGAATAATAAAGTTTATTTAATACAACAAGTGTGACCACAACTCCCACACAATTTGCAGAGCAACAATTATTTGTTATTCGTTTTGCTAATGAATCTATTTTTTTGGATTATGTCCCATTTAATTCATGGCATTCTTTTAGTTTTCGACAGTTATCACTCCAACTTCACAACATTATATGTTGTTTTATTTAAAAAAAAACCATGATCAACCATTAATAATATATTAAATACATTCACCACCCATAATATAAATCTTGCTATTAAATTTTATAATATAATTATTGTCTTGTTTCACCATCTATAAACTCTTTCCTTTCAAATGACATATAATCAAATAGAATAACATTAAACTCTCAATCAAATATTTATATAGTAGAATAACATTAAACTCCCAATCAAATATTTATATTCTCGTATAGTGGAAAGGAAATTATTTGTAGTTGACTGTCTAGGGAGACCCAATGAGAGACTATACAAGATAATTAGGGATAATGGGAACATGATAATATATTGCTTTATTTTGTGAATTTAATAAAAAAAAATTTTGATAGAGAAGGATAAAAGCTATGAGAGTGTAACAAAAAAAATTTAGTTGACTTCAAAATATTACTTACCAAAGAGAGACTGGGTGACATGTGCAAATCATTTATTAAAATTTACTTAATTAAGTTTGTTGTTAGATTTTGAATATGAATATGTAGATAAATGAAGAAACGTGTATATTTGTTCTTGAAAAAGAAATTAAGATAGAAAAATATTTATCTCAGTGAGGAATTTTTTTGAGAGATAATTGAAAGTTTGTAACTTTAATGTATTTCAATTGGTTGAAAAAAGAAAGATAATTTGAGTGAACATTTTTCAGGACTTATCGTGAGATGACATTGTGATCATATGCTCCATTGCACCTCCCAAATGTATTTTCAAGGACTTAGCGTGAGAGGATGTTGGCATATATGGGCCCAAACTTCACTTAAATGTATTTTCAGAGGCTCATTATGAGAGGTTATTGTCAATATATGGCCCTGGATCCTCCTTAATGCATTTGAAGAGACACGTTGTGAAAGGGCATTATCATGATCTGGGCCATGGCCCCTCCCAAATCCATTTTTAGGGATTTATTATGAGAGGACTCTGTCAATATATCGGCCCTGGCTCCTCCTTAATGCATTTGAAGGTAGATGTTGTGAAAAGACATTATCGAGATTTGGGTCATGTCACCTCCCAAATGCATTTTTAGGGACTTGATGTGAGATAAAATTTGTCTTGAAATGGGCCATGAACCCTCCCAAATGCATTTTCATGGACTTGTTGTGAGAGGGCGTTGTCATGATATGGGACTTGACACCTCCCAAATACATTTTTAAGGACTTATTGTGAGATGACGTTGTCAAACCTTACTCTCCGCTTTAGGAACATAGATCACATTAACATAGCTCTAGTACCCCCATGTCCCTGAGGATTGACCCTAATCTTGCCACTTGCCTATACTACAACACGACCCCATGCTCATATGGGCACGTGTGATTAGTTAAACCAGTGTGTCGTACTAGGTCCATATATAAATTTTGAAATATCCATCGTGTTTGTTGTTTGCGGGGTTGCATCTATTCAAACTCTAATTTAGTAGTGTGCAACACCATAGGCAGAAACGCATCAATGCTCGTTTTAGGGTTTGATGATATTGGATCAATGAGTTTTGACCTTGACGATGTTGGTGTTCTTGTTGTTGGGTCTTGTTTTGGTTAATACTGTCGTTTCCTTTGTGTTTTGGGTCAAGAAAGATGTGCACCATGTGGGTTTGAGGTTGAGACAGTTGGTGTTGTTTTGGGTCAAGAAAGGACACTATCATCACCTGGGTTGGAACCACATGCAACCAAATGCTTGAAATTGGATCTCATATGTACTTGCGGTTTGGCCCTTAGGTTGGTCAGCGCACACAAATTCTAGATGTCCACTTACGATTCCCACGCAATTCCCAAACATCTACCCATGTTTCCTCTCCCCTCTTTCCCTCCCATACCGCGCATGTCTCCTCGAGTGCGAAAAGGGCGTCGTCAACCCCGTCTTCCTCTCCCAATGATGCGCACCATCTCATCCACGATCGAAATTGCCGCCTTCAAGGCTCCGAAGTCGCGCCTTAGTATTTGTTGCGAGTCAAGGAGTCCTTCCCTCAGTCTTCTGCGTACCCTATCTTGGAATGAGAGAGTCGATGCCCTATAATTGCTCGAGTAGCTTCCGCTGCTCTTTTCCCATCCCTCTCAACTTCTCGTTTCTGGTTGTCCTATCAATCCCTCTCGGTTTGGAAGTTGACCTCAATCAATTTAGTTCGTGGGTGCGTGGAGAGATCGGACGGCGGTCGTCACCCCCAGAGAAAAAGCTTGAAGCTTCGGCAGCTGGAGCAACCTCGGTTCGATTCCTCGCGAGGTAACCATCTCGAGCCATTGCTCTTTCATCCTGTGCAATCATCTCGCCGCAGTTTTGCCCCGATTGTTGGGTCGACTAGCGACGCCGATCTCCTCTTTTATTGTTGCGCTGGCGTTAAGGGACTCTGTAGGTCCCTGACCACTGTGTTATCTTCCAAGCTCGCTGACCACTGGAGAGATGGAGCTAAGACCTGCAAATCTTGTTGAACGATGGTGAAAGCAGGGAGATGAGAGGAGCAGAGACAATTTGGGAAAAAGATGAGGAGATATTAGAAGCTACGGGATCAAAGACGATGCCCGAGTAGACACTCAATTCGTATTATTTAACGTTTTTGTATCACATCCTATCACGGTCATGACGTGCGTCGTAGAGACATTCGTGATGTTGTATTGTGAGATATGGGTAAACAAGGAAGCAAGAGACATTCTACAAGTGTCGCTACGTCTACAACGTGCTATCCAGCAGACAACTGCCACCAGGGAATATGGAAATAGTTCTCCATCTGCAAAAAGGTCCCTCAAGAAAAAGTAAGGACAGGGGATTGTGCCTTCACAATGTTAAGAATGATGGAAGCCATCAATAAAGGAATCATGTTGGATGACCTCTACTAAGAATACTTGCATGGCTTACACGATGGTTATGCAATGAAAGTAATCTATGATCATTTGTTCCTCAATGACCCGACGATGCCCACAAATGCAATACCATGTAGGCTTCACCCTGAAATACCCCTACCTGAAAAGAAGAAACGGAGGGAACGTCTGAGAACCATGTGGGTCAATCCTGGTGAACTTGCTAGGCCAGATGCTTGGAAGGAAGTATGGGCAGTAGAAACTCCCAATAAAGAGCAACATCAATCTAAGAGCAAGTAAGAAACCATCCCCATAGAAGAAAAAGAGAAATAACAACCTCCCATAAATGAGCCTAAAGAAGGGGATATAAATGAAGATGATATGCCAAAAATAAAGCCTGATGAGCTAGCAGGAGAGATAGTACCCACCTTCTAGGAATTTGATAGATGGGGTTGTGAAAGCTTATCATTACAATCTCTACAATTGATATTGAAATTCCTAAAGGAAAGTGACACCATGGCTGAAGTAGTCTTTGAAAGGGAGACATTTGCGTACTAACAAATGACCTCAGATATACTTTGAAAACATGAGGGTATCTTTCAGTAAGCATTGTGTCAGCCTACCAATCACTATTAGGCGACAACATGGCAAATGTGCACATGGCTTATTTTCTGCTAGTTGATGATATCCTGAAAGGAAAAAGGTCTGGCAAGAAAGAATGCTTACAACAATGCCTAACAACCTCTCTCCCTGACTATATATTCCTGCCCATCCTACATGATAACCTTTGGACTCTGTTGGTAGTCATCATTATAGCAAGGATTGTGGTTTTATATAACAACTTTGATGCATCCTTTGCACTTAATAAATGCACTAACATGACTACTACAAAAGACACCTACAGAAGAGAAGGCAATCACATGTGTTGAAGCAATCATAGATATGATCAAAAATCAAGCAAAACGGTACAACCATAAAGAAGGCAAAGACTTCAAAAAGATGTAGTTCAACCATAGAAGCCCATAATAGGTACCAATGTCAAATGATTGCAGATTCTATTATCTAGCCTAGATGATGACCCTCTCCATGATGAATATGAAGGTGGAGATCATTCTTAATGAACAATACTTCACACTACATGGAGTATATGCTAGCATGCTCTTGGAATCAAAGTGGGCAACAACAAAAAGACAACAACAATAAAGAAAGCTCATCTATACCTAAAACTCCAATTTTGACACTCCGAGTCAGAGTGGATGATAACTTTAGGGGAGGATCTATAAACGGGCATAAGAGGTACAATTTTGTCACAAAAATTGAACTCCCTCTCGTACATATTCTTACTCTTACTGCGAGTAAGTATAAGAGATTTTGAAATGATTTTCAAACAATTTTGAAAGTCTTGGCACCTCCCAAATGTATTTTTAGGGACTTGATGTGAGATAACATTTATCTTGAAATAGGCCCTGACACCTCCCAGATACATTTGAAGGGACATGTTGTGAAAGGACACTATCATGATATGGGTCGTGGCACCTCCCAAATGCATTATTAGGGACTAGATGTGAGATAACATTTGTCTTGAAATGGGCCATGACACCTCCCAAATGTATTTTCATGGACTTATTATGAGAGGACGTTGTCATGATATGGCACCGGGCACCTTCCAAATGCATTTTTGAGGACTTACTATGAGATGACATTATCATAATATGTGACATGGCACCTCCCAAATGTATATTCAAGGATTTGGGATGGTTTTGGTTGTGATGGTTGGCCTTGTTTCAGTCGTGATGGTCTGTTCTGCTTCTGGACATGACACTTCATTTTGGTATGGTCATGACACTACGTTTGATACGGTCGTGACATTGTGCTATGAGGGTGGATCGCAATGTTGTGTTGTGGGTTGGTCGCAAAGCCTATGTGTAACACTGGTCGTGATGCCTTGCTTTAACATTGTTGTATCACATTCTATTACAGTCACAATGTGCGTCATGGAGACAGTCACGATGTTGCATTGTGAGATATGGGTTGTGGCACCTCCCAAATGTATTTTTAGGGACTTGATGTGAGGTAACATTTATCTTGAAATGAGCCCTGACACCTACCAAATGCATTTATAGGGACATGATGTGAAAGGACACTATCATGATATGGGTCATGGAACCTCCCAAATGTATTTTTAGGGACTTTACGTGAGATAACCTTTTTCTTGAAATGGGCCATGACACCTCCCAGAGGACATTATCACGATATGTGCCATTGCTCCTCACAAATGCATTGACATGGAGTTTTTGTGAGAGGACACTTCTGCATATGACATGGAAGGCCTCTACTTTGAGGATCAACTTGGAATGTATATAGTCCTTTGTAACAAAATTGATCTTACTTGTCCTGAGAGGACACTCACATGATGTGGGCTTAAACTCATGTTCAGTGATGTATTGTGAGAGGGAACTTCATTGTCTGGCATTCAATTCCCCTCCTCCTCATGTCCCCTTGGTATTCTGAGAGGGAACTTCATTGTCTGGCATTCAATTCCCCTCCTCCCCATGTCCCCATGTTCTCCTCCCTAGGTCGCCTTGGCATACCAATCCTCTAATTTATGATTTCTCTCACTTTTCATGAGAGAACACTGACATGGTAAGGGCCTAAGCTAATCCCTAGTGAAATTTGGTGACTTAATATGTGTAGTGTGATTTATCATGTGACATGGAACCATTGTCAATACTAGGGACTTGCTATCATAGGGCACTGTCATTATATCTATCATTTCTCTTATTAAAAGCATTTCCATGGACTTTTTGTGAGAAGTCATTATTATGATGGGTCATGGTTCCTTGGAAGTGCATATACATGGACTTGTTGTGGAGCACTTTGCCATGATATGGGTGTAGCACCACTCTTGTCCTATATTGAGGCCCTTTGCTCCCCTATGCCACTAGACATGGGTTAGGTGGATCAAAAGTGGGTCAAGGATGGGTACATGCTGTAGAAAGACCTGGATTCTTCAGAGTTCTACCATGATACATAGAGAATAAAATGCTTCCAGATGAACGTGGCTATATCATTCTTCATATGTCTCCACCAAAAGTGCCTCTATAAGTCCTTGTACATTTTTCGTAGATCCTAAAGGGATAGTGTACTTGGACCCATGAGCTTCATGTAGAATGTTTACCCTATAAACTAGAATCCTCAGGAATCCACATGCATTTCTTGTATCGAATGTTTGTCATGTAAAGCATATCCCCAAGGTTTTATACAAAGGGCCCAATTTTTGCTAATTGAAAGAATGATAACTATACATCATAATGTTCTCATATGTCATGGAGCCCCCGAGGTCACGTTGGCATAGTCATCCTCCATTATGCAATACCTCTGACTCATCATGAGTGGGCACTCACATGATGAGGGCCTAAGCTAACTCCATTGTAATCTTTTGAGATATTTCAATTTGTACTATGAAAATCTGAATGTGATTGACTTATATAGACTGAGTTACATAACTTCTCATAGACTATCAAAGTAGTGAAGATATGTAATAGAGATAGATTGGCAAATTGAAGTATGCATTAATTAATTTCAAAGCCAAACCAGTTGGGTAGAACTTTGACAACCCTCGTTTAAAAAGTTATTTCGCTTGTCAGGGACCCAAGTGTAAAATCTGCAACACGCTTAGCTTGCTGGGAGACAAGATGAATCAATATCTCCTGTTTTAAAAAAACGTTGTCCCAAATCACGGGGATGTAAATATAATATAATGAAACTAAATTTAGGGAACATAAAATTTCAAGTAACCCCAACCAAACCCCAACGATCGGTCAATCCCCTCTATTTCCCCCACTGGCGCACGACGCACCAATCACTCCTCTGTCTCTCTTCCTCGAATCATCACCTTCCAACCCCCCACCGCTCTTCTGCATGCCCATCTCCGCTCGCATCCTTTTCACGGGCGAGTCATGCGATCTGGAAGACTAGTCCAATTGATCTACTCCGTCTGGTGAATCGTATGCAGAGATCCCCGAGGGAGTCCGTGGGAGGTTTGGGGAACCTTTGGGAAAGATGCAATCCATCTGTCATCCCCAGAACTAACCACCATCGTCCGGCAGTGGACATCGCCACTGCTGGTGCGTCTCCCATGTAAGATACAATGGCTTCCTTTGTTCTTTTCATTCATCACTCCTCTGAACCTCTCTGTGTCTATATACTCTAATCCCGCCCCTCTTCCACCTTGCACTTCCCGCTTCATCCTACCCACGGACGGGTTGTACAATCTCACCCGGAGTCTCCGAAGATCATCGAGGAGTCCGTTAGAGGGTCGGCTCACCTTTGGGGAAGACACGATCAAACTGTCTCTCCTTGAACTGGAAACCACCGTCGTCTCGGCACTGCTGTTGATGTCACGTCTCCCATGTAAGCTACAACGCGTTTCTTTGTTCTTTTCCTCCAACATACCCTCTCCTTCATTTTCCCTCTATTTCTATATACTATGATCCCTTACTTTTATTGTTACCTTATGCTGGTGTCGACGAAGACCACATGTTCGATGAAACGCCTTCCAGTACTAATGTGCCCTTTAGTCACAGAGATGAAGAGTGGCCCATGGTAATAGCCTCTGGGTTCAGATCAATGTCTTGCATCCTAGCTACATCTGGGACATGGCCATGGGAAACTGATCGGATTGCCAAAAGACTCCTAATTGGATCTTGTACTGCAGCAGGACAGTAGGACGACGCCCCTCAAGCCAAGCTCAAGGCCTTCACACAAGGTAACAACAAACATGTCACACTGACGAAACTCACCCCTTTCAGTAGTTATGGATACAAAACTTCATTTCACAACTCATCATTATGCTCACCCTCTTTATCTAAAACTAAAGGGCTTGTAAAAAATGCTACTCTAAGATTCACATTATTGCACATTCCCAATAGAATGCACCTACAAACTAACCTACGCATCCTGGTAGACTCAAAAACTGCACTGGAATGATATGCCTCTACCATTCACTGACCTTCTAAGTGGCTCTTACTCTTAGTAGTCAAAACAAATATGGACACGAGTTTACAGTGAAAATTGCAGACATCAGAAATAAATTTAATGTAATTTTCTTGAGTCTTGATCACCCTGTACAGCCGATGGCATAGCTGATATGTTTTGGTATGACAACATCATTAAATAAAATAGTGATTTTCGTCCCTAATAATTGTTTGTGTGATTTTTTGATAGAATCAAGGCTAGGGAAAATATGCTAGATTTTTGACAACCATTATGGCTCCACTATCATTTATGTACTCTTGTGTTTGAAATCTATGACTCACATGGCTTGTGATACAGAAATGTGGGTTGCAGCTTTACTTCATTCATGGTACATGGTTGCTTATCACTCAGTTGTCCTGTGCTATACAGATATAAGAAAATTATACTAATAAGTATTTGGAACCACTAAGAAGTGAATGTACTCACATTAATAGAACACCGATTCTTGCTTGCATTTTCAATTTTCTTATGTGAAAATAAGTGATTATTCATGTGAGACTAATTGGAATGTTGTGTTATTGTATTTGTGTCCAATTAGTATGTGAAGGTTGGTTCAAACAGCTGGAAAGGTTAGGCCAGGCAGGACATCTTCGTCAATACTTGTAGGTAACCCCTTATACTTGGTAACAATTACTAGCTTACTTATACAATTACACTTTTCATGGTTCATTTTTTGATACAATAACTAAGTCGTCACTACACCATGCTTTTGCTTCCCATTATTGTACGCAACTATGTTCATCGCATCACCTTAAAAAAGATATTACAAATCAGGATAAGTACCAAAATGGTGGGTCTGAAGCTGAAGTTAACTGTTTATACATATTAGAATGTTGTTAATTAATATGATCCCCTTCATATTAGAAGTAAACTTATTCCATGGGTTTTTTTATTAACTTTTGCTAGCTGGAGAGTAGGGACATCGTAGTCACACTTCTCATGCACATGATATGCAAGTATGTGAAATCTCTTTATACCGATCTAGCTCATCAGTTCACGTATTTAATTTAGTTACGTATAGAAACCACCATTTGTATCTAGTGGTGAGAAATATTCAGTGCTTTATAATGGTCATTCATAGTCTTGATTAGCATAATATTAAACAATTTCTTTTTTTTGCATGATCAAGCCTAGGAATACTTTCTGTAGTAATTTGTAGCCTAGTATGCATTAGGTAAACTACACATCGTCAATTTTTTTTGTAATTACATAATGGTGATTGAAATCCATGAAACCTTCCTCCTTCATGTTATCACCTTGTGCCATCATCATTGAGAGGTTCTCATCTAACCAAATTAAAAGGGCTCAATGTATATCCTTCTAGGGAAGGCAGTGTAGCCTTCACTGTCATACAATTATAGGTACAACAAAAAGATAAAAGATGTCACCACTATATACTCTATAGTTTAGCCATCTTGTCAAGGTGGCAAGGCGACACGGCGTTCAAGCTGAGAGCCTTGTGACTAGGCGTGACTAGGCGCGACTAGGCGTTGCCTAGGCGACCTATTAAATTAATAATTTCAGAGATATATGCATTTTTATATTAATGTTTTAACGGTTTTCATTGTTAAAATGTATGAAATATGTGCTAAATAGTCCTAAACCAACTATAAGCATAATCAAAATAGTTTCTATGAAACTATATAAAAACAAGTATGAGAATAAGCTTTGATCAAGACGTGTATTGTATTGAATGTAAATAAGCTTCATCAATCTCTCAGCTTCTAATTTACTTCTCCTCTTTGTATGGATCTAAAGATTATAAAAGAGTTGAATGAATATTTATTGACTTATAGAGTTATACTAGGCAATCAAAATAAAATTAATTTACAAAAAGGACTTACAAAGTCAAAGGCACTCCAATTACGCTCACAAGATGATGAAGTGCAACTTAAACCCTGAATACATCTTGCTAATGTTTGCAATGTTGGGGTGGTACTCCCATAGCTATCCCACCACTCCACTGCCATCAAGGATATGTAGTCAATTACCAAAATATTTATATTTATATAATGCTATAAGCGTATAACTAATACGAGAAAAGGGCTTACATGGAGTTTTTTGGTCTCTTTGCCTGATAGGCATATCCTTCCCAAATAGGCCACGAGCATTCTTGTACTCCTCTAGCTCCCGAGAAATTATATCTGGCTCTTTACCATCACTAACCATCTGTTCAATACATTCAATGAGGTCAATCTCATATTTCCCAGCTGCAACCCTATTTGTTTGCCTCATATCATAATAATAGATGGGTTTTAAGTAAAGACCAGCACCATACAAGGGACGCTTCATCTGCTTGCCCCAACGGTAATCAAGAATATCCAAGATAGGCTTGTATTCCTTTTCCCTCTGGCCAAAATTTTCAATAATCTTCTCTTTGGCCATCTCAAAAGCACGACCTACATACCGCATAGGTGGCTTCTCATCGACATCAACCAATCTCAACACAACCACAAGAGGTTGGGTTGCCCTCAAATAGTTCTCCACCTTCTCCCAAAATGATTTTGCCATAACTGTATTGAAACTAAGATCTCCATCTGTGATTTTTGTCCAAGAACTGTTGGTCCATATGTCAGAAACAAAGAGCTTAGTCAAAGAAGGACGATGCTTCAACAAGCTAGATAAAGCTAAGAAATGTGTAGCAAACCGTGTCACCCCACTCCTTACAAGCTCTTGGTGATTGTCACTACCTTTCACGAAAGCATCATGCAGACGAGTGTGTTGATAAATAAAAGTAGTGACCTTGCTTGCCCTTGTAAGAACCCCTAAAAAAATGTCCAATTTAGAGATGTCCTCCAACATAAGATCCAAGCAATGTGAAACACAAGGAGTCCAAAATAATTTCTTCCTCTTCTCAATCAACATCTTCCCAGCCACCACCATGTTGGCTGCATTGTTAGTGACAACTTGCACCACATTTTCCTCCCCAACCTTCTCAACAACTTCATCTATCAAGTTGAACAGTAACTCCCATGTGTGTTCATCAGATGTCGCATCCTTAGCATAGATAAAGAATGAACCCTCAGGAGTATTTATAAGAAAATTTACCAAAGTATGCTGACGTTTATCTGTCCATCCATCACACATTATCGTGCAACCATAAGATCTCCAATGCTTCTCATGAACCACCTGCATCTCCTTACATCTCTCAAACTGCCTTTCAAGTAAAGGTAACCTCAATTGATGATAAGAAGGTGGAATGAATCCCTTACCAGCTTGAATAGCTGCCTCAAACATAACATCAAAGCTATTGCAGTTTGCGACATTAAAGGAAATACCAGCTTCATAAAACCATTGGGATATGCAGTCATAAGAAACCTGTGTAGCTTCTTTTTTGTAGGTATCACCTATTGTAGTTTGTGAAGCACTACGGTTTGCTTTCCTTTGTGCAACAACATCCCATGGACTAGGAGTGGTGAAAGAATCCATTGGTCCTTTTCCAGAAGAACATTTGCAGACAGGTGGCCTATTTGCAGAACTAGATGTGGTTCAAGACCTTTGGGTAGAAGATGGAACAACCACAACATCACCCTCATTAACAACATTAGGAGTGTTGGACTCATTCTGACAATACTGGTAATCAAGATCCACCTTCCTCTTCTTATTGCGGTTCTTATAGTCAAGCAACTCCTTAGAAATTGTAGTCGTTGTTTTAGGACACTTGATGCAATCCCAAAATCCTCCAATCAAGTGCTCCTTCAATCTCGTGATGCCCCCACTACTGATGTGACCACACAATGCACATTTAACCTTGTTCTTATCACCTACATTTTGCCAAAAGGAATACTTCCACCCTGGGTCTGTGGATTTTGTCCTCAATTTTGGTTCATTCATTGCATCTGCAAAACGAGGGTCAATCTCCCCATGTCTTTGAGATTGAGGGGTGTAAGTAGGAACATAAATATCACCAACTAAATCAGAGTCCATCACTATAGATCTACAAAAAATAGAACCAAAAAACAAAATACAAAATTGTAATTAAGTTCCACTTGTTGGGAGATGCCTCACATGGGCGTTTAGCACAAGACAGCAAATGTGGGCGCCAAACAGTAAACATTACAGCAGGAGAAAACACACTTGGGTCTTAGTGACGAAGAAGAACATGGGAAGGAAGAACAATATGATGTACATAAAAAATTAAGGTGGCACCAGATCAATTAATATAAAGAAAAAAAAATCTAGCATGACATTGATCCTAAAATTCATCAGTAGTCAGTAGCAGCAGTTCTTTGCTGTAGTTGGGAGGGGGAAACAAGAAGGAGATGTAGAAGAAAGGCAATAGGGAAGGGATGGAGCTAGATCCGTAAGAAAAAATAGGGAATAAGTTTGTAAAAAAAACGTACTTGAAAGTGTTGGCTGCTATTGGAGTGCGGCTACTGGAATTGCCGCTCTGTAATGCTCCCTTTGGGTGTTGGCCGCTTGGGGCAACTACTACAACTCTTCTCAAGGTCTCAAGGCAGTAAGAAGCTCCACTTCTTCCTTGGCACAAGGAAGAAGGTAGCTGGATAGAGTTCACGCTGCATATGGGAGGAGGAAGAACAAGTGAGGGAGAAGAAAGGAAGATGGCGATGGAGAAGAAATGGAGAGGAGGAGAAGATGGAAGAAGAAATCACAAAAAAAAGACTTACCAGTTACCGGTGATCGCCGGCTTCAGCTGCTGGAGTTGGCGGCTTCCGCTGGTCGCTTCTGCTACACTTGGCAGCTTGGCGCAACTGCCCTCAAGGCCGCGATGTAGGTTGGAGACCACCTACCTCGACGCGAGGGAGTTGCTGACACAGCTTCTCCTTGCTTCGTCCAGCTAGGGCAACGCTAGCTTGGGGATCACATGGGAGTCGGGGTCGGGAGTTTAGCAGGGAGGGGTTTGCGAGAGATGAATCGCGAGTGGAGAGGAATCGTGAGTGGGTCGTGGGTATTTGTTTCTAAGTCGGACCTTAATCGGGTCCCATGCAATGGACCGCGGCAAGGCGTGAAGCGATCGCTCAAACGCCAAGGCAACCAAGGCGTTCGCTTTTTTTTCTTCTAAAACTAAGTGTCTCCCACACAGCGAGCCAGTATAGCACTTCAATGCTTTGGCGGCCGCCTAGGCACGCACTTTGACAAGTATGAGTTTACCTACAAGTAACCTTATCATATACATGAAGTCTTAAAGGAACATGTGTAAATGATGCAAGTTGTAACCATCTAACTATGAATAGACTGTTTGAAGGACAAGCTTTTTCTCTTGATTTAGTTACACCAACTTCTTTGCAATTTTGAAGTATCCACTTCGGTGTTGAATATATTTAGGTGATTCCCTGATGATGATACATGTCATAGATTCATAGTTCTTATGTTATTGACTCTGCCAAGTCAAATCTCATGTTTCCTAATGCTAGTACACAGTTTCTGTACTCGTCAAGTCAAATTTCACCTTTTTCTTATTCATAGCTAATTTGTATCGGTTGTTAACCTAAACACAACTCTTATATATATTATTTTTATCTTTATCCTTGCTTTTCATTTTATGTTTGACTATACTCACACAGACAGGGGACATTGCATGAACACAGACACGGACACGAGACACGACAATTTTCAAAAATATAGGACACAGACATGATGTTGGAGACGACATACACACATACATATACATAAACATATACAATACATATACATATACATACATATATATATATAATTATATATATACATAAATACACATAAATGTATAAGTATAATATAGTTGTATACATATATAGACAAATATATACTTATGATGTACATGTTTGTATACATACGTATACATACACATAACATGGCGTTAATACATATAATGTCTATCTATGCAAATTTGTAAAACAACTAATTATGTGAGATTTAAAGAAATAAACTTAAAAGAAATCTAAATCAAACCCAAAATTCACTTACAATATGAACGCAGACTTTATAAGAAAACACTAGTATATTTCCATTATGAGATAATAGTGTAACATGATAGATGTCTAAAGAATTGTTTTAGACATACACATACGTATGTATTAACTCCATGTTATGTGTATGTATACATACGTATACATACACATAACATGGAGTTAATGCATATAATGTCTATCTATGCAAATTTGTAAAAAAACTAATTATGTGAGATGTAAAGAAATAAACTTAAAAGAAATCTAAATCAAACCCAAAATTCACTTACAATATGAACGCAGACTTTATAAGAAAACACTAGTATATTTCCATTATGAAATAATAAATTATCAATGTAGATTAATCTAGAATACATTTGCAATATCATATCAAGTAAGTATGAATGAAGAATGATGAATATAATCAATTTGGATGTCAAATTCTTGGAATACTTGTTATATAATGATGAATTATATATATAAGTATGATGTACAATAGATAAATATGTAATAATCCTTAGGAAAAGGATGGGGAGGAGACATATGGTAGTGATGCTGGAATAAGAGGAGGGAGAGAGAAGATATATAATTTATATTTCTTTTACATAGGGTATTAATTTTGAGCTTGCTGTGTCCACGACGTGTCCAAGCCGTGTCCAAGTTGTCCAAGCCGTGTCCATGCCCTGTCCGGGCTTAAAAAAAAAGTGGACACTTCTGAGCCGTGTTTAAGTGTGTCCATCTGTTTCCACGCCGTGTCCGTGTTCGACACATGTCTAGGATGGCCACAACTTTCCTAGGGAAGTGTGCATGCTTCCTAGCATAAAACTATAAGTTTGTCTATATTCCGAGTATTATATTGGGGTTGACGGGGAGATACGAGTATGAGAGACATCAATCAGAGGATCTAGACAGATGAAGAGGATAAGTAAGAGGCTAATGAGAGTTTGGTTCATTTTGCATATGCTGCTATACATAGAGGCTCATCGCTTGTACGTGCATCCTTCATTGATGGTCACTGACCCAGCTTGTGGGTGTGCCAACTACACTACTTGCTTCATCATTCTATCTCCATACATAAATATTTCAACATTTTGCACATGTGCTCTTTGGTGATCGAAAGAAATTCTCATTGTAGTTGCCTCAGACATCTTCTAAGTCGAGCTACAATTCAGCAAGACATGGCACAAAAGTTACTCGGGATCTATCCCAATGTGTAGGTTGCACCCTAATCATGTTCCATCTACTAGAAGCCACATTGGGCTCTCTTTCCCCATCCAGTGACTACAAGTTATGCATCATCTCAAGTAAGTCCTCAACACTACGACCAAGTCACTATGACTAGGTCCTAAACTACTTACTCTTATAGCCATGTACTCTGGTAGTGCTTGCCTACCTTGCTGCAAAATATATATGAATTACCGTGTTGTTACGATAGAATATAGACTCAAGTGTAAAAAAGATTTATATGCGACCAATTTGTTGACTCATGGATGTTGGTGAGTCACTTGCCATGGAAACCTGGAGGATATCCAAACATATGAGGATCCATTTATAATTCCCCCATATCAGGATTTCAAGTAGGTGGGTATGAGAAATAAGAATTTTAACTTGTTTGGGGGGGGGAATTGAAAAGGAGAATGAGACGAGGGGTTGCCATTTTGAATAAGAAGAGAAAATACTTCTTACCCTTCCCTAGCTCCCGTTGGTTCCTCTCTCTGTCTCTCTCACAATTTCCCACCCACCTCACTTCTATCTCTCTCTCAACTTGTTGAGATCCGTCTGTGGAGATTTTACATACGTATTTATGGGGTATATTTTTGGTGTCCTGTTACATGTAACAAACAAGAACACCGACACTATATTAAAGGTTGGTGTGGACGTGGGAAGATGGAAAGTCTGTAATTGTGATGGAGATGGAAGTTTGGAGGAGAGGGATCAAGTGAGGGGGATGGTTGTGTGATGGAGGACCCAATGAATTCTCCACTCCACCTGTGAATGTCTCATTTCATGCTATTAATTTGTATTTTGTATCTACAAATGGCCTTTTGGGTTAGCATGAAGATCACAAGATCAATGAAACCAGTTCAGTTTTTCAATTAGATTAAGTGGGTAAGTTTTTATCATTGATGATGGTTGTATCTATTGTATCTTAATCAATAAATAAGTACAGAGGTGGGGTTAGTACGAGATCCTTGGTGATGATTGTTTATTGATCCACGCTTGTTCTTACAAAAGCCATGGGTTTGTTTATTTGAATGTTGTTGTGGTATATTATTCTGCAGGGTAAAATTTAATGTATGAAACTTGTGACAGCCACAAGCCCAACAATGATTGTAGATAATGCTAGTAAATTGTTGTTGTTGAGATTATTTAACTCCCACATTTTTTGTATTAGATTTCAAGTATTTCAATTAAACAACAAATTATTAGTCATTGGGACCATTGACAAACTCAAAACAACAACGAAGAATATAGTAAGGTACGTCTTGGTTAGAATGATGTTCAAGTAAAATCCATCTGGAATTGCTGGCTAACACAGGGGACTCCATTTACAATCCCGCAAGTGTACAAACCCACTTCCTGCAAAAGTGTTGCAAGTGTCAATTTACCATTTAGTTTACTAGTTTGGCTGCACAAGACATAAAATAACAGTTACAGTCACTAGAGACTATTGTTAGCTTTTAGTGCACCCATTATATGTTGTTAGCACATGAGGTGGCTATCTATTTTTAGCACAACTATAGAATACATGCAACTACATAATACTGATGTAAGCTTTGAATATGATCATTTGACCATGAGGCACGGTAATTTGTAAAAAGAGTTACTATATGCTTTGTACCTTTATCATTTACAGTACCAAGTTGACAATATAGGGAACATTGTAACTACTAAAACTAATTGTATAATATATATCATTAGTTATTCTGCGTAGAAATGGTAATATCTATATCCTTTATTCCAACAAGTAGATGGACATAATATGTATCTCATTTGACGTTAGAATATGTACATTATTATTGTTTCAGGTGAGTTGGAAATTATAAATTGTGATGGAAGCAATGACCATAGTGGAGAAAACAGGCACATGGGGAATATTTGGTGGACAAATTCTCTCTACAACAGGCCACAAAGGCATACAATTTGAAGTAAAACACTATCTCAGCTTCTACAACTTAAGAGGAGCGTACTAATAGAATTCATGCAGTAAAGAAAAGGAGACAATATGTTTGTTATAGAGAACTTTGTTGCGCAAATGTTTTCCAGGCAGGTAGAGGATTTCCTGCCATGTCATGTCCATCAACGTGCATACAAAAGCACCATAAAATGAAATTTCTACCTACCTTATAGTAAAAATGGGTTTCAGGCTCGGGTTATCTTCAGGTTTGCGTTGGGGATGGGTCATATGTATGTGTTGGATATTAGAAAAGTTGGCAAATTGATTATGTATGACATTACCTTTTATAAGAAATGAGATTGTTCTTTATGCAATTGCAATTCTGACGTTTTATAAATAGTTTATTTTTTCATGTTGAAAATGAGTTGTGACATGCATATGTACTTTTTTCTAATGTGGTGGTAGATATAAGATTGTTTTTGATGTCGTTTGTTAGGCATTACATACATGACGTGCATGCATGTCCCCTATAACCATCTTTTATGAAATGGGTGACATGTGTTGCTGTTATGTTTTTGGGGGTAGGTGATGGTCAATGATGTCACTTATTGTCATGTCTTAGAATCTGGAAACTACCAATAGGTGACGTTTATTCGGATAGGTGTCATAGCACAAAGCCCACACTCTATAGGTGACATACATTTTTAAGGTGATAGGTAGCCATGTCACCCTTTTGCTTATACATCACATGCTTGAATGTCACCTATTCCCTATTTTCTAGAAGTGGGTGTTCTCCATGATGACCGCGGTAATGTAGTATGACTAGAGGAAAAGGGTTCATAGTCCACGAATATTATTGTGGACTATTCTTCATAATCCATGGTTTTAACCGTGGAGTATAAAACAACTGTGGACTATTGCCGTAGATCAAGTATCGGTAGACTATTCCCCATAGTCCACGGATAAATTCATTGACTATTAGAAAACCGTGGACTATTTTTATTTCTGTAACTCAAATTAAAAATTATACAGTCTACTGTGATAACCATGGACTATTATTCTTTTCATTATTTTATAAATATTTACTGTCCACTGTGAAAACCGTGGACTATTTTTATTTTTATTTTGAGATATTACATTTGAAAATTGTGGACAACTTTATTTTTATATTCTAGCTTTATTTACATAATATATTTTGGCCCCAATTAAGTTATAAATATTCAGCCTTATTAATATAGGATATCACATAGCAAATAACCTGATATACTACGATATTTATTCATGATGTGCTCATATTAAATCTTACATTGATAAATATTTAACAATCACAACAAATAGTAAAATAATATTTGTTTATTTGAAACAACTCAAAAGACACAATACTTCATTCACACTTTGTTCAAATTCCTAGAAATCATTATTTTAATGATCTCGATAATAAATAGATTCCATAAACAATATTCATATATTTGAAACAAAAAAAAATAATAGTTGAATCTGTCTTGGACACATCTCTAAAAATTCTAAAAATGTCATGGTATTTCCGTAAAAATTCCGAACTTAAGCATTACAACATGTTGTGTTTTAAGAATCTGACAACATGGTATCACAGCAGCAGTAACTACAACAATATTGTAAGATATTTTAGTCTCTTTCAGATCTTGTCTCCCAAAGTGATCACTTCCTTGCCAAATATGTTGCATGAGAGTCATATTCCTGTATAAAACAAAATATTCAAGTCAAAAATACATGGCAACAAAATGCATTTTTTAACATTCATTATTATACATAACTTCATGATAATTTATAAGTGTAAAAACATGTCATAGTTTGTATGCATGTTATTTCTTTATGACAAAGTAATAGATTTATTTATCTATATTAATTGAATGACATACAAAGTTTGACATTTCATTTAGTATCTAACAATAAGACAAGGAAAAACATACTAGTAACACATTAACTAGACAAAAATATTACTTATTATGCTAAAAGAAAATGTAAATCTTACCCAAATGAGGAGATTCAATATTTGTTCCTTCCTATAATTGGTGATTAAATAACAACATTAAAATATTATGCAAGAGATTGTATATAAATGTAGAAAAATAAGATAGCTAGCATACCAAAGATTCTAATTCATCCTTAAAACTAGAATCATGAGTTGTTGTCTTGTCCTGCAATGAACATGTAAAATGAAATTTCATTCTAAAAAATCTAAACATTTTATTTAATTATCCTTAGTTTAAAATTTAAACAATACATGTGACTCTAATATCTTTAACCGAGCTCGTAAATCCTCAATTTCATGTTCTTTTTCTTGAATATGACAATGTTGTTCTTTGATTTGATGCTCCTTCTCTGGCAACTGGGATTCCCAAGTTTTTGTCACACTTCTATTTGAATTTTCTACTCGTCTCTTCTTCTTTAAATTTCTTCTAGTAATTCCTCCACTTATTCCCCTCTCATATCCTCCATGATGTGACCCATAAACAGAGTCCACAACAGGACCAAGCTCCAATGGATCATTTGTATTCTCCAATCCCAATTCTATACACCTTTCTATTACCTTTTCCTGTAAGATAAATTCATATTTCAATTTATTTTTCTTACTTTAGAAGAATATAGATGATGATATAAAGACTACACAAATCGCTCCTGTTTTTTCATCTATACATACACCATTCCTTTTATGACCATCAACCCAAGTTTGCAGGAGTGTGGCTTTTCCACCATTTTTCTCCTAAAAATCATTGACAAATCAAACACATTAAAAAGTATAAGTCATTTGACAATTCTAAATTATATTAGAAATCTTACCACATTCAAATACTTTTCAGCAAAAGATATTGGTCCAGTTGTGTGTGTAGCTTGTAAAATGCTTCGATTTCATTTATTAATACTTGCTTCTTGCTTCTCAATGATCAAGTGAATTTTAGAATTGGATATAAATATGAATAGAAAAACATATTAAGATAATGTAATAATTTTCAAAATTTTACCTGTTTTGATTGACTACTCCAAAGGTCTATAAGTAGTACCCAATTTGCTTGTGGAGCTCGATCATCTATAGTTTCCATTTGTTCAACAATAGGAATATTAGGATTTAACCTACATTTTAGATCCTTACGAAAATCCCGCAATTGTTGATTGATTGTCTTTTGGACAAAGGTAGTAACTTCATCATAAGAAGTCACTTTGATATCATCCATATTAAAAAATTCAAAGTCACGCTGCATCGACAATATATAATATATATTAAAACAATAAGATTAAATGTTTTGTTATTTTAGTTGAACAAAATAAAGTATAAAAGCATGTTGAGAGTAGAGTACTTACTAGAACATCAACCATAACCTTTTCCATTGATGATTCATGATCTTCTCCCCACTCCTTATGTATCGGAAATAAACATGAATTACGAGCTAAAATTCCTAAAAAGTTACTCAAGCTGCGTCTCCCTGGTCCGACAATTCTACCATCATTGAGGACAATACATTTATGCTTCTGACCACGCATAGGAGCCACAACCTTTAAACTGATCCTACCTCTTGTCCTTCTCTTTTTAACATTTGGTATGATAACATCTAAGAAATATTAAAAAAATGTGATTTAACTTTTATTTAGATAATGAAAACTATTCATAAAATTATAATACATGTGCCACCGTGCTCAATTGATTCTATTGAATTTACATGAACTTCATCATGTGAAGGACGTTCTTGGATTTGACCATTCATTCCTAGTATAGTAGAAAAATACATAAACATATACTCAACATAATAAAAATAACTAAACATGAACATCAACATAACTTTATTACAAATATTGTACCTCCTATTTGTTATCTATCATTGTCATTTTCTAGAGTTGTAACTCCAACTTGCCTCTACCCATTTCCTGGAGTTGTGGTACGCACATGTCGATGCCCATTTTCTAAAATTTACATAGTAGAAGTATATAAACATCAACGTCAATTATTTGATAACAAATATAACTTTATCACAGTATTATACCTTGCATGTCATGTATACCATTGTCATTTCCTGGAGTTGTGGTACGCACATGCCTATGCCCATTTTCTAAAATTTATGTTGTAGAAGTATATAAACATCAACATTGATTATTTGATAACAAATATAACTTTATCACAAATATTATACCTCCCATTTCTTGTCTACCATTGTCATTCCTTGGATTTGTGGTACGCATGTGCCTCTGTTCATTTCCTAAAATTGACATAGTAAAAGAAAATCATCAACATCAATTATTTGATAATGATAATAACATGCATTATCAATAAGTTGTATACCTCTCTTTTGTTGTCTAATATGCTCATTCCGTGCAGTAGGAGTTGGGGTACACATTTGGATATGTTGATTTGCTAGAATTGACATAATAAAAGTAAATAAAACATCCAAATAAATTGTTTGATAAGAAATTTTATTTTTACTTATATTGTACCTTCATTTATATTTCTACCATACTCATTTCCTGTCAGAGTTGAGGTACTCCCTTTTCTCTTTTCATTCACTAGAATTCATATAACGCAAGTACAAAACATCGATATGAATTATTTGATAACAATCATATCATTATTGATAAGTTTGATACCTACCTTGTGATGTCTAATATGCTCATTCCCTGTAACTGGTGTTGAGGCACACACTTTTCTCTTTTCATTCACTAGAATTCATATAATGCGAGCAAATAAACATCAATACGAATTATATTATTTTATTTGTAAAAAGTACCTCCACTAGATGATTTATCTTGTCCATGTCTTACAACAACTGTCGAGGCATTAACTTGTGTCTGGTCATTCCCTACATTTTATATGATGAAAATGAACATACATTGATATAACATACTTCTTAAAGAATGAAATTTTAACTCTAAATAAGTACATCTCTTATGTGACATGTCCTGATCAAGGTCAAAATTTGGCATTTGAGAATTGATTTGGCCTTGACGATTCACTGGATATCACATTTGGAAACTTAAATTACATCATCTCTACATATCTAGTCAGAGAAATTATTTTATTTAATTTAGTGACCTCGACTTGATGGTTTATCTTGCCCATGTCTTGCATATAGTTTTGAGGGATCCACTTGCATCTTGCCATTCCCTGTATTTTATATAATGAAAATGAACATACATTGGTAAAACATACTTGTCATTTTATTTATAATAATTACCTCTAATTGATGGTCTATCTTGGTCATGTCTTGTGAATTCTTTGGAGGCATTTACTTACGTCTTGCCTTTCCCTACATTTCATATACTAAAAATGAACATACATTGACATAACATACTTCTTTTAATTCGAAATAAATACCTTTCATGTGTTGTAAGGTTTTCTCTAAGACTGAATTTTTCTTTTGAGAATTAACTTGGCCTTGACTATTCACTGGATATCACATTTGAGAAATAAAGAATATATCATCTCTATTCATCTAGTAGGAAAAGTCATTTCATTTATAATAATTACCTCCAGTTGATAGTCTATCTTGGTCATGTCTTGTGAATTCTTTTGAAGCATTCACTTGCATCTTTCCATTCCCTTCATTTCATATAATAAAAATGAATATACATTGACATAACATACTTCTTTTAACTCTAAATAAGTACCTTTCATATGTTGTAAGGTTTGCTCAAGGTCTGAATTTTTCTTTTCAGAATCAACTTGGCCTTGACAATTCACTAGATATCACATCTGAGAATTAAAAAATACATCATCTCTATTCATCTAGTAGGAAAAGTCATTTTATTTATTATAACTACCTCCACTTGAAGGTCTATCTTTCCCATGTCTTGTGAATTCTTTCGAGGCATTCACTTGCATCTTGCCATTCCCTATATTTCATATAATGAAAATGAACATACATTGACATAACATACTTCTTTTAACTCTAAATAAGTACCTTTCATGTGTTGTAAGGTTTTCTCAAGGTCTAAATTTTTCTTCTTAGAATCAACATGACCTTGACAATTTATTAGATATCACAGTTGAGAATTAACAAATACATCATCTCTATATTATAATAGAAAAAGTCATTTTGTTTGTAAAAATTACCTCCACTTTATGGTATGTCTTGCCCCTGTCTTATAAATTCTATGGAGATATGTGGCTTCCATTGATCTTTCCCTGTATTTCAATAGTGGAAATGAACATAAAACCTAAAATGTACTTTTTTTACTTGTAACATTACCTAATGCAATGCCTATTTCATTATTGGAAGCCTTGTTCATTGGGTCAGTTTTCTTGATGATAGTGTTCACAGAGATGCACTTAGGAGGCATTTTCCTATAGGAAAAAAGGTAAAGTGAGAGAATATACTTGAGTAATATGATCAAAATGTATTAAAAACAAGGATAATTCTTACCATAAATTGACTATGTTTTCTTTTATTAGTAAATTCAGTTACCCATAGAGTGTAATGAGGGGAAAAACTATAGAGAACTAAATGCTCCCTAATTATGTTGTGTTCTTTGTGAAACTTATTCTCACATTTCATACATGGACAAAGCATCATTCTCGTCTTGACATTATGTGAGGCAAATTCTATAAAGAAATCTATCCCATCAATAAATTCATTATCCCGACGACGATCAAATCTTGTTTTTGGCTTATACATCCATGTTCTGTCGATAAAATATTGATTGTCCATAGTCGAAGCCTAACATAAAAAGACATGTTTTAGGAAGAGGTTGATTTATATTGTCACAAATAATACTAGTTTCTGAACAAATAAAAATATTAAAAATTTCATCAAAATGTGTTGCTAATTCAAACAATATGGTTTCCTATTTTGATATTAGATACATGCATTATCTTCATATTTTTCTCAATGTTTTTTATGATAATATTTTTTATCTCATAACAAAGAGTTTCAATTATTTGAACATTTAATATAAAACATGCAACTTGGTATCTCATATGAAAAAGATAATACCCATAGTCAACTACGAAACATAAGTATGAATATAAAGTAATATGCAAGACATTGAATAAAACATGAAGGATAAATGTAAGTCTTTAACACTCATCTAGATCCGGACATTTGTGAAGTCATACATGAATATTGATTGATAAGTATTAGCACCTTATAACAGTCGACAATGGTGAAATTTAAAATGATTATTGTAGTTGATGTCAGTTGTATATTGGAAGAAGAAAAGTTAGAGCACTCACAGGAAGATAAAGTACGCGTCGGGACGTATGCGGCTATGACAAGATTCTTCTCAAAAGTACACCAAGAACAAATCTGCTTCCTAACTTTCCGATTCCAATCAACACCCTGTTGTGAGTATACATAGTTAATAACTTATCAAGTTTACACCAATTAAATTGTGAAATGCTTTAAAATCTAAACAAAATATAACTGTGCATTTATTAGAAATTATGGTCCAAACAAAGTCTTATGGTAGGGATGTGTGAAGATATTAATCATGGACTAAGCTATCAATCGTGGATTATAGAAGATTTTGCACTAGTGATGTGTGAAAATATTAACAAATTTACAGGCAAAAAACACTGTAAGGGGTGGATGCCCGTGATATTGAGCGTTGCTGCCCTTGTATCTCATTGTTAAGTTTATAAAATATTGATTGTGGATAGGAATCATGTATTACTTCCTCGACATTGCAAGAATACTAGATGATTAGATTATAAAACACATATTAATTCCATGGACATCATTAGTTCCTTTTCACAGAGCCACCGGTAACTGGAAAATTGCATACCTTTCACGGTGGTAGCCGAAGCGTTCGAGCAAGTGCACATGCTCGTTCCATGTCCAAGTATTGGAGGGATAGAAAGAACGAGGATAATAGGAACTAGAAAAATATACTATCTGCTTAACACTAATGATAAATCCTCAACAAACTATAGAATAGAAACCTGACTATTTATTTAGGCTGCACCTCACCTAGCAGTAGCCAAACAGCACAGCTGCCAGCAGATTTGCTGGTCCTAGTCATGTAGATTTGCTGGTCCCAGTCGTGGAATGACTAGGCTACTCCTTGCTAGAAATAGTGCCTCATGTATGCTAGATCTAATGAAAGACGATGAAATTAATCTGCCCGTCTGCATAAACGTATGATGGTTAAATAAGGAGCAATGTGCTCCTTTTGAAAATGGGAGCAGCTATACGTACCCGGCCGCCCTCCGACCACCAAAACGAAGCAGATCCCGGTCGCACTCCTTTGCTATGAAGTATATATCCGAAGATCCTCTACGCCCGGCTGCTCAGCAGGAAGTCGTGGCCGCCGTACAAGTACCGATGAAGAACGGAGACAGAGGTCTGCCGGTTTCTGGCTTGCGTCGAGCAGAAGGCCAACGGAGATGGAGGACGACGTCCGCCGGTTTCTAGCTTGCGTCGAGCGGAAGGTCAACAGAGACGGAGGACGTCCGCTAGTTTCTGGCGTGCGAATGAAATTGGAGCTGCAGATACCGGACGTGTATACACACCACCAACAGATGAAACGGGGGCAGCAGATGAAACGGTCTAAAAACACCAAGGCGCCGCCTTAGTCCTTCGTCCGGAAGAGCAAGAGGTGTGAAGGGGGAAGGCTTCGGCACGTGAATGAAAAGTTTGTGGAACCTTTTTGGTTTTGGATTCAATTTTGGGCCAGATATTAAAGGGGCTACCCGTAGACTAATCTTAATCATCAAAAGCAGTCTGGAGCAATCCCATTTAACCGTGGAGTATTCTATAGTCCGTGGAGTATGAGGACTCCTGTGGCACCTGGGCCCTTTCTCTTCTTCCTCACTTCCTGATAGTAAAGAATGAGCGCATGGAAAGTTCCCTTTAGATAGTGGACTGGGGTCTCTGCCACCCTGAACGTAATGTTGTTCCATCGGGTCCATATTGCCCATAGGGTTGCCATGATTCTCTCTGTGATAGCATTGTAGGCGTCTTCCATGATGATCCTAAGTGTTTTCACCACCGGTTTAGTGGCTACACCTGCAATGAAGTTATGTACGTTTCGTTCTTCTCCTAGCCATGCTTCTATTGCCACTGAGCACCGGAATAGCATATGTCTGATTTTTCCCTCTCCACTCCACAGATGTTGCAAGTATCATTCTCACAACACCCTCTCATGGCCAAATTTGCCTTGGTCGCCAAGCTACCTGTACCCACTAGCCACAGAAATTGGTTTAGTTTTGGTGGCCATACTTTTTCCCGGATAAGGCTCCAAAGCTTGTTTCCTTCCGTCACTTGTAGATGGTTGAGTTCATCTACTATTAGTGAAGCTTGGATTGTGCCCCCAAATGTTGCACCATGTGAAGCTTGGATTGTGACCCCTTCCTGCTTCACATACAGATGTATTAGGGAAGTATTTTGCTTTCAGGATATTGTGCACCAGAGATTTTGGTCTGGTATGAATTCTCCACAGTTGCTTCACCAACATTGCTTGATTAAAGGCTTGCATGTCACGGAAACCCGACCCATGCCTCCTTGCCTTTTTGGTTTGCACAGTTTGGCCCAACTAACCCATGCTATTTTCCTCTCCGTCCCCTTTGCGCCCCACCAGAATCTTACCATGGCACTCTGGATGTTATCTAGTGCTCCAAACAGGAGTTGAAAAATGTTCATCACGTAAGTTGGGATTGATTGTACCACAACTTTGATAAGCAGTTCTTTTCCCAATTTTGAGAGTAATTTTTCCTTCCATCCTTGTACCTTGTTTCGGACCCGATCCTTAACGAATTCAAACACTTACATTTTTTATCTCCCTATGGTAGTAGGAAGTCCCAAATACTTTGTTTGTTTGTCCACCATCTTGATGTGCAACAAGTCTTTAAGCTCCTCCTTTTTGTTGTGTGGTATTCCTTTACTGAAAGCCACTTCTGTCTTAGATAAGTTGATTCTTTGACCCTTTGCTTGTTGATATTGGCTGATAATTTCAGCTACCTTCAAGTATTCTTTAGTTGTGTCTGTAGTAAAAAGAATATTGTCATCTGTAAAAAAGAGGTCAGAAATACTTGGCACATTTCTACACACTTTAACCCCATGTATGTGGTTAATGTGTGCAGCCAAGGTAAGTGACGTAGAGAAAGCTTCAGCACAAAGTATGAAAAGATATGGGGATAGAGAGTTTCCCTATCTCAGTCCACGGGTCGGTTTGGTTCTTTTAGTTCTATTCCCATTTATGGGAAAGGAGTGGCTCACCGACGCTATGCAGTCACCTACCTTCTTCCGCCAGAAACCTCTAAAACCCAGCTTTTCTTGGACAAAATCAAGGAATTTCCATTCAACTCTGTCATACACCTTCGACATGTCAAGCTTTAATGCCAGATTTCCCTTTTTCCTTCCTTTGTCATTTTTCATGGCATGAAAAAGTTCATAGGCTATTAGAGCATTATCTATGATGAGTTTCACAGGAATGAATGCATTCTAGTTTGCTAAGGTGATTTGATTCTTAAGGGGCTTCAACCCGTTTGCCATAACTTTAGAGATAATTTTGTAGAGCACATTGCACAAACTTATGGGCATGAATTATGCCATCTCCTTTAGTTTTTGGGTTTTTGGAATGAGTACCACCAGAGTTTCATTTATTTATTCAAGAGATCGATTAGACCTCCACCATCCCATTGTATACCTTACCACATCTTTCCCAACCACATGCCAGTATTTTTGGTAGAACATGGCTTTCATCCCATCAGGCCCTGGAGTATTATTAGGATGCATTTGCTAAAGTTCCTGCCAAATTTCCTCATCATTTATGTCCTTCTCAAGTTGTCCTACCATATCCACAGTAATGACCTTTTTCAGCCCTTTAGTTGCCTCCTCAAAACCTTATGGATTTGATGTGTGAAACATATTTTCAAAAAAGTCAAGAACTACCTTCTCTACATCTTTTTCTTCAACCCTCCAAATGTCGTTCTCATCTTTGAGCCCTTCCATAGTATTTTTCTTTCTCCTTCCTGAAGCCTTTTCGTGGAAGTAGGACGTGTTCATGTCTGCATGTTTCATTGCATTGACTCAGGCTCTCGTACACCAGAAAGCCTCCTGTTGTTTGTGCCAGTATTGTAACTATTTTGCTATATCTTCACAAATTTTTAGATTATGATGGTCCGGGGTAGCTTCTGATATTCACCCAGATCTTGTTCCAAATCTCTAATCTTTTTCTTCATGCCTCCAAAAGTAATATCTGACCATCTTTGTAATTTCCCCCCACATCGTGCTATTTTCTCTGTCATGGACGCACTCCGTGATTCTCCCCATGAAGATTTTATGATAGTGTTGCATTCCTCCTCCTCCATCCACATGGGCTCAAAAGAAAAGTACATGTTCCTCATCCTCCTTTTGACCTCTCTCTTATCAACAAATAATGATGAGGGAGGCATGATTAGACTCATAGATGGGTAGATGAATCACCTTGTAGAAAGTGAAGAGATTGCTCCTATCTATGCTAGCCAAAACTCTATCTAGATGTTCTTCCACACATGGTTCTGGTGTTCTGCCTCTTCTCCAAGTGTAGATGTCTCCACTGAACCCCATATTGAGAAGTCTACAATCATCAATAACTTCTACAAAATCTCGCATTAACCTTTTCAGCTTTGGTGGTCCCCCTCTTTTTTGCATTTGAGATAATTTCATTAAAGTCCCCAAAGAAAACTACTAGTAAATGTGACTCCCTTTCTAGCGATCACATAAGCTCCCAAGTTTTGTGTTCTATTGTTGGTCTGCCCACCCGTAGATGCCTAGCCTTTCCAGCTTTTACTATAGCTATCCATAATATCACACTCCACGTGGTGTTGTGAGTAGCTTTTTATTACAACCTCCACATTTTTCCACCACAAGCCCATACCACCAGCAATGCCCACGCTCGATATGTAGAGACCATCAGTGAAGACCACTTTTCTTTTTACCTCTTCTAGCTTTGTTTCTTGGATCATGGTTTCCATTAAGAACACCACATTTGGGCTCTCCCTCCAACACCAAGTACGGAGGGCTGATGCACTGTTAGAGCAAGCCATGCCCTGACAGTTCCAATGCAAGAGTTTCATTTCTCTTCATAGGGTTGGCCCTTGCCAACTGCCGCTACTTGGGTTGCTGTGACCCCTTCTTCTTGATGTACCTCCCTTTTCCACTACTGTTGTCACTTGGCTTCTCCTTCCCCCTTCTCCTCCATCAATTTCCATAGCATTCGTATACATATCTCTTCCTCTTTTCCCTGCGAACTTCTCCCACTCGACCTCATCATCCGTCATACCTAGTCTGGTTGCTCGTCTTTGTTTGCTGAAGATCAAAGGTGTTCTTCTCTTTTTAGTTAGCACTTCCTGAGCTTTTGACCTATTGATGGGTTGGATTCTGCTTCCCCTCTTTTTTTTAATCTTGTTTGTACCTTCTTCTGTTGTTTCCCCACGTGGAACACCATTGTGCCTTCAACATTTGCTACCTCCTCCATGAGTGGGACTGTGTGTCTCTTTCTTCCCTGCATCTCTGACCCCCTATTATGATGTCCTCCTTTGTTTTGTTCTTTCCTAACCTTCAACAGATCACCTCTTGTCCACTTGCTAGCACTTTTTTCCTGGGTAGGTTCTTTGCTTAGTGTCTTCTCATGTTGCTTTTCAATCTGTATTATCTGTTTCGTGACCCATACGTTCTCACCTTTTTTTCTGTCATCTCAAACTCTCTCTACCCTATCCTGACTTCCTCATCTTCGTCATTGTTCAGTTCTATATCTTTGTCATCTCCCCTCAGCTGGTCAGCTTTGCACTACTACAGAAAATGCTTTTTACAACGGGAGATAGACAACAGTTCTGATGATTGTGTTGTAGTTAGCATACTTATCACGACAAGCCCATTTTTGTGTTGTATATTGTATATTTTATACAACACAAGTCATTTACAACATGCCAAACCTGTTGTAGTATAGGGGGATACTACAACAACTGCTAAAGTGTTGTCATAGGTTGTAGTATCACAACATATTCAAAACTGTTGTGAAAGATGTTATTTACACAACATATTTTTACCCGTTGTAATAGTCACATGTTGTAATAGACCATCATTACACAACGCAGACTCACCCGTTGTAGTATGTATTAATTATACAACAAGCTTTTACATGTTGTATTTGGTACATGTTGTAATTGACCACCATAATACAACATATTAAAACTC
Organism: Alisma plantago-aquatica; assembly: GCA_963693085.1. NCBI lineage: Eukaryota > Viridiplantae > Streptophyta > Magnoliopsida > Alismatales > Alismataceae > Alisma > Alisma plantago-aquatica. The sequence continues at coordinate 939,553,425 of OY856413.1, read as the reverse complement.
ATTGTTATATCCCAACATGAGACAACATACTCCAACCTGTTGTTATATATTATAATTACACAACATGTTGTAACCTGTTGTAATATCCACACATAAAATATCGTTGTAATAGACCTCTATTACACAACGTAAACTAAACCATTGTAATATACTATAATTACACAACATGATATCACCTGTTGTACTAGCTACATATTGTAAAAGACCATAGCTAAACAACACGTCATATTCACATAATTCTCTAAAATTTTCAATTATTTGCGTATAATATGCAATTTTTTTATTATATGTATGGTACACCTGAATTTCGTATTAAACCCGTATTTTCTCTGAATTTTATGAATTATTCATGTGTTATTCATCATTTATGCATTTTCACGTATTATCCCCAAAAAAACAATTTATTTCCGAATTGTTTAAAAAAAATACTCAGTTAGCATTGTTTCATGTTTCAATATTTTCTAAAGACTATTTCCCCTCAATCACTACTACAAAACTCAACAATGTCGAAGGATTTTTCCTCAAGGACATAATCCCTGACAAGTGTATTAATTTTTCTGAAGGCTTATCCCTGACCCTTGTGATGCTATCCTTGATGAGTATATTAAATTTTCCCAAAGGCTTATCCCTAACCTTATGGAAATGTATCCCAGACTATTATTTAATTTACCCAAGGATTGCTCCTAACCCTCATTAACTTTTTTCCTAACCAATATTAACTATATTAAACCAACCATTATCTCTTTTACTTCCGTGAAGAGGATCCATTTGATTGTGGACATTTATCGTTTTCTTTTAAGATAATCATAATTGTTTAAATGGATCAGCCATTGATTTTAAACAACAATTGCAGTTTCCTTTTTTGTACCTTGTTGAATCCTAATTCATTTAGACAGTGGATTACTTTCCAATACATGCCTCCCTTCCGTTCTATATCTACCGCTCCGAAAACAAAACAACGACGCCAAACCCTCTCTCTATCTCTCACTCCCGCTCCGGAAATAGAACGATGCCAAAGTCCCGCCTCCAAAACCAGAACAAGCACTCCCTCTCCTTGTGCCACTGCAAGTCTTCTTCTGTCTGGTCTCTCGTTGTAATAGCTACATGTTGTAATAGACCATAGTCACACAATACGCTATAATCCATTGTTATATGCCAAGATTATACAATAGACTCTGACTTGTTTTATATACCCAGAACCGAGCTAAACTCAATTTCTTATTAGAGAATTTTATCATGAACATGTAATCAAATAATTATTTTTTCATATAAAATTATTGTCAAATATGGGTCCAAGTTCTTTTTGGGATTTAATTTTTTTAATATGGGTGGTTTCAGTTTGAGAGGTTGATTGAACAAAATTTAATTTTGTGTGGTCATGGGAATGCCAATTCTTTCACTCTGGGTAGATGTTTTGACCTGGAACCGACCACCCAATATTATATCACACGAAATATAATCATGAACATCTAATCAGAGATTTTTTTTATATTCATTGTCAAATCTGGCTCAGAGTTTTCTTTCGAATCTAATATTTTCAATCTGGGTCATTCTCAATTGAGATACCATTCGAATAATTAAAATCTAATTTTGCATTTGGGTCTGGCAGTGACAATTGAACTCTCTAACTGGGCCATGTTTTGTCCCGAAATTGACTGACTCGAAACCAATTTTGAACACCCTGTGTGATATTATAACAGAGTAACTAATCAACCTCTATATTTACATGTTATACATATGTATATACTATTTTACATACAAAATAGACTTTGAATTATTTTGCTAAAAAAATTCAATTTTAGATTGGGTCCGAGATTGACTGGGCCGGTTCATTTTTTTTACCCAGAACTAACAATTATTTAACACCCTTATGTGATATTATTGCAGAATAATTATTAACCTACATGAATCATATACATTGAATATATGTACATGTACATGTATAATACATGTATAGATCTAATTAATAAATAGGTGTCACGGAAAAAAATTTCAACACCCGCGCTTCCTCTTTTCCTCCGCGCGCCGTTTCCCCCAAAATTGACTCCTTCTGCTATCAGCAGTTTCCACCGCAAACTCCCCCCCCATCCTAGAGCGCCGCAGAGCTCACGGCTACCTTGGAGAGACCGATGATGACTGCCTTCACATCGTTGCCGTCCCAGAGCATCTGTACTACTTCTCCGAAAAGCACTACCTTGGAGAGACGGACGACGACTCGACTTCACTGCCCTGGAGAGACCACCGACAATGCCTCCTCATTCACCAGAAAGTGTCGTTGTCCTCTGCAATTTCTTCGCCAGAAACTGTTTCACACCCACCTCTACTTTGAGTTCCCTTCAATCCAAGGTAACCTCTGCTTACACGGAAAGGACTCATAGCCCTGGGTAAATTAAGTAAAGAGCCAATCGATATCCCTATAGCAAGATACATCCATAAGTAGATCTATATGCTTTGAGAATCTACATTCGAGTTTCATCTTGATCTCCATTTCTATCTGGACTTGACCTATCATCGAAGGGAGATGATGATCATGGACTTCACCTATCATCCGATGACAGGGAGATCATAACCTGTTATCATTTACATCCCTTGATCTTTGAGAGAGGAAGCCCCAAAGAGGCAGGAACTGGCCACACGGTGGGCAGCAACTGATCCAGTGGCTAGATCTATCTGATTTGACTGGTTGAGTGAGAGATAGAGAAAGTATAATACTTTGACACGCCACATAATACAACCTATTATGTCAAGTTATATGAATATTGGTTTCTGCTATCCAAATATATGACATTCATTTTTCATAGCCTCTGTGCAACAAAATACAAATTATCTTCAGCAGTTGTGAATCAAAATTTTCTCATCACTTAGTGGCATGGAAGAGACTAACCTGGTATGTGTTGGATATAATTTTGCATAGAGGCCTCATACACTTGATATATCAATACAAGGAGTGCATAATACCAATGTGGAAGATACCAAAATTATTGCTCATGTTGACTCTAAATCAGAGTCATGAAAGGATGAAAAACAAATCTATGAGTTATCAACTGTGGGAAGTTGATTACGCGAGTCCTACATTTTGATAACTAGATCAACTAGTGTTCTTTTATCCAGGTCATTGACTTAACATATCTAAAAGTATAGTAAATTTGGGAGTTCAAATTTTTAATAATTGTTACACACATAAGATTACTAGGATTTGCACTTGCTCCATTTTCATATGAGCACAAAATTCCCATTGTTCTATGAATTATGATTATTTAGCACACTACTTTTTGAGATTCGAGCATGTCCAAAGTGTATCAATTAGAACCTAGAAGTTTGTGAGAAAAGTAGCAGACCAAGTATAAATGTTGGTAAAGCATAACTTAATGAACATGTTAATGAGGTAGTATTGCGATCTCTCTATCTATTAGAAAACTTGGGAAGACAATATCGAGTTCAAAAATTAAGAAATTTCACTAATTTTATAGTGAACAAAACCACTAACTAGACTAACAACATTTAATCCACATAAGAAACAAACATACCATCTGGAGTGGCTTTAATTGAGCCATCGATTACCATTGCATCAGCTAAATGCGAATAAGATCCATGTAATCCTTTACTATCTTTTTCTTTAACAAGGATGATCTCTTTTGGAAGAATGCGAGCTAAAGTTCCAAAATACAAAAAACATTAAGGTTATGTAGCAACCATTTAGGATAGTTGGACAAATTTTCAATAATTTAGAATGGACTTAGATAATAGTATGCGTTGGATGAACTCAAGCATACAACATTCTAGATACATGCCACCACAAACTACCATCAATAAAATGTGTGAGCAAACTATTATAAACATATGCCAAGAAATATGTAAGACCATGGATACCTGGCCTTATTGAGTAAATAGTACAAGATTTTACAACAGTCGCCCATTCAACAAAAATGTCATGAGAAAGTCTTCCTTCTAAACTGGCCATGGATAACAAGACAACATGAAAATGGATTTATATATTTTTAAATTGAAGTCTATCTATCGGATAATTTTCCCATATGATAAAGAGTTGCATTTCTTCATAAATAAAAAATAGATTACTTTGGGAGTATCACAATTTCTATTAAGCTTTGCCCTATTTTAGACATGCTTGCAGATCAAATGTAACATTGTCATGACTATACAATAGGAAAATAAAGTATTGATAGCATAATAAAAGTACCATGTGACTTACTTCAATAGAAAAGCATTATCACATGTGTGCTCAAAGGACTTTGCTATAGAATCACTCATCCATTCCAAGAAACTTTTGATGTAATCAATTGTTCAAGTTGCCACATGTGTCAAAAAGAATAGCAGGAAACTCAAATGACTTTGTGGCCATTTTGAAAGGAGAACCAATATGTTATTCAATCTGTCTTATCTACATACAAGTATACATACTAACAATTTCCTCATACTCATTCAAGAATTAAACTATGTTCTAATGTGGAAGTAGTACATTCACATTCCCTAGAAGAACATTTACTATTAGATCTAGAGGAAATAAAAGGAAATGAATGTGTCTAAGATGTTAGGAAGAAATATGTAAATAATAACACTAAAAGTAAAAAAAAATGTAAAGGGTAAAATGTGAACATGAATTTTCTAGTCAGGTATAACTTTAGCCACTTCTATTCCCGCAATGCCTAAAATTAAAACAAAAATGCAAAATGCATGGCACTCAATTATAAGTACAAAAAAGATACTACCTACTAGCTAAAGTAACATTTCAGACATCATGACCACACCACAAGACTTGAGCTCCCTTTTGATCTCCTTAAGTTTTAGTAACAACCCAAAATTGCCAATCTCTTCATCTTTCCATTCACTTCCTCCTTGTCCCCCCCTCACTGCATAGAGGGAACTTCCTAGCATCTTTGAAGATATCACCATTACCATCATTGATAGACAAACAAACAACCTTTCAAAAGAAATAAATGGTGTTTCAAGCAATATTTCCATGTCACTATCTTAGTCTTTAATCTTATAAAAGCAAAGAATCTAGATATGATGCCATGTCTTTTAGTCGTATAGATTTTTATAGATTTAGTATAGGGAAAGGAAAAGTAAGAAGCAATCTCTTAAGGGATCAGTCCTTCTTTGCATAATATGGAATTGCAAATTTGTTATAATGCAATCCAACTTGGCTTTAATAGGAAAGATAAGCTTGAAAATATCTTCCTTATAGGTCATATCAATTAAGAATATATGGTTGGGAGGCAATGGGTCCTACTAGATGCATATCCCCAAAACTTGCAAACAAGAAATAGAGTTAGTTCCTTAAGATAATGTATTTGCTTAAGAATTTGAAGAAATAAGCAGGGCTATAGAGCTATTGGGTTCAACTACCTTGAAAATACATTCCCATCCTAAAAAAATCTAATAGTTTTTTTTATCATTATAGGGAACAAAATAAGTTTTTAGCAAAATAGAAATATGACTCCTAAAAGATTCTCACTCTTGGTCTTGTTAAGAATTTCCTATCCTAAGTAACTCATGCCTCTTAATAAGATAACAAACTATTTACGTTGAGTAAAAAATAATAAGAGAGAACCATAACACAAAACACTCTGGTGGAATAATCACCAAAAGACAACACAGTAATACGCATATCATATTCAAATTATTTAAATACAACATCACCACTATCACACCAATAGATACCAACCTATCTACAATTACATAACCATAACCAATCGTTTATGTCATTTGTTTGAAGGTAATGAAGTAAAACTTAATAGTAAGGTTACTAATAAAGGTAGATTTTAAACTCATCACTTTGATTAGTGAGTCTAGGAAATTGTACAATCAAACATTTATCTTATGGCCATCTTCTAGCCTTGAACAATATGGAGAAATCCAAGCCAAGTAACTAATGTCAATAATGAAAATCTTGTTATGTTTGTAGGAAGTAACTCAAGTATGCATAGAAGGAAAGCGCATAATAGATTAATCTACTTTAAAGATGCATCATACATAAAAATAGACAGAATTGTTTCCAAGCCAAGTAACTAACATCAAGGCTACTCAACCCTCACAACAATAAAGAGAAATCCTGCACACTAATGAGAACTAGAGTATTCTGTAAGGAGGCCCACTTGTAGAGAAAAGTTGATAACATTCAACAAAAGCTACCAACTTAGCAAACAAACCGATCTAGTTAATGAGAACTAGAAGATTTTGTAAGGAGGACCACTTATTACACAAGCTTCTGTTTCATTTAAAGAAGACATGTTTTAGATGTTGTGGTCACTTTCTAATGGCCAACTTAAAAGAATTACAATTTCCTGTAACATTTTAGATTTAGTTTATCAATGATCATTTGAATCTTCATTTGAAAAGAGTCATAGATACCTATCTAAGATCAGAACAACATCTAAAATGAGTCATAGAAAGCAATCTGAGATCAGAATAGATTGAAACAATTTTGTAATTAAGATGCATAATGCCTATTCGAACTACCTATCCAGAACCAAATTACCTGCAATCAAATATCTGATGGACATCTCTCACAAAACCATTGATCCCAGGAAGAATCATTCCACATATTAACTAGAGGAACTAGGAACCTTGCCATGTGTAGGCACAAAAACATAGCAGGCTATGGAGATGGAGAACTCTAACAATCTATGTCATATTTGTGTTTGTATGGGTCTGGTCACTGTGATAGGGGAACCGACCACTTGCATTGTTGATGAGATGATGTATGTGATCCCTGACATTCTAAAAGTTTATGACATTCATGTAATGGTACATATGAAGAACATAAAGTTTACTATAAATAATACATAAAAAAACACTGATTCCTCAACATATATTCACAAAAAAAAATAAGAAATGTATGTCGATGAACATTGATTCAACTAGAAAGGATTAAATATTACCTACAACGGATAACAAGTTACTTATATTTTAGTTAGCTACCAGTCTGGCAATAAATTTCTGGCAAAATCTACTACGTTGGAAATCAAGATGGATGTTTCCTGCATAATAATTGTCCAACGAGAAATTGAACGGAACAAAAGAAATGATTGTAGGAAGTTGCCACTAGAGAAGGATCATATGCATCATAAGTCAGTAACCAATTTTTCCCTTGACCTCATATATCCATAAGTCACTTCAGTTTCTCATTCTTTCAACAGAAGATAACCAAAGAAATTATAGTTGCTTCTACATAATACGTTTCATTCTGTACCGGTATTTTTAGGTGGTTGAGACTGACTAAGACTCATACTGTGTTGTAAAGGAACAATCCAAGTGCAATAGTAGTACATAATCACAAGAAAATAAGTATTACAATAATAAAAAATTAGTTTACCAGTCTAAAAAGTAACCCGTTGTTGGTGCTTTCAAATGTGTTTTATCTCAGGATGAATAACTAAGAAGCCATAATAGTATGACAGAATTCTAGAGTAGAGATAAAAAGAAACATCAGAAGTCGGAGATGAGAATATAAAAACAACATAATAGTATGACAAAATTCAAGTACCATATATTTATGGTTGAAATGTGCCAGGTTATCACTGATCATTGATTTCCATGTTATATAGAACTTGAAAATTTGGTAGGAAAGTAATAATTTGAAGGGAAGACTAAAAACTTAAGGGGATGATTAGAAACTTGAAATAGCACAAGGTTAAGAACCAGAATATCAACTATGCCTTCCTGAAATTTTGCTCCATGCGCCATAACACAGATCTGAATATAAGTCCATGTGTCTTGCTTGCAACTATGCCTTCCCTATAAGAACTATCCACATATTTGTACTCACCCCTTTTATCATTGTGTAGTAATGGATCGAAAGTGGATGTCTTCAAATTGCTTATCTGAAGAGTATGAAAAAGGAGTGGCTGAATTTGTAAGGTGTGCAATTGAACATGCAGAAAATGATACTAGACTTCTTTGTCCTTGCACAAAGTGTGATTTCTGTAAGTGGATTAACAAAGACGCATTGCGTCATCACTTATTTTGATACGGCATTGATACGACTTACATGTGATGGATAGATCATGGTGAGAGGGAAGATTTTCATATTGTAGATCAGAGTGAACAATTTGAGGGAGGCGAAGGAGACACATTGTAGGACATGGCTTACAATGTAGAAGAAAAGATATGAGACTGTCCTAAAATGTTTGAAAGGTTAATGACTAACTCTGAAACACCATTATACAATGGTTGTGTCAAGTTCACCAAATTATCTATTGTTTTAAAGTTATATCACCTGATGATGAGCAATGGTTGGTCTGATAAAAGTTTTACGACCTTGCTACATCTCTTGAAAGATATGCTTCCTGAGGATAATGTGCTTCCTCGTCACACTTATGAGGCAAACAAAGTGCTTTCATCCATGGGCCTTGATTATGAAAAGATACATGCATGCTCCAATGATTGTATTTTGTATCGAAATGATCATGCTTTGAAGGACAGTTGTCCAGTCTATGGAGAACCACGATACAAGAAGGATGGCAGCCCTAGTAAGGTGTTGTGGTATTTACCAATAATACTGAGATTTAGGCACTTATTCAATAATGCTGATGATGCGAAGAAGTTGGTTTGGCATGCTGAGGATAGAAAAAGAGATGGTTTTCTTAGACACCCTACAGATTCTCAGCAATGGATGAGAATCGATATAATATTTCCAAAATTTGGTGGTAATCCTAGAAACTTAAGACTGGTACTTTCTGTAGATGGAACGAATCCCCAGAATTCCGGAAGTCATAGTACATGGCCTGTAATTTTGGTTATATATAATCTTGATCTAGATGAATGCATGAAACACAAGTATATGCTTTTGACTTTGCTGATTTCAGGACCAAAGCAGCCTGGAAACGATATTGATGTTTACTTGGCTCCACTTGTTGAAGATTTAAAGATTCTGTGGGACAAGGGTGTTGAGTTGTATGATGCATACCGCAAAGAGAATTTTATTTGGGAAGAGATTGAGGTGAGTATGTAGACGTTAATATTTTTTGTATATTTTTTTTATAAAAATATTATATTATATTTTATGTGTATGTGATTTTGTTATTTGTAGGGTGTTTTTTCGATTGGATCTGTCAGAAAGCAGTGGGTATTAAAAAGAGCCAATGATAGATGGAGGGAATTCAAATCTCGGTTATCAAGAAAATTCATGAGGGACGAAGATGGAAACATATGAAAACACCCACCCAAAGAATATGATTTTATATCTGCAAATCAATGGGAGGATTTTGTCATGAGTTGATTGATCGAAGAATTTAAGGTGATAATATAAACTAGTGTACTTTTGTTGTTTTTCTTGTAAGACATTTAAATATATTTTCATATTTATTGTTCGTAAAAATAACTAGAGAAGAAGTAAGGCTGGAAGAGAATTATCGTCAAAGAATGAGTATCGGCCTATAATTTCTCATAAGGGATATGTTGGCCTAGAGAAAGAAATTGTAAGATTTGATTCATTTTAAAGCAATTTGTGAAATTTCATATAAAGGTATAAAAGTATTGTGGTTTTATCATATTATAAATAGATTAGTGAGAATAGTTTAGATCTGTTATTTCAAAGATTTCTAGAGAAGAATTATGGAAAAGAGCTAGAATGGACAAAATTGGTGTTGTTACTAGTGACAAGGTCAAGGAAGTGGTGTACAAGATTGTAAGTTTAATTTTTTATCTCGTTGATTTTTCATCACAATATATAGTTTTTATTATTTTTACATATGTATGTTTTATATTTTGCAAGGATGCTCTATCTCAAGAAGTTTCTGAGGGACTCATTAGTGAGAAGGGATGTAATGATGTGTTAACAATGGCATTGGGAAAAAAGGATCACCCATGACATGCGAGAGCAACCGGACCAGGAATAACAATTACAACCTATTGTCAAAGTGTGGCTCAAACAGATGATCAACCATCCCTATGATGTTACAAATGCAACAAACCATTAAAGCTTTGGCCATGAAGATCAAGTATCTTGAAGGGAAGAATATGAGCAAGGATCTCGACAATTTTGGGGATACAGACCAATACCCTACTTCCAAATCTAATTGTCCACTTGCACAATTGTCACATCTACTTGAGGTAATCAACAAGTCTGTTATGTAGTAAATGTTAGAGATAGTGATTTCTCATGTTGACAATATCTATATTTGATTTTTGTAGGGCTATCACAAGTGTATTTTGATGTTGGATAATCCATTACGTTCAGTAGCTGATGGAAGGGTGTATATATCTCATACAAATGAGCCAATTATCCTTCACAATGTGGCATTGGATCCAAAACACAAAAAAGTGATAATTGATACCCCGTTGATGCCTGAAGAAAGTGTGCCAATACCTTTAGATATGGCTGAAGTTTATCAAGTTTGTCAAGGCATAGGCACCTACCTTCCTTGGCCTGCAGAATTGATCAAAATAAATATGAAGGTATATGCGATAACTTGACAGTGTTTTTATTAATTTATTGAAATGCATCATGTATATTAATAAACTATATTTTTTATTTTTATAATCATATGCAAGGAATCCCAAGACTCATTGTCTCAAAGAAAAGTGAGGGAATCAGTAAGAACACAAACAGGAAATTCAAAAACTAGAAAAAATTGTGATGAAGTCTCAAGTCCCGTCAAGCCAACATGCAAAAAGCCTCCAACGAAGCTGAAACTGTTGATGGTGTATGTGGAAGATGATGAAAATCGTAACATCTCTCTTCAGATGTCTGAAGATGTAGTAGGTTACACACATGAGCTGATTATCACACCGGAATTGGTTAAAATATGCCATGATAAAGACCAACTAGAAGCCTCACACATATCAGTGTACATAAAGTAAGTTTCTATACGAGTAATATGTGTTTCTATACAAGTTTCTATACAAGTACAAAGACTAATTATGTGTTTCTATACAAGTACAAAGACTAAATATGTGTTTTTTTTGTAGGCATTTGTTCAACAAAGTGACATCCGGAAATATATTTAATATATTTGGATTTATATGTCCACATTTTATAGATCCGTTATACAATGATAAAGTGGAGACTCGGGCGCAGTACATAGCAGATCAGTTCATTAGAGGGAAGAAACAAAGATTAGAATTGTTCTTTATACCTTATAATGTGGGGTACGCATACATTTTGTCGATTGTCTATTATTTGTTTACTTTAAATGTTGCTTAAAAATACATTAATCGTAAAATGTAATACTCATGTATGCGTAGCGGACATTGGATACTTTGCATTTTCGACCCTATGTGGGGTAAGTGCCACTATATGGATCCGTTACGAGGAAAATTACGTGGGAACGTGGAAAAACTCATGGAGTTGTAAGTACTTCATAAAACAATTTCAATTACATAATACATGTATTGAAAGTTCCATATATAGTTACTAATGCATAGAATTATTTATATGAATTTGAATAGGACTCATAAAGTTTATCAAAAGAGAGATGGGCAATATAGGAAGAATTTGAAATAGGAAATTATCAAGGAAATTTACCATTTTGACCCCAAAAAATACTACTTTCTGATTCACCAATATAAGTGTTGTTCTAGTTTCTTTAGATTCTGCTACTTGATTTGATATGGTGTCAAATACAACTTATATTGTGACCATACTCCATATTATAGTTTATGTCAAATACAACTTACTAGACCTTTTCTCATATTGTTTCACCTATTATATGATATTACATGTAGGCTATGCTTTTTTTGTAGCCGGCATGGGAAAAACAAATTGTAGTGGTGTTGTAATTTATAATAGGTTCATGGACTTTCACCATTTCTAGTATTGACCCACTAGTAACTTTTTCAACAGCTTGCTTGACCAAAACATTTATTTCTTTGGTACAGCTCCAAGTCCCTCCCTTGATTCTAAATTTTCTTTTGAAGTAGTTGTTGTAGTTGTTGCATCATCCATGAAACTCAAATTATGTGAAACTCTGAATTTGCAACATCCATTTCAATTTGTTGTTGGAAAATTGTTGATATAAATGTGTAACTCTAAATTAGTTATTGTACATATGTATTCCATGTTCCAAGGAAAGATTCCTAGATCTACCCAGGTCTTCCTACTACACTTCATTCAAAATAGGATTTCAACATCCACAGTGTACTCCACTATCTTTCCATAGAATAGCTTTCCCTTCTAGTGATCACATCAAGGAATAATACCATTAAACTCCACTATTTGAACAATAGGCTCTATGTCAACAAAATGAGCTATCGCTTTTTGAATGTGGTATACAGAGTGGATGTTGAGTCCACAGGACAAGGGCCTACAATGCAGTCTTTAGAAAACTTGATGAAATCCCCAATAGGTTCACTCATGCATCTTCCAACTAATCCACCGAAAGAGCAGCTAGGATACCCACAACCTTGCTCACCTTGAAAGGGGATATGAGAGTGATGATATATTGGTGAACTATTTCCCTATCAATTGTACTATATATTGGTGAAATCTGTAGTAGGTTCATTCATGCATCTTCCCAATCAATTGTACTAATTTTATGCTATGATAAGCTCTCAGAAATTTAGAACCTAGGTATTACAACAGGAAGAAGCTTACAAATTACACCTTTAGTCTAGCCCTCTGTTTTACTACATCTTTATGATTTCATTGTACTCCATAGATAAAAAATGGAGATCTACTGATTGGATCTATTCTCTGGATTGTCTCGAGGGTGACACCCTTTTATAGATTTAGCTTTGTGCACATTCCTCTTTAGTTTGAGTTGTAGATTTAGTCATTTACCAAGTCAAACTTCTTTACTGGAATAGATGTATTCCAAGCACACAACGAAACAATATATGGGAGTTGTATTGTTGTTTATAAGGATAATAGTCTTTCTAAGCATAGTGGAAGCTCAGGTATTACTAATCATACCATATATTATTCACTATAAGATAAACTAATTACAACAGTGTAAGTATATGGTATAAGAGAAAAAAAACTAACTATCATTTCATTATTGTTCTTCAAGTGTAGAATATATTTGCGCACTTCAAAATTAACAAAGTGGCAAGATAAGTAGTATGTATGTTATTCCCTATTTCATGATAAATCCCATAATTTCCCTATTTGATAGCCCAAAACTCTTTTTTAAAGACAAGGGGTACAACCTCCCTGGCTAGTAGCTACTAGTATAACCTGGGTCTCACTAAACCAGACTGACCCACCCACAACTCAATACAGTCACAAAACAGCCATGAACAACACCAACAGTAAGGGTCTTCACCATCTACATGAAGTCTTACCCTAGGTAGAAAGGCTAGCCCAAACCAGCCTACCACAAATCCAGGGGAGCCCCACTTGTAGGAAATTCACAATATTCACCCATAATGTATTGGAAGGTTCTCCAAGAAACTACACGGTTGTGACACCCCCCTTGAAGAAACATTGAAGAAAAATGTTTTGCAGAAGAGTATTTATATGACAAGTTTATGAAGGGAAACTAAAGGAAGTCAAGACAAATTCCCTCTATTCAAAGTAAATAGTGATTGGTGTATAATACTCCAATTTCCAAAGTCTTTCAATGAGAAGATTACAATCAGAACTTAGAAATAGTACAAACATATATTGTGATTAATTGATAGTGTTGATAGTGTTGACAGATGTGATGGCATCAAGGCCCAACACCAACAAAATGTGAATGATGACAGCAAGACTAACCTACATGAGGGAGGGTCAAGAGTATCAGATAAAGATCATGCAGTATAAAACAACCACAATAGCAAAGAGAATGGTATAGGTGTAGAGGTAAGCATATGATGATAGGGGCAATTAGGATTAAATTAGGCTAAAAATTCAAGCCATTATAGATTCAAAATGTGGAGTTGATAGAATGTGGGACTTGAAAACTTCACAAAATTATTGATCAATTATTTACTCATATATTTAAGAACTTTTATACTCAGTGATATGTATTTAGAAAAGCCACATGGCTTCAAGGAAATTTGGCAAATCACACGTCTAAGTATAGATTGACACATTTAGAATAACACTAACCCTAATAACATGTCATTTATGCCCTTCTAATATCTAAAAGACATGAACACTCAATGCCTTCAGATTGAGCATGCTCAGATTTAAATGACCCATCACTGTAGAATAAGACAAGATCAGCCAGACCCATTGTCTTGAGTGCCGCCTTCGATGTCAGATAATCATGTGTCCCTTATATGTGAGATCATAAACTAGAAAAAGATGTATAGGAACAGGTGGAAGATGTCTAAGATAATCACCTGAACAGATTGCATGTCATGTAGCTTCACAAAGTCATCTCCATGTACCGAGCATGCCTCTGAAACAGCAATGTCTGAGATAATCACCTGAACAGATTGCAGGTCATGTAGTTTCACAAAGTCATCCCCATGTACCAAGCATGCCTCTGAAACAACAATAGTGCGACCCTATATGGCCCCATCCCCACAAGCTTTTAAAATGGCAGAAAACAAGGAATTTTCCAACGATTCTGTCACATCAGACTTTCTAACATATGGAAATGCCATTGAGAAGTTTGACCTAGTAACTGAGAGCTAGATATTAAAAAACATATCAATTATTTCAATTCAACCAACTGACTTCACAAAGAATGGAGCAGAGTTAATATATCTACAATCTTCCATGTTATGACCACATAATAAATTCAACAATGCAACATAAACAAAGTGAATTCAAGGTAAGTGAATCATTTGTGAAGCTTTTGAAAATCACTACAATGTCTGAATCAAATATAGAATAATCAAGGATACATTTAAAAGATCGACAAGAGAAGGATCCGCATGGTCGTCTCTTGATATGTCTGATGAATATAACTAAAAAAAAGGAAAGTTTGTTAGACATTATAGAGGGAAAAAGATCAACAATTTGTAAATTGTAATGTCAGTAAACTAACGAACAATCACAACATATAAGGTGTACATGCAACTGTATGTTTTTGTTCACTCAAGACCACTGAACAAATGTTCTTGAGTTTGGTTCCTACTGTATCTCATCCACATCTACTGTTTAGAGAATTCGGATTAAGCATCGAGCAATCCCAGATTGCTTCTTAATCAATTCCATAATATACTGATAATAATGGCCAACCACACATTTTAATATAAAATGATGCAGTTTCAAAAAAGGTTCAATTGTAATAATCCATAGGCCCATAGCATATTTTTTAGGGAGTTCAAATTAAGCATTTAGCAACGCCATGTTTCATGATGAATCCCATAATTTCCCTATTTGATAGCCCAAAACTCTTTTTTAAAGACAAGGGGTACAGCCTCCCTGGCTAGTAGCTACTAGTATAACCTGGGTCTCACTAAACCAGACTGACCCACCCACAACTCAATACAGTCACAAACCAGCCATGAACATCACCAACAGTAAGGGTCTTCACCATCTACAAGAAGTCTTACCCTAGGTAGAAAGGTTGGCCCAAACCCGCCTACCACAAAGCCAGGGGAGCCCCACTTGTAGGAAATTCACAATATTCAGCCATAATGTATTGGAAGGTTCTCCAAGAAACTGCACGGATGTGACACCCCCTTGAAGAAACATTGAAGAAACACAACTAAACCTAGATATATACAATTTTATTGTTACATACGTAGATATATACAAAACTTTAAAAGTTATACTTGGATGCATATACGTAACTGCGGTAATATGGGTATTTGAGGTTCCACTAATACACAGGAAAACTCTTATATAATTTATGTAATTCACTATACATCAGTTTTACACCTAGTAAGGGGTTAAAGAGAACAGTGCTTTAAAAAGCAACAATAGATAATTTTGTTTCAGTAGATAATTTTCATTAATTTAGGGTTATTTTCAGCTTATATACATAGTTTTTGTAGCTAATATGGCTTCTTGATGTTCCTAAAGCAAGCACGAAGGGATGTAGTATAAGTAGCAATGTACTGATATTGCAATTGGCTAGCTATTCAGGGGATGAAAATACCTCAACATAAAGATCAGATTCAACCAACTATCAAAGAAATAGTAACACAAATATCAAGAGTATTATCTAGAAAATAATGATAGTGTAGAACAAACATACATACATATACTTCATTTGTATATTACAACATGTGTATAGCAAATAAATACATATATATAGGGTCAACGGTCCATAAAAATACTTAAGGTGTCATATTGGCCAAGGCGCAGGTCAAAGCGCACCACCTTAGGGTGCATTGCCGCCTAGGCGCTCCCGTTGACAAGTCTGTTATGCTTGTTTGGAATAAACCTTCATTAAACCCTACCATAGGAATAAACCCTACCATAGGAAGAGCAAGGGAGAAGATGCTTCATGGACTGTCTGAATAAACCTTCATTAAAATAGTTGCTGACAAACTAGTAAAAAAAAATTTCATACATGTATAGAATTATACTACATGGAACATTCAACAATCTATAGTAGCATACTCCCAGCTATTCATTAAACCTAGAGATGGCGACTTATTTACCATGTAAGTAAAAATAATAGTAAGAAGTACTGTATTATCTAAACTGTCATTTGCTATCTTGCTGAGAGTGCCTGTCTTTGTATATATAATAGTAAGAAGTATTGTATTATCCTACCAAACTATATATATACAAATCACTACATCAATTTATAACATCACTATAATTTATTAGATATGCTACTCAAAAAGTTATAATGCAAACCTGATAACAATCTCCACGGCATGCAACACATTTATAATACAAATTGCGGTCAGCCTAATGAGTGACCAATCAAATAACACCAGTTACCATCTGTAACTAAGAAACATTTACCCCATTGGATGCTTCAGGTAGATGATCCTTGTGGGTGCTTGTAGAAGGTACTACGTTTTGAAGCATATGTTTTCCATCTAACCGTCTTGCAGTACCAGTGAAAGGGTTAAATTTGGGTCTTGTGTTTTCCGGAGCTTCAACTTTAGATGCCTTACTAACAGGAGCGGGAGCAGCAAGACGCTCAGGTTATATAATGTGCTTGGTTTCTATAATGTCTATGTAGTATTTTTTATTGTTATAAGATACCAAGATACTATCTCCAGTTGTCAAACACGAATAGTTCTTGAGAGTTGTTTCCAAAATAGCTTTGGGTTTGATATATCTAAAAAATCTTTCGTGTGAGGCTGCAGTTTAACAAAGGTTCCTTTTGGAAGGGTGGCATTCTTCACTCTTACAAAATCCCCCTCTTGCAAGAGCAAGTTTTGCATCATCCAATATGGCATATAAATCACGCCTTCTTCAGCAATAAACCATGCCTTTTTCACTCTTATAGCATTTTTTATTCTATTTACACATACCTTTTATTAAGTTTTCTGGCTATTTATACCTTTCCATCCTCTTATTTGCTAACAAGTTCTCACAATTATTTGGATAACAAATTAATATTTATTTTGTATAGTGTCCAAAGCAGTCGAACAATACAGATTGTGGGTATTATGTGCTGAAGTATATGAAAGACATCTTTGATGCGAGAAATAGAAATATTCCTGAATGTGTAAGCTACTTAACATTATATTCTTTTAGTTTGTTCAAATTTCTAAATAAATTGAAAAAATCGCAATATTTTGATATATTTGTCATATGATTGCAGTATTATTCGAAGTATATTGGTCGTTGCTTCAACCAAGAAGAAATCGATGAGGTCTGAAATGAGTGGGCGACATGTGTTCTTGAGCACACATAAGATTATGTGACATGTGGGGGAGACATTTGTTCTTTACCATAGACCAATGTGTGAAACTTGTTTAGTTAGTTTTCAGTTCGATTCTAGAGTGGATACTCAGTACTTTGTATTATTGAATCGTTGTATGGATGATTTAATATTAAATAAATTTAGTACGAGTTTTTTCAAGGTTTGATGGAAATTTTGTTCAACTATGTGTTTGTTTGTGAAATGAAAAAGTATAATTGCATATTTATTATAATTTATTAATAATATGGTTAATTTGATCAATACAATTGGTTCGATATGTGACCTTTCAAACTCTAATCAAATACAATAGTTAATAATATGTTGTAAAATGTATGATTCTACAACAAACAACACATGATGTGTTATACACACCTATTACAACAGGTTTGTCAGGAAAAAATACACCTATTACAACAGGTGTTTCTAGTGAACTACAACATGCATAACCTATTGTATAAATTGTGTATATTACAACAGACACACACCATGTTGTCTAAACAATCTTATTACAATGGTTAAATGTATGGAAAGACAACATACTCCAACTGTTGTATAAACATGTATATTACAACAGGTGCACTACATGTTGTAATAGACCTACCTATTACAACGGGTGTCTTTAGTGAAAGACAACATGCTTCGACTGTTGTATAATATATATTACAACAGATGAACTGCATGTTGTAAAAAATGCACCTATTACAACGGGTGTGTTTAGCGAAAGACAACGTCGTTCAACTGTTGTATAATATATATTACAATAGGTGCACCACATGTTGTGTAAAATACCCATATTACAACAGGCCATTCCTTAAAACACAATATGTTTCAACTGTTGTATAAAATACATCTATTACAACATGTGATCACATGTTGTGTAAAGCACCCCCCATAAGACCACGCGATCTAATACAATGGTTAACACCTGTTATAAATTGAGAAAAGGAACTGTTGTAAAAAGCATTTTCTATAGTAGTGTTGACTTAGCAATCGAACTACTACTGGGTGACTTCTCTAGTTCCTCATCTTCCCTTTTTCTATCGGTTGGTGCGATCTTCGAACCCTTGATGTGGCTTGCCCCTCCTCTCCATGTTGACCGTGCATTGTCATCTACGGCGATCGACCGTTATTGCCTAGGTTTGGTGTGAAACTGTAGCTTGCATTTCACACTGCCTTCCCCATAAAGCATGTAATTTATAGAGATTCTCATCTTTCTTACTGATGCTTTCAACCACACTCCCCACTCTTTAATAGCTTCTTCGTCTTCTTCATTATTAGGGCAATCTTTGTCAATGTGGCCTATCAAGCCACAATTATAACAGAAGTTCGACAGCCTTTCATACTTCAATTCTAGATATAAATCCCCCCCTTCTAGGTTCAAATTCTTTGGATACGTTTGATCTGTTTGGTGACATCCATCAAAACAAAAACTCTTATAGATGTTTCCCACCCCAATTCGTCACGGTCTAGTTGGATCACCTCTCAAACCTTACAGGCGAGAGCAGTGATTTTTTCCTCTGAGTGGGACACCATAGATTCGAATCCAAAAGGGACTCCATGAAAGGACAATTTCCCCTGGCTTGTCCTCGTCATCAACCTCCTTCAACAACAGCAACTTGTTGTCAAAATTCCATGGGGCCCCCTCCAAGATCTTCCTCTTATCCCTACAATGATATAGGTTTATGGCAAAGTGCTCTGTGTCTAGCTGTTTGAACAACACTTTCTCCATGAGGGCCCACACCTATGTGAGAGTCCATTTCATCACCCAGAAGTTGTAGGACTTCTCTATCAATAGCTTCCCGATCAGTGCTAGTTCTTTATGCTCTGTTTCCTCATTGTCCTCCTAATTGTTCATGTCAACTACCTCCTCCTCTTCTTTCCATAATGTCATCTTTGCGTACCTGTCCACCAACTCTACCACCATGGGAACATAACCAAGAGAATCGTGCCTCCCTTGAACCTACAAGAGAAAGAGACTGCTAGGGTAGAAAGGGTCGCTCACTGCTCCCTAACCCTAACTGCCAAAGCACTGGGTTTGGAAGGATGGGAGGAGTCCACTCTAGTTTTTTTGTTTTCCTCAATTTTAATATTAATGTTTACGACAAATGGACTCACCAACAGACATGGTAATTTGTTCATTGAAAGCTTACGGCGAACAACTTCTACTTGCACTACCTACACATTTATAAGAATAAAAAGAGTGAGAGATGGAACTAGCATAAGAATCAAATTTTTATTAAAAAATCATAAAACTTGCCATTTTCATTTAAGAAGCATTAGTGTTTGCAAAAAAAAAGTAGGTTTCTTTATGAAGGGTGCCAATTCTGACATTAAAGTGGATTAACCATATCTTAAACTTATAGTGCTCCTTCGAAAAAGAAGAGTAACTTAACTAAATCATTTGTGCATGGTTATTTTCATTTTCTATTTGATGGTATATATCCTTTAAAAATGGGATTTACATCTTTCTTTTAGGGGAAACAACATTCACTTTTTTCCTCTATGTCACAAAGGGCGTACCAAGTATACCGATAGTCAAAATGTTGGTAGTTACATCATAACATTAAACATTGAGTAATCTGGTGTCAACACACAGAAGGTGATGGTGTGTGGGGCACAAAATCTACAATATTTAAGGTAACATTTGCACAATAAATTTTATTTCCTAATTATCATGCATTTTCAATTTTCATCATAATTACTTGGTGAATCAGTAATATTTTTCCTTGTTCATTTAATATACATAATATGACCACCTATTTTCTCATATTTTCATAATGTTTGGGGATAGTACCCTTACAACATGTTGGGCCTACTTGGTAGATTTTCATGCACACACACCAATTTTCGTTTAGTTCAACAACTCTTAGTGTGGATGTCTTTTTAGAGTATGGGAGTTCTTTCAACACCCATGTGGGTACTTAGAACAAAGGATTATTGCTGACAGATTGGAATGATTCTATTAGTTACTTGATGTTAGAAATATGTATGATAAGTAATTTCAGCATGAAACAAAACACTATAGGCATCTAAGATGAAAATTTTAAAGTTTAATTAATTGTGCTCATATAATTAAACCCACACACCTAGTTGTGTTTATGTAACTTCTAGAATCCATTAAGGGTATATCCAATATATAGACAACATACATACATTACAACCTCATCGTTCTTAAGGTAGAGAGTTAGGACTTGAACACATGCTTCTCGCTCTAGTAATGATAGGGTGACTAGATTCATTTGGTTCAAGCTATAGACACTAAAGTCAAAAGCAAACATCTAGTCATATATGAAAGGGGTAATCCCTATTTTCAAGAATTATGGCACACATATGGAAAACCCTTATTGATCATAAAGACATGCCAAACTAAAAGTGTGGTTCCAAACCTAGTTTTAACAAGTAAACAAGATTGCTTTTGATACAAAAAGATTTTCATATGTAAATTTATTAAAAAAATTGTCTTATAGACTTTTTAACTAGTGATAAATTTTATGATTAGACTTATTTTTTCGAATGAGCACACATTTTTTGATAAAATATAAAAAAAAATTGTAATGTTTTGATCTTCCTATATTTTTTTTGCATATTTTATAATCAATAAAAATTAAGCAAATGGTAAAGTACCACATCATTAGAGAATATATATATATATATACATA
Source organism: Alisma plantago-aquatica (assembly GCA_963693085.1). Taxonomy (NCBI): domain Eukaryota; kingdom Viridiplantae; phylum Streptophyta; class Magnoliopsida; order Alismatales; family Alismataceae; genus Alisma; species Alisma plantago-aquatica. Next base: position 939,532,088 of record OY856413.1, on the reverse strand, counting down.
TATACATATACATATACATATATTTACATATATATATATGTATATACATATACATATACATATACATATATATACATATATATATACACACACAACCTATCATTTCATTTGTACTAAGAATGTTTAAAAGATGATTTTTACCCACACTTAAGACATTTCCAATATAACACTTAGGGGTATAGAAATCTCTTTTCACTACATATAGTTTCTCCTTATCTAACCATGATGTTGACACCTTTCCAATATAACACTGAGGTCACAGTTAGGTTGGTAACTACCTTCTGGATTCAATAACCCCTTTCATGAGTTGTGGGTGTTTTACAGTCAACCTGGTGGTTCACTAAAATCTCAAGCTTCTCTATTATGAAGGTTGGTGATGAAAACATGATAAAAGGGGATCATGGGGCCTCAGAGAGGATCTCATATCCTTTTTAGTGGTCATTTTGACTGATACAACGAATATGTGGGAGTTGGAGTGGTATCTAGCGCTCAAACAAGGTTAGTCTACCAAAAAAAATAGAGTTTGGGTTTTAGGTAATACAAGAGTGCCAACCTATTTTTCAAGGAATCTCCAATAAGGAATCACAATGCTTTAGGGTTTGATACTAGTAGTTATAGTGATCTAGCATGTTCGTTTAATGCTTCAATCATTGATTATGTAGACTTCGGCGAGGATCTAGACAATTAGTCATTGATTACTAGAGGTCAAAAATGACTCCCTGAGTCCTAGTAATTCTCTATGCCAAAGGGATTTTTTACTTGGTGATGTTAGGAGAGGCCTCAGGATTACGGACACCAAATATGAAATTCAAATTACAATGGTGAATCAATGCTTCAAGGGATCAATTTAGAAATAGTTTTGGTATGGAAGTTAGCGAGGAACTTCCCACAAACTTGTATAGTCATGGGTAGAGGGGAAATTGTTGCCTTCAAATTTGGAAGGATATTGTTGTAAGTCAGAGAGCATGTTTTTTAAAAAACTAATAGGTATGGTCTTTTATAATGATTTATTATATTTGGTATGTTGTTAGAAGATCCCATAATAGAGCTGATTGGCAAAGAAGGATCCATGTAATCAGATTCAACTTGGTTAGGATTGAGTCTTAGTTTATGATGATGATGATGATGATGATGATGATGGTAAGTTGTTAGAAGATCCTATTAGAAAAATAGATAGAAAAGATCAAGAGAAATGGCAATATGTTTGAGTTCTGCACAATCTATGCAAATGTAAGAGATGACTTGGATTCCCTTCAATATCGATCATATGGTCTACAAAAATGGCCACATTGGGGATATATAAGCTACATGTGTAACAAGTGAATTTAGACTAATAAATGTATTTTTCTACTATATTACAAATATTCTAGTGAAATAGTTTTTAGGATTATCTTCATTTTTGGAATCTTTATGCTAGTAAAATATCATAGTCCAAATGAGAAACTTATTAACCATATTTGAATATCAAAAAATCACAAGCTTTTTTGGTTATTTTTCTTATAAGCTGATAAAAAACTCTTATTTGAATCAAAATATTTTATCCTAGCTATGCCATCTGACTTGAAAGAGACTTTCTTATGACCAATTTAGATAGCAATTTGAGAACCACAAAGTAGTTCATACCACTTTGGACCATCACATATCCAATTACCATGGACAATTTTTGCAGCGATGACCACACACTTGCATGATCTCTGAAAACCACATTGTAGCTATCCAAGTCCTTACATATAAGTGCATCCCCAATGTTGAATTAGATGTCGTTGCCAATAGGATGGAGCCATATGATACCGTCTTCTATTAGTAAGTATTTAGTTCACAAAGATTTATATATCTCTCACTTCATTATGTATTTATACCTAGATAATCATATTTTTTTGCCATTTAATTGGTTGCCCACATATTCATAAAATAATTCAAGATCAAGCAACTTTTTTTGCTACTTTTGAACTTATTCAATTGTTCTTAATGTGGATATGTAATTCCATGTTAATAAACACACACTTTCCATTGTGAAGTATTAAATAGTTAATTGCACCCCAATTTCTTTTGTGACTGTGAGGATTATGACCCTAAGTATCCAAGGTCACATGTAGCATCTAATAGGTTATCTTTATATGTTTTCATTTGTTGTCATATGCTGGTTATTGTTTTTTTTTTTTGAATCCGAGCGACAAAGGGTTGGATCCCAGTGGATTGTGACAGCAAGGCCACTCTGTCACTTACAATGCCCCGTCACATATTTAAAGTGGCAGAGTAGCCTTGCAGCCATGATCCATTGAGATCTCGCCCTTTGTCACTCATATTTGAAAAAAAAACAATAATCAACATATGACAACAAATGAAAACATTTAAAGGTAACCTATTAGATGCTCCATGTGACCTTGGATACTTAGGGTCATAATTCTCACAAACACAGAAGCAATTGGGGTGCAATTAACTAGTTAATACTTCACAATGGAAAGTGTGTGTCATATGTTGGTTATTGTTTAATTGTATAAATTGTACCTATCCTAGTACTTTAAACTAGTGGTAGCTACTTAAAAATAGATTACCATAGAAACTTTTTTATTGACAATTAGCATGCTTTCCTTAGATGGGTTTTTGGTGGATGTATAGTATAAAGTAACAAAATATGTGTGTGTTGAAGTGTGCCATGACCATCCTAGTCATTTATGGCTAACAAATATGGACTCAACTTTCAACTACAAAAACATTTCCTTGTCGTATCTAGTTTCCACTTCTATTTTCTTTCTTGTTCACTTATTGTGTGCATGTTGCCTACATACCACAACCCAACATACCATAACAGCCATTCCACTACAATTGAGGAAACTACTATCATATCTATGTATCTTGGTTTTTGTTCCTAAAAATAGTTCTAATTGTATATTTCGTAAAATAGACTTAAATTTTTTTGCATTATAACGAGTAATTATAAGTTAACCTATTTGGTCCTGAAATTTACTGAATTGTGGCCATTAATGCCACCTTCTAGAGATTTCTATGTATTTCTCATAATTACTTTGCTTAATATCCATTATCTTGTATCGTTTCCTTTTATTTGGACTTTTCTTCTTTTCTTCTCTTTGATATCCATTTTTGGATTAATCTAATATTAGCAATTATGAAATTCCTATCAAAAGGGAGATTTGCAAAGAAATCCATCTTTTGAAGCAAATCATACCAATGTTTAGGGTTTATGTTGCAATTAGTCACATGTAGGTGGTGTATTTTGTGCCCTAGCATCATGAGAGAGAGGATGATGCTTTGGGGCACCCTGCTTGGGCCTTGGTTGATGAGGTGGCATCTTGAGGTGATATTAGGGTTTTAAATGATTACATGGATGGTGGTGTCGACCCTATGTGTTTCATGATAATTGCAACCCGTATAGCGACCTTGTTGTTGTGGCTTTAGAGTACTTCAACTAATACACCATGCTTTGATGGGTTTGCTTTGACCTTGGTGCTTTGATCTTTGGTTTTGGTCCCTAGGGTTTCTTTTGTGTGTGTGCATTGCGGTCGATGTATGGGTTTTCAGTTGTATTGCGGCCACTACCATGCATTGTGCTTCAACCTAGCTAATTTGGACTAGGTAGTCACTAAACAACTTTGGTTTTAACATCCCTTTTTCATGTGTGCATGCATGGATGATCCTTTATGGGATAGGTGTCCTTCTAGTGCTCTAACATCTTGACGCCTCATATATTTTTCTTCCCTCCTATCCATGTGTATATAAACTCTCTCCTCCTCATGCAAGCGATCCTATTTGCTCTCTCTCTCTTCTTCCTCTCTCTTTCTGGGGATGACCTTAGAGCTTGGTGGAGCTAGAGTGTGTTGATCTTGGTGCTTTGGTGGATGATCGCCTTTACATGTTGTGATCTTGAGCTTGGTCATCTTCTTTGTGGTGATTCTTGGTGATCTTCCTTCTTGGTAAGTGGTTCTACACCTTTGATCACATTTTCCCTTTGGAACCCGATCTCCTTCTTCCTTTTTTCACTTGTCTGTGAGACCATGTTTCAACCATGGTGGCTATTCTTTGAGGATCTTTTCTTAACTAAGGTTGGAGACTATGGATTAATCATGATGGTGCCTATGTGACATGAAGTTTCCTTCCTTCTTCCTTCTTGTTTGGCCTAGGGTTGAGTTTTATCCACCTTGAGTTATCCTTCAACCTTGGTATGTTTCTTCTTCTCGAGGTGACCTTGTATCTGTGGAGTTGATCCAAGTTGAATATTCTTTCCCTCTTCTTGGAGCTTGTGGCTTTGGATCTTGATCTTCAATCTAAAGAGGGTCACATACCTTTCCCCTCTTCTATTATTCCACCATTATCGTTGATTGCATTCTACTATTTTCATTCCTAATATATGGTTCTAAGATGCTAGATGATGTTATCATGATCTAGGGTCTAAGACTTTGAAGTACTCTTATGTAGATTACTCTTTCTCCTAAACCCTAATTTCATGCACCCGATTTCTATTGATGATGGGTCGATATTTTTTGCATGCAATTTGATTGTTTTATCATCTTGATGATGTTTCGGCCATTCATTTTAGGTGGTAGTTTTGGTTCTTGTAAAATGTATGTTGGACGTTGGTTTTCTCTCTCTTAATATGGTTTTACATATATGTACCTTGGTGACATTGGTTTTCAGGTTTGATGTCCATCTATGCATGGACTTTTCCTCTTAATGACGCATGATTTCTCTTGATTTACATCAACCATTTTAATCATGGTTCAACTCTATTTTTAGGGGATTCATATGTTGCTTGTTGTAACTTGACCTTGAGGTCACTACACTTGCCTTGGTGCTATGTTTTTAGGTTGGTCGCTACATGGGATCTTGTTTGGGGGTCTTCACCCCGTTTGACCTTTTTTGTGGTCGAGGTGCTTTGCTTGGAGTGGGTTAAGGCTTGCTTGGTGATGTGTTGCGGGAGCTACATGGTTAACCTTAATCACTTGTGTTGGTCGCTAAAATTTGTGTGTGTTTTGGTCACAACATGTGTTCTAGTTTGATGGTCGCTACTCAGGGATATCTTTGCTTGGTCAGAATACTTGTTTTGGTTAGTTTCATGCACCATCGAGTATAATCCTGGTAAGGCGAACGCGGTAGCTGATGCACTTAGCATGAAGTCTTCTTCTCTTCCTATGAAGAAGGCACAATTGAGTTCTTTTGTATGCCATAGGCGAGATATGTTCGTCTCTTTACGGTTGAGGAATATACAATTGGAAGTTTCCTTGTTGGCGGGACTTTTGGTACAGATATAAGTGAAGCCTACATTGAGGCAGCAGATCAAAGAAGCACAGTAGGTAGATGCTACAGTTCAATTGATTAGATCAGAGTTTGGCAGTGAGAAGTGTGATGGCTTCCATGAGTCTGAGGATGGGCTAGTCTGTTATCATAACCGGATGATGGTTCCCGATGTTGATGATCTGAGGAAGTTAGTGCTCGAGGAAGCACTATTATCTAGATTTATGTTTGGTTTGCTGGATTTTGTTAAGGGATGTATTCTTTGGATTACAATTGTTTTTAAGGTTATTAGGATGCAAAGCTTTGCATACTACTTGGAGTCATACATAACTTATTCATAATTTGAGGAATACTTTTATTTCCAAATATATATCTCATCAAATGTATGTAAAATAATCATTATTAGAAAATACAAGGGATCAAATGTCTAGATTGTGAGAAACACAATGATCTAGAAAAATCAAAGCTCGTGGTTCTATTGCGTATCAAAATTTGTAAAGCACATCATAAATTTGGCGCACAATATGTTGGGAGCCCTAACTCTAATTGACAAATGTATGGTGTTCTTGTTGAGCTTTCTTGACTGAATAGCTTGTGATTATGTTTTCTCTCTCCTACTTGTGTAACCCTAACCTTACAGGTGGAATGAATAACATATCAAGTGAATGCTATGGTGTGTTTGATATGACACATGGTAATAATTATGAGATTTCTTATGACATGATGGAATAAGTGATGATGTGATTTGGGTCTGGTGACATGGCAGAGGCTCAATGCCTGGTGTGAGGTGGTATCCTCCAATGATGAGTGAGGGATTGTTATCCCCTAGTAATGTGATAATGTTGATGACCTGATATGGTGGTGATATCAAGAAATGATGTGACAAGTTCATACTTCATACATTTTTTTATATCTTCTACAGTTGTAACATGCCCTTATCTTTGTAGAGTTTTTTAGGGTTTGTACATTGTTACTTGATTGATGCTAAAAGACACTCAATTGGCATAAGTAATCAATTCAAATATTAATCATGTAGTTTCCATGTGCCATAGATACATTCTAGTGTCAGGACCTGCTGGATGGTAAAATGAGTGTTTCTTCGTGAAATTCGGAGTGCATATTGTTGAGTATGTGGGGTTCTTGAAGAATATCCTTGTCATCAAGATCCCAAGTGTTTTGAGAATGCCTGCAGTCATATCTTGGTTATTATACTATTTGATGTGATCTCGTAGGACAAGTGTGGTTGTACCCTTGTGGCAGGGATTGTATACCTTGGTGCCTAGTTCCATGACCAATACCAAGGCGGGCTAGGTGTATTTAGCTTGACTATATGTCGCTGGTGGTAGTTGATTGTTATGTCTCTGTGGTGTCTCTTGTACTGATCAGGAGGTGTGTGGTGAGATCATGGAATCCAGCTCTTCCATTGATCTTATATGGAACCAATTTTGACTTAAGAATGGTCAGTTGGATTTGGGTGGTACGACTCAAATCCTAAAGGCAAATAAAAGTTGAAATACAACCATGTAGTATATTTTCTTAGGGTCAAATACGATTCACATTGGATGACCCCCTTGGTTTGCCTTTTGTACTAATTTATTAATCTATAATGCGGTAAGAGAAGTCAACTATTACACATGTTCTTCATATTACTTCTAAAGTTATAATATGTTATACTTCTATGTTGTAGATGATGCTTAAAAAAGGTTAAATGCCTTATTCATATCATTTAGCTGAATCTACTCAACTCCATAATAATGTTATTTCCTACTTTAGGTTATTTGTGCCTATAATAGTTGTTGGTGGAGAGTTATATCTCTCATTGGGACGTTTGGCCTCACCCCATGTGTTTCTACATATTTTAGGTGGTTGTGCATGATGAGATAGCGATCACGTGGTTGAAGTTGAGCAACAACAAGAACAATAACTGTTGAAGGTTGGATATGTTGCTAGTGTTTTGTAGTAGAGTCCTATGTGTCATCTGTGTATTCTCAGATCCTTGGGGGAGTTTTTTATATGTTGTATAATGTTCTACATTGATAAGACATTTTGGCAATATGCCATGGTTGTACATATATGGGTTGTATATGTTGTTGGTATGTATGCCCAGAGAGCCAATCATATGATGATTGTAATGGCATAACTTTTAAATGATTTGATTATTAATAATGGCAAGATTTCAATTTATTCCCTTTGTTTAGTTTTGAGATAATGAAATAACATAATAAATGTCTAGAGAATGATATTACTCAATGACGTATGTCTTCAAGTGCATGACTTGGAAGAATGAGATCATACAGATGTTAAGAGTATAAACATTCTCATTGTCTTCTTTTTATTATGGAAGGTAGATATACATCAATAACACATAAGATTAGAGTGTGAGTTGTTTGATGACAGAATCTCATCAGTCATGATATGGAGATATCAAAAGAAGCACACAAATACATGTTAGAGAATAGTGTATCGAACAGACCCACTATGAGACTAAATCATGGAAACCATTACCATGGTAGTCATAGTTAGCTCTCATATGATGTTGGTGTTTGTGGTTCATAGACCTGAAATCAATACCCTTATCACATGTCGTTTAGTATGCTTTGACATTACCAAATGCAATCCTGGAACATGAGTTTATGTAAAGGTGATGATTGGGTGACTGTGACACATGGGGACTGACAATGAGTGATAGAGATGGGATTTGTCCCTCCTCTGGGAGTATGATATCCAAGTCCACTTGAGTTAGCAAGATTGAGAAATACATGGACATGTACATGTAAGTCAATATATGATATTGAGCTTACACCTATATATAGTTTGCTATAGTAAGAAACATACATTGAATGTAGAAGAGGATGACAGATCCATGCCTTGAGTTCAATCTTGATATCAGTGATAAAAGAACTATACAAACATTGTATCACCATACACAGATTGTAGGTTGACGTTTTTCTCCATCTTTCCATTTACATGGGTAGCAATGATGTGTGACTAGGGACCACTCATTTCTTGTGATGGCATAAGTTGTTATGGACATTCACCGACAATGTAATATGGGACCTATTGGGTCACACACATAGGAACTCACCTAAAAGATGAGTTTGATCATGAATAATGATTGTAATGATTACAAACTTGTTTAGGTATTTAATTCATGCAACAAATCAGCTGACTAGACTTCCAAATGATCAGTTCAAGTGTTGAGAGATTCGTTTGGAGTGTTAGGCTAATTTTATTATACATTGGTTGGAATTCATACTGACTAGGGATGTGAGACACCCATCTTGCTTATGTGAGATGACAATTACACGTGGTGTGAGATGACCATCTCGTCTGCACAAACAACTAGTTTGGGGGTGCAATTCTACTGCATCAAGGATTAGTGATGAAGTCATGTTATGCATTGATTGAAATTGAATTGTCAAAACATGTATAAAATTGGGAATGTACCAAACGACCATCTGGCATGCCAGGTGATCAGTTTGGCTGCCGCATGCTATGAAATTTCCAAAATTGTTGTGAAAATTCAAGATTTTTTGGTCCCTTCCACTCCTGCATAGGCTGGGAACCCTGGCCCAAACCCCTCCTATAAATAGAGGGGTAATGAGGGATTCCCAGAGCACAACACAGACAATTGAAAATCAATTACTCTAAAAATTGTTGTCCTCTTTGGTTGTGGTAAACAAGAGAGCCCAAGCAAGTCCTACCAGACCAGGGAGGGATAGCAAGGGAGAGAACAATTAGAGATCATTGTTATGGGATACAAGGTTGGTGACTAGTACACCAAAGGGAGGGATAACTCCTTCATGTCCATTGTAGCAAGACGATAGGAGTTATATTTGGTCCGTGTGGATTTCTCTAGAGATGAGGTGGTCTTTGCCCATCACTAAGGAGGATGACATCATGCAGTAGTCCGATGAGAGGAGTTGATGCATTTAACGATGTTCAAGTCTGTTGTCCATGGAGGAGCAATCAAACGAGTCCCAGTGCAGCCAGGAGCTGCACAGACACTATCCAAGAGTGTACATCTATATCGACAAGGATTGTCACTAGACTTGCTCCAGGACCAGGTATATCATCGTTAAACCATCCTTCTCATTGCATAGTTATTGATGTGATCTGCTATTTGATGGGAAATATGTTAGTAAATGTTTTGTTTCTGCTGCCTGTCTGATGCCATATTTCCCTACAGTGCTATCAGAGCCACGCTAATTAATCATATTTTGGGATAATTGATATGATCACATTTTTGGTTTTAATATATTTATTTATTACATACGATGCAAATATTTATATTGGTTTATGTGCACCTCCAACTAATCACCACGTAAGAACTAAAACATATATATATATACATATATATACATATATATACATCTATACATATATATATATATATATATATATATATATATATATATATATATATATTTAAAAATTACAGATGTCACCCTCAAATCTAAAAGTATATCTCAGTCTATGAACTGAGCCTCTCTCTTATCTTCCCAATGTAAAAGTATTATTATCTTCTACCTTTGATCCCCTCAAATGTAACTCAAGGTTTCTCTATAATCATGTAATAGTAGGATAGTTTAATTTCTTGTTATGATGAAAAAGAAGATGCTCTGCACCATGCCAACCGACGGGATGGAGGACAACAAAGGACTAAGGAAGACGAGCCAACCAAATCAATTGGTAGACCTAACTGATTCAATGGAGGATCCAAAAGATGGTGGATCTGATGGTCAAATGACCAGTGTGAAGGCCAATCGATCGGTCAGGAGGTGATATGACCGGTTCAAGGGTTGAATCGATTGACCCAGAATGCCAAGGACATATCTTCCTCAACAACAAATTTCTACATGTAATGTAGACTCTAGGTTGTGTTAATTCCTAGTGGCTCCTAGGAATTACATTAGAATGGCCATAACCATAACTTTTGTTTATTGCATGTTTTTGTTGTGGGTTATAGCTTGTATAAGATACATACTGTATATGTGACAGGACAGTCACCAAACCGATAAAAAAACAGTTACAATTAAGCGGAATTTAAACATTAGCAGCAGATTACTAATAATCACTCAAAATTAAAACCATTAACAAAGAGATCCATTTCCAGGAAACTCTTATAACAAGAACCAAAATATTATGTATTCATTCTGGTCCACCAAGTACATACCATGCACCTTTTCTTCTTGAGGGTTACATACAACAGTTGCTCTGTTAAATCTACACACAAGCAACATAAAACCTCGAGGCATTCAATGCCAAAATATCAGATCGATTATTAAAGAACTAACTACTAGCTCCAAGGACCTGAGAGTACATAGATGACTCATAAGACACATATCTACAAGACATGACAGTCAGTATCTCCACTTGAGATATCACTGATGTCCCTGATGCTGCTATCCTTCCCCTGGTGTATGGTTCCTGTCTCCTCGTTCTCGTCCACCTAAAAAGGTTGGATCCCACGGGGTGAGACATTTGAAATTGTCCCAGTGAGAGATATAACTCTCCGCTAGAAACATTATTATTGCAGATAAACAGTAATAAACTGAACAGAGGAATCTTTATTGAATCAGCAGGATTTTAATCATTATTAAGAAGAATATAGCAACATCATCTTTTAAAGCATTACAACTATAAATGATAAAGCAGTAGATCATCTATTCATTTTAATAAGGAATATGAATAACATGTATAATATTTATCCACTTTAGGATACAATAAGCAATGTAACATCAACCAATAGTTTCCGTAATTCGTCCTTAAGCAGATATGCTACACGACTGATTACATTTTACAATCATTCTTATGCCCTGAGGAAGTGAGCCGTACCGCTCAAATCCAACCTTCGGTTGTGAAACCCAAAGTCAGTGACATACAAGATCAAAGGAAGAGTTGGACTCCTCGATCTCATCTGTCTCGGTCAGTGTGAGACCACAAACAGGACCGCAGTCTCTTGCTTAAGTGACCTCAGTCACAGGGTTAGCTCCCATAGGCTACCCTTTCTGTAGCCTGCCTTGGTATAGGTTCCGACACTAGTAAATCTGAGCCACGGGCGAGTTCACTGTGCTCCCTGAGCCATGAATGCATTCATGCTCCATCATACTAAGCCATGGGCCTGTTCACCATGCTCTTAAACATATCTTGAGACTACAACCGAAGTTGCACTCTAATCCTCCTATTTTTGGCTAGGAGAAACCCCACATATTCAACAATATACACTCTGGATTAACCAGCAGGAGAACCCGTTTAACCATCACCAGCTACTAACGATGATGGATCTATGGCCAGGGATCTACATGATAATATTCCACTTGATTATTTAAGTACATTACCATATTCTTTTAGCATCAGTCAAGTTTTCAAACACGAATTATTATGACAAATGCTACAAAGAAATAATAATCCTATCAAGTACTTTTCAAAACTCTATAAAACATTGGGATCTCAATCCCTTGTCTCATTACTGGGAATTTACATCCCTCAATAACACCATCATCATGTTTGCTGGATCTGGGTATTCAAACCCTTAGTTCATCACTGAACATGGTTACCACTATCAGGTAACTATTGCCTCCAGGTCATCTGACTAAGGTACTCATGATACTTGTTACACAAGCATCTCACATAGTTCACCAGGAATATTCAAGTTCTTGTCACCTCTCACTAGGCAAAAAATAAAATAATGGTTCACAAGGCCCATTAACAACATATCTCATACCTGATTATGCTCATCATCTCATGATACCTGCATGGTTAGTATACTTGATAATAACCATATCAATTACATATCAACATTATGCAATACAAAGATATCATCACTATTCCCTTGTTAGGGTTAGGGTTTCCCATCTATATTAATTAGGGTTTCACATAACATCACGCTACTGTAGGGTTTCACATAACATCACCCTATAATAGGGTTTCACATAACATCACCCTACTTTAGGGTTTCACATAACATCACCTTATATTAGGGTTTCACATAACATCACCCTATATTAGGGTTTCACATAACATCACCCTATATTAGGGTTTCACATCTTTATATTAATTAGGGTTTTATGTCTACCTCATTAATCCAAATCCTAAGTCAGTGCTTCCATATATCTTCGAGCACATAACATTATTTAAGTACTAATTCATACTTATCATTGTTACATGTAAAAGGAACACACATCACCATCATACCTTATTCAGTTGACTTAACCTTGCACTAAGTACATGCACCTATACTTAACATAGTGTATTGAATTTATTACTTTCATGGGCATCGAGTGATAATCACTTTAATTATACAAATCACCTTAGTACTTTTAGAGGTACTACCATTGAAATAAACCTAGAGATACTCTTAAACCACTTATGGGTATGTTAGTACTTGCATGATTTGAATCAATTGGACCTTCAAACGGTTTAGACAAATTGAACTTTTAAACGGTTTAAGACCATTTAGACCTTCAAACGGTCTTGGTCCAATTGAACCTTCAAATAGTTTGAGACCGTTTAGACCTTCAAACGGTCTTGAGTTCACTTAACCTTCAAACGATCTTGAGATCACTAAATCTTCAAATGGTTTTGACCCCTTTGATCTCCAATCGGTTTTGAAACCATTTGATCTTATTTGGGTTTGAAACCGTTTAGCCTCTAACGGTTTTGAAACCATTTGACCCTTGAACGGTTTGAAACTGTTTGATCAAATCAACTTTGAGATCATTTAACCCTAAATGGTTTGAGACCATTTGGTCCTCAAACGGTTTGAGACCATTTAGACCTTGAAACGGTTTGAGACCGTTTGGTCAATTCAAAATTGAAACCATTTGAACCTAAATTAGGGTTTTGACATCAATTGATCTAGGGTTTTGAAACCAATTGAGTCCATTTGAAATCATTTGTCCATCCAAGGTTGAGACCATGTAAACTAAATTAGGTTGAAACCATTAGACCTTTACACATTCTTGAAACCGTTTAGCCTCTAACAGTTTTGAAACTGTTTGGTATCTAACGGTTTGAACCGTTTGACCAACAAAATGAAACATTTTTGTTCTTGATATTCTTGAGGTGTGTGCTAAAATGATGTCATCATCATCAAACTTCAGACCTCTGATTTCTACTGTCATATATATATATATATAAATTCAGAAATTATTTAAGAAGAAAATAAAAGATCAACATATGATGAGAAATTGAAATCAATAATAACATTGATGGGTTCAAGCTATATAACTTGCCTTCAAAGTATCTTCAAATCTTCAAGCTTCTCGTCTCTAATGATGAAAGAAGCTCCTTCAACTATCCAAGGTTCATTTCCAACTCTTTGGCTACAAAAGATGGCCAAGATTGAGCATTGGTTGGAAGAGTGAAGAAAATCAATGTTGAAGATGATCATGGAGCTTGCCTTCATCTTGGGGAACGTTTTCCTCCTGCTCCTAAGATCCTTGGTCATCGTCCAAAGCAAGGGTAGAAAGTGGTTTGCAAAAATAGCCTTTCAAGTAAGTGAAAAATGGAGTATATGTAATTGATTTTCTAGGAGAGAGAAAGTAGGGGAAAATTCATCCACTTTCTTGCCACATGACCCCCTCCCTTCCTTGCCTTCAAAGACATCTTACTTTCCCTCAATTTCCTTTCATTTATCCTTAAATTAAAATCAACCACTTAAGCACCTTAATTATTATAATACTATTATCCATTTTTAGTGGACATTACTTTTTAATTAACAAATGTGAGTGGGTTTATTCACCTACTTAGGATATTTCGGTGCCAATCAAGGCATTTGGACGTCCTCCCACTATAGAATTTCAGGCACAGCCCTTTTTTAGTTGATGGGCACTTCAATTAATATATTTATTTTTGCAACAAAATAAATTAGGGTTTCAATTATGCTTAAATCTTGATTATTTTATTATCAAGATTATCTCTCCTCAAAAGTAGTTCAAACAAGACACCCCTTTCTTTTCTCTAAATGATACCAAGAAATAGTAGAGACACTTTTGAAGTGGTATTTTACATATTCAACCCTCGATTTTGGGTAATTTGCAAATTACACCAAAACTAGCATTCAATACACAAGCATTACTCAAACAAGCTCCTTCTTGGAACTTAGGCTTGTGGAAGCCATACCTCAGCGTCATTCTCATTCTTATGATGCTATAACACTTGAGGAACATTTATCATGTAACATTTGCAAGGTAACCCCTTAACTTGGGTAAATTTCACTTTAGTCCAAAATAGGTAAAATATTGTTTCAACATTATTCAATTAGGACCAAATTGAAACATAAGCTCTCCTTTAGTCTTAATTACTTTTCAAAAGATAAAGACAACAATCTAAATGACTTACTTAGGCAAAACTTCTAGGGTTAAGGCATAACCCAGTTCATGGATGTTACAATTATCCACCCCTAACAGGGATTTCATCCCCAAAATCATTAAGGGAAAAGAGAAGGGTACTTCCTCCTCATCTCTTCCTCCAACTCCCATGTAGCTTCTTCAACTCCACGATGATTCCAAAGAACTTTCACAAGAATTATGTCTTTCTTTTTCAACTTTTTGATTCTCTTGTCAAGAATCAACACTGGTCCTTCTACGTAGGATATATCTTCATTCTACTCTACCTCCACAGGTTGCAATACTAACTCCGTATCAGGGTGACACTTTCTTAGCATGGATATATTCAATACTGGATGCAATTTGTGTAGTTCAGGTGGCAAATCCAACTTATAGGCTACCTTTCCAATCCGTTCAGCGATTGGATAAGGCCCCATAAATATAGGAGCTACCTTACCCTTTTTCCCAAATCTAAGAACACATTTTCAAGGTGAGAATTTGAGATATACTCTGTCTCCAACTTGGAATTCTAAAGTTCTTTGTCGTTTATCAGCGTATGACTTCTATCTATCCTGTGCAGCCTTCAACTGTTGTTGTATAACTTTAATCTTTTCAGTTGTCTGTTGTACTACTTCAGGACCCAAAAGTTGGTATTCTCCTATTTGATACCAGCACAATGGAGATCTACAACGTCTACCATATAATGCTTCATATGGTGCCATATCAATATTGTGCTGATAACTATTGTTGTAAGCGAATTCTATTAAGCTCAAATGTATATCCCAACTTCCTACAAATTGAAGGACACATGACCTAAGAAAATCCTCCAAGGTTTGTGTAGTCCTCTCAGATTGTCCATCCGTCTGTGGGTGAAACGTGGTACTAAACCTTAACTGTGTACCCAAAGCTTTATGTAGTCGTTCCCAAAAATGACTCGTGAACTGAGGACCTCTATTAGAAACAATTGTCGCTAAAACCCCATGTAAACGCACTATCTCATCTATATAGATCTGTGCAAGTTTATCAGTAGTATAGGTTGTTTTGACAGGAAGAAAATGTGCTAACTTAGTCAACCTATCGACTATCATCCAAATGGAATCATGACTTTTAGCTGTTCTTGGCAAACCAACCACAAAGTCCATGGTCACGTGATCCCATTTCCACTGTGGTATAGTTAAAGGTTGTATTGTTCCTGTGGGCTTTTGTTGTTCAGCTTTAACTTGCTGACACACTGGACACCGCATAACAAAGTCAGCTACATCTTTCTTCAAACCGGGCCACCAATACATATCCTTCAAGTTATGATACATTTTGGTGCTCCCTGAATGCATTGCATACATAGACGAATGAGCTTCCTCCAATACTAACTTCCTTAAGTTATTGGCATCAAGTACTACCATCCTACTATGGTAGCAGACTACCTCATCATTTGACTCATGAAAATCATCCCATTTCTCACTACCATACTCTGACCTGATTTGCTGAATCACAATATCAATTTGTTGTGCCTCTTTGATCTGTTGTTTTAGAGTAGGTTTTATGTGCATCTCAGCTAACAGTCTAGCTAACAAGGATACTTTAAGTTGTACATTTTTTTTCCTTAGAGAGACAAACATGTCTCGTTTAAAGCACATTAAAGAGTTCAACTATGCTTTGTCCATGGTTGGCGACGATGATTTTCTACTTAGTACATCAGCCACTACATTAGCCTTTCCTGGATGATAATCAATTGTACAATCGTAGTCCTTGATTAACTCCATCCAGCGGCATTGTCTCATGTTCAACTCATGTTGTGAAAAGATGTATTTTAGGTTCTTATGGTCTGTGAAAATCTGGGATGTCTCTCCATAGAGATAATGTCTCCAGATCTTCAACGCATGAACCACTGCAGCCAATTCTAGATCATGTGGTGGATAATTTTCCTCGTGTTTCTTAAGCTGTCGAGAAGCAAAAGAAATCACTTGTTTATCCAGCATCAACACACATCCTAGACCATTCTTAGAAGCATCGCAGAAAATAATATACCCCTTTCCCTGCTCAGGTAACACTAACACAGGTGCATTGGTCAACCTTGCTTTCAACGACTGGAAAGAATGCTGACACTTGTCATTCCAGACAAAAGGAACCTCCTTTCTAGTCAACTTGGTTAGGGGTAATGCTACAGAACTAAAGTTCTTAATGAACCTCCTATAGTAGCCTTCCAGTCCTAGAAAACTACGTATCTCCGTTGGTGTCTTTGGCTGTTCCCACTCCAAGATAGATTCTACCTTTTTAGGATCAACACTGATACCTGAGGTAGATATTACGTGTCCAAGAAAAGACACTTTTGATAACCAGAACTCACACTTATTAAATTTGGCATATAGCTTGTGCTTCCTCAGTAAAGTCAGAGCCTGATGAAGGTGTTTCTCATGATGTTGAGTATCTCCACTGTAGATCAGGATGTCATCTATAAAGATTACTACCAATTGATCAAGGAATGGCCAGAAAATTTTGTTCATGAGTTCCATGAATGCAGGTGGTGCATTAGTTAGTACAAATGACATAACCATGAACTCATAGTGATCATACCTTGTTCTGAAGGCTAATTTAGGTATATCACTCTCCTTTATGCGTAACTAATGATATCCTGACCTCAGATCTATTTTAGAGAAGATAGTTGCACCACGCAACTAGTCAAACAAGTCATCTATCCTTGGTAGAGGATATTTGTTCTTTATGGTTACTTTGTTTAGCTGTCTATAGTCGATGCATAATCGCATAGACCCATCCTTCTTTTTCACAAAGAGGACCGGAGCACCCCATGGTGAAGTACTTGGTCGAATAAAACCCTTTTCAAGCAACTTGTGTAACTATTTCATGAGTTCTGCCATCTCAGCAGGTGCCATTCTATAAGGTGTTTGAGCTATTGGTTGCGTACCTAGGATTAGATTAATCTCAAAATCAATCTCTCAGGGTGGAGGAACACCTGGAAGTTCCTCAGGAAACACATCCTCAAACTCCCTAACAATCGGATCTTCAGAAAGACTAGGATTCTCTGCCCTGGTATCTATCACATGTGCCAAGAATGTGAAGCATCCTTGTCTCATCAACTTATCAGCTACCATATCCAACACTAGACAAGTTGGAAGAATCTTTCTGTCCCCCTGAAACATCCATGTGAAAGTATTGTCTAAGAACATAGCCTACTTGGAACCACAATCTAAGACAACCTTATACCTTTCTAGGGTGTCCATCCCAAGGATTATGTCAAACCCATGCATCTCAAGTGGTATAAGATCCACTTGAATGCTATGTTTTGAAAAGGAAAGAACATAGGGAGAACACACCTCTCGCAACACTGCAGATCCAACTAACAGAGTTTCGAATAACAGATTATCTGCTCTATGACTAAAAGTCATATTGCAGTCATGAATCACTTCTCGAGTGATAAAGGAATGTGTAGCATCCGGATCAATCAAAACAGATACAAAGCAGGATGAAGACATATCTGAATGAAATAATTCCATGTGACCTGTCATGACTCGTGGGTTAACCACTGCTTCAGGCTGATTCATAGCATAGAATCTTTCCATTGTTGGTTGTCGACCACTCGCCCTATTGTTGGATGCAGATGAACTAGCTTGGGACGCTTGTCCACATCCTCGAGTGCCACTGCTAAACTGTCATTTCTGAGAGCCTTGTTGACTCTGCCTCGGTGGTTGGGTTACACTGACGTCTCTAGCTAGACAATCTTTCATCAGATGTCCCATCTTCCCACATTTATAACAAACTCTATTCTCCCACTGTGGTTTAGACGATCCTATTACTGACATTGATGTTGAGCTGTGGGCTCCCTCTAGTGGTAAACTATGACCTCTACCCTTGTTGGATGTCCACTGTGTCTGAGTATTAAACCTCGGTGGTGTTGTTGGTGCAGAAAACATGGGTCTCTTAAAGCTTTCAGACATCTGTCCTTGGAACTAGGTATATACTTTCTTACTATTGGCCTGACACTTCTCAATCACGAACCTTTCTATCCATCTAACTGACTCCACAAAGGTGGAAAACCTCTCTCTATTCTCTAGAGCATATACTGGTGTGGTTCAATCAGCATTCAAACCCTTCTCAAAATGTTGAATCCTCTCCTCATCTGTAGCAGCCATGTGTGGATAGAATCGTAGAAGCTCCATGAACTTAGCTTCATACTCACTAATGTTCATTGGTCCTTGCCTTATCCACTCAAACTGAGAGATCTTCTCATCTAGGTAAGTCTTGGGGAAATATCTACTAACGTATTCACGTCAGAATTCTTCACATCCGACTTCAACATCTGGGCTTTTGACTTCTTCTATTTCCCACCAATGGCCAGCACTCCCCTTCAATAGGTACACCGCATGCCTAACCTTCTCAGCTTCTGGGATATTAAGAATTCTGAAGGCCTTTTCCAGCTCAGTTAGCCACAAGCCCACGTCTGTTGGGTCCACTGTACCAGCATATTCAGTGGCTCCTACCCGACGAAGCCATTCAAAAGTTTTTCCATCTCCATGTCCCTCATTGTGAGCTGGTGCCCTAGGTGCAGGTGGTGGCATCCTATCCGCCATATGTGTCATAGTCCCCATGAACTACCCAAACAGAGCATGGAAAGTTGTGTTTCCTAGTGTAGCTTGGTCAAGCTGGGGATGTTCAGGTACTGGTTCTTCTCTAGCCTGATCCCTTGCACCTCCTCCTATTGCAGCAACACTGCTTTTAGTAGCATGTTCTTCGTGTGATCCAGCCATCTTCAAGGTTTACTTCTTCTCTTGAGAGAAGAAGTCACTATCAGATAAACTAGAAGACACTAGAACAGACTCAACGTCCTTAATCCTATGTCTCTATAGACTCAGCGAACCTTAAGCTCTGATACCAAAAACTTGTGACACGACAGTCACCATACCGATAAACAAACAGTTACAATTAAGCGGAATTTAAACATTAGTAGCGGATTACTAAAAATAACTAAAAATTAAAACCATTAGCAAAGAGATCCATTTCCAGGAAACTCTTATAACAAGAACCAAAATATTATGTATTCATTCTGGTCCACGAAGTCCATACCATGTACTTTTTCTTCTCGAGGGTTACATACAATAGTTGTTCTATTAAATCTACACACAAGCAACATTAAACCTCGAGGCATTCAATGCCAAAATCTCAGATCGGTCATTAAAGACTAACTACTGACTCCAAGGACCTGAGAGTGCAAACACGACTCATAGGACACCTATCTACAAGACATGACAGTCAGTATCTCCACCTGAGATATCACTGATGTCCCTGATGCTGTTGTCCTTCCCCTAGTGTATGAGTCATGTCTCCTCGTCCTCGTCAACCTAAAAAGGTTGGATCCCACGGGGTGAGACAATTGAAATTGTCCCAGCGAGAGATATAACTCTCTGCCATAAACATTGTTATTGCAGATAAATAGTATTAAACTGAACAGAGGAATCTTTATTGAATCAGTAGGATTTTAATCATTATTAAGCATAATAGAGCAATATTATCTTTTAAAGAATTACAGCTATAAATCATAAAGCAGTAGATCATCTATTCATTTTAATAAGGAATATGAAGAACATGTATAATATTTATCCACTTTAGGATACAATAAGTAATGCAACATCAACCAATAGTTTCCATAATTCGTCCTTAAGCAGATATGCTACACAGATGATTGCATTTTACAATCATTCTTATGCCCTAAGGAAGTGATTTGTACCGCTCAAATCCAGCCTTCGGTTGTGAAACCCAAAGCCGGTGCCATACAAGAACAAAGGAAGAGCCAGACTCCTTGATCTCATCTGTCTCGGTCAGTGTGAGACCACAAGTAGGACCGCAGTCTCTTGCTTAAGTGGCCTCAGTCACAGGGTTAGCTCCCATAGGCTACCCTTTCTCTAGCCCGCCTTGGTACAGGTTCCGACGCTAGTAAATCTGAGCTACGGGACAGTTCACTATGCTCCCTAAGCCATGAACGCATTCAAGCTCCATCACATTGAGCCATGGGCCTATTCACCATGCTATTAAATATATCTTGAGTCTACAACCGAAGTTGCACTCTAATCCTCCTATTTTTGGCTAGGAGGAACCCCGCATATTCAACAATATACCATCCAGATTAACCAGCAGGAGAACCCGTTTCACCATCACACTACTACAGAAACAACATTCAGCGTCTCTTTTATGGGCGCTGGTTGTTTAGTAAAACTAACGTTGATAACATTCAACGTCGGCTATTAAGTAAGACTGACGTATATATTCAAGGACAAGCCAGACACGGGTATCACTTTGTATTCAGCATCAGCTAGATAAACTAAACTGACGCCTAAAACAGCCCGCGAAATCCAATTTTCAAGCGAAAAAAAGTTGCTCCCAAAGTGTCACATACAGCGTCGGTTTTTTATCTAATAACCGACACCATACGAGGATAAATTTTGCGCAAAAAGTTCCAATATCGGTGTCAGTGTTCCTTGGATAACGGATGCTGAAAGGGGTTCCCACCAAAAAAATTAGGGTAAAGATTATCCAATTGGACGTCAGTTGTTTCCTATCAACCGATGCTTAATACGTTTAGGTGTTAGTTCTTTAGATAACTGATGTCGTTTACTAACTTAATTGACCCTCAAATAGCCGACTCTTCCCCTTTCTTCTATTTTATCACGAACAGCTAGCCGATCGACTCCCGACGACTCCCCTACTTCCTGCTGTGTCGCCGCCGCCTACTGTTGCTGGTGCCTCTGCTTGCCGCCGCCGCCTCCTTCTCCTATTGCCACTCTGCTCGACGCCGCCACCGCCTCCTTCTCTGCTCGTCGCCGCCTCCTTCTCTTCTTGCTGCTGCTACTACTCACACAGCGGACGTCGTTTCTCCTCACACCGTCGTTGCTCTTCTCCACATTGCTAGCTGCTCGATAGGTAGCCCTCTTCTTCTTCCTCCATGCCCCTCTTCTTCTTCCTTCTCCCTCATTACCAATAGCAAGCATGGTCGTGGCTGTGTTGGCCGACCACGGTCGTGCTAGGCAGCACAGTCGTGGTCGGTCAACACAGCCACGGCCGTGCTTGCTGTTGGTAAGGAGGGAGAAGGAAGAAAAGAGGGTATTTTGTTTATTTTTTTTATCTATTACTTTTTATTTGTTTATCTACTGATTATATTTATTTATCTGATGCTTTGATTTTATCTATTTAGATGTTGCTATTGTAAATCAACCTAGGATATGAAAAAATCTTTTGCTTGCATATATTTGTGCTTCTAATCCTAATACATGACCTAATTCAGTAAATTTTGATGCATGTTGAAATAAGATTTAAACTTGTCCATTCTAGCATCCAAATTTGATTTGATTAAACCCTAACATTGATTAAACCCTAACATCAATTGTGATGAAACCCTAACATGTACATATCTATCATTGTGTTTTTTGGCCTAGAAACCCGTCCAAGATTTACTAATTAGGAGTAAATTTTGGATAGTCCCCAGTTTGGGACTGTTCTTGAACACCTAATCTCACTTAGGATGTAAGTGTATAATGTGTATTGGGTTTTTGAGAAAATTTAGGTAGCATTTCCCTGTTTGTTCTCTAAGTACATATGTACTTAGAGAATTGCGGGGAAATGCTGCCGAAATTTTCTTGAAAACTCAATGCACATTATATACTTACTAGTGAGATTAGGTGTTCAAGAATGTGATAGGTGGTACACATTTATTATATATAAGAATGACATCACATTTATTTGTTGGCCTAGAAACCCATCCAAGATTTACTCATTAGGAGTAAATCTTGGATAGTCCCCGATTTGGGACTGTTCTTGAACACCTAATGTCACTTAGGATGTAAGTGTATAATGTGTATTGGGTTTTTGAGAAAATTTCGGTAGCATTTCCCCATTTGTTCTCTAAGTACATATGTACTTAGAGAACAATGGGGAAATGCTGCCGAAATTTTCTTGAAAATGCAATACACATTATACACTTACTAGTGAGATTAGGTGTTCAAGGTTGGGATAGGTGGTACACATTTATTATATATAAGAATGACATCACATGTATTTGTTAACCCTAGACCCTAATCTTGTTGTAATATATACTTGTTTTCTCTTTGATCATAGAATGGATAGATCATAGATGTCCATTCGCAATCGTTGCACCCCAGAGTTTATTTCTCATCTTGACCAGTTTATTAGATTTGCAGATGAACATAGGAAACAACCTGGAGATAGGTTCTACTGTCCATGTAGGCATTGCGGTAACAACTTGAAAGTCAGCACTGGTGATGAAATCAAAATTCATGTCATGTGCAACGGGATTGTACAAGGCTATATAGAATGGCACTGGCATGGAGAGATTTCAAACCCGAAACCAGTGGATATCGATAGCAGTGCTTGTGTGGAAGAAGAAATTGCCTCCGATGACGTAGATGTGAATGAACCAGTTCTAGTAGACATCGTTGATGCAATGCTGGATAGTTGTGGTGTAGAGCACACCGATCCACCTCCCATGTTTAGAAACATTGTGCATGATGCTGAGATACCGTTATACACAGGTTGTACTAAGTTTACAAATCTTAGCACTGTGTTGAGATTGTATAAGCTGAAAGCTAACAATAGATGGAGTGATAAAAGCGTCACGTCATTGTTGTCTTTGTTGAAAGAAATGCATCCTGAAGGAAACGAGCTACCAATCTCAACATACCAAGTAAAGAAATTGTTGTGCCCAATGGGAATGGAGGCCAAGAAGATACACGCATGCCCAAATGATTATGTATTATTTCAAAAGGACTATATGGATTTGAAGGATTGTCCAAAATGTGATGCGTCACGGTATAAATTGATGACTTCGGGGGAGTCCAAAATTGGTTCTCCTGCCAAGGTGATGTGGTATCTACCTATAATATCACAGTTTCAATGCTTGTTTTCCAATCCGATAGATGTGAAGAATTTGAGGTGGCATGCAGATGTTACGAAAAATAATGATGGGATCCTACGACATGCGTCTGATTCCCCACAGTGGAAGAAGATTGATCTATTGTACCCTAAATTTGGTGAAGAAGTCAGGAATCTAAGACTTGGGCTTTATACATATGGGATGAATCCATACGGGACATTGAGCAGCCAACATGGCACTTGGCCAGTCATGCTTGTTATATACAATCTTCCTTCCTGGCTGTGTATGAAAAATAAGTATGTAATGCTGTCGTTGTTGATATCAGGCCCTAAACAACCTGGAAATGATATCGATGTTTATCTTGAACCTTTGATTGATGAATTAAAGAAAGTCTGGGGTGAAGGTGTGATGACCTATGGTGCTTCACGAAGAGAGACATTTCATTTGCATGCTATGTTGTTTTGCACTATTAATGACTTTCCAGCATATGGGAATTTGTCTGGATATAGTGTCAAAGGAGCTAAAGCGTGTCCTATATGTGAAGAGAACACTGATTCAACAATACTAAAACATGGTGGTAAGACTTTATATCTCGGTCATCGAAGGTTTCTTACAAAATTCCATATGTATCGTAGGAAGCGCAAAGCATTCAATGGATTGAATGAGGAATGGAGTGCACCTAAACCTATACCAGGGGAGGTTGTTTATGAAAGAGTAAAAGACTTTGTCAATGAATTTGGTAAGAGATCACAATGTACTATGGCCACACAGAGTGACAAATCTTTATTCAAGAAGAAGTCAATATTTTGGGATCTTCCTTATTGGAGTTGTTTGATAGTCAGGCATTGTATCGATGTCATGCACATTGAGAAAAATGTTTGTGATAGTGTCATTGGTACTTTGTTGAATATACCAGGTAAGACCAAAGATGGGATAAAATCCAGACTGGACCTATGTGAAATGGGAATAAGGTCAGAATTAACATAATTATGTGAAATTGGAAATTAGAGAACATACTTACCTCCCGCTTGTTACACATTGTCTAGAAAGTAGAAGAAAGCTTTTTTTTAATGTTTGGTAAATGTTAAGGTGCCACAGGGTTACTCATCCAAAATCCATAGATTGGTATCAACGAAAGATTTGAAGTTGATAGGTCTTAAATCTCATAATTGTCACACTCTAATGCAACAAATATTGCATGTGGCAATTCGATCTATATTGTCGAAGCATGTAAGGTTTGCAACTACCAGACTTTGTTTCTTTTTCAACAATATGTGCAACAAAGTTATTAACCCTGATACTCTCGATAATTTGCAAAGAGAAGTGGTTGTTACCCTATGTCAGCTTGGGATGTATTTCCCTCCTTCGTTCTTTGATATCATGGTACATCTTGTTGTCCACTTGACCAGGGAAGTGAAAATGTTGGGACCAGTTTTCTTGCATTGGATGTATCCCTTTGAATGATACATGAGCATTTTTAAAATTGATGTTCGAAACCGTTATCGACCTGAAGGGAGTATTATTGAGGGTTATGTGGCGAGAGAGATTATGGATTTTTGCAATGACTTTCTCAGTGGTAATTACACTCCTGGTAATGACAAGAATATTGAGGAGCAATTTGGCAAAGCAATTTTGGGATCACAGGTGAAAGTAATCCATCATGAGCAGTTGGAACAAGGTCACTTGTATATTTTACACAACATGGACGAAGTAAGTGTTTATATCAAGGAACATACCAATTTCATCAAGAGATAATATCCTCGAGCCAATACAATGTGGCTTGCTGGAGAGTGTAACAAGATATTTATTAAGTGGTTTGAAGATAAAGTCTTACATCAACTATCTCAAACACCAGATGATATTACTGAAACTATCAAATGCCTCACCTTTAAACCAAAATTGAATGTTCTGTCTTATGAAGGGTATGACATTAATGCATTCACATATTGCACAAAGCGCCAAGATGATAAGAGTGTCATCCAAAATAGTGGGGTCACCCTTCAAGCGTCGACTATGTTTTTTGCAAGTGCAAAGGATAAGAGTCCACGTGAAGCTAAAATGTCATATTACGGTGTCCTTGAAGACATATGGGAGTTTGATATATAAATTTCAGAATTCTGCTCTTCAAATGTAATTGGGTTGATAACACCAAAGGAGTTATAGTGGATGAATTGGGTTTCACATTAGTGAACTTTGAAAAGATTGGCGAGAAGGGTGAACCATTCATATTGGCATCACAGGCAAAACAAGTATTTTATATCGATGATCCTGCAAATGATAAATGGTCGATTGTTCTTCATGGTAAAATACAGTTCATTGAAGATCATATAGATGAAGAAGAGTACTATGATAAGTATGATGACTCCAGTCCATTCTCATTTGGGTTCCCAACACCAGCAAATATTGAAGCTAATGAAGGATTGTTAATTGATAAAAAATCGCAATATTAGAGGCATGTTTATATTTTTTTATATGTTTTATTTTTCTGAATGTGAACTTTACAATGTGAATGTGAACTTTACAATGTGAATTTTACAATGTGAATTACTTTACAATGTGAATGTGAACTTTATAATGTGAATTACTTTACAATGTGAACTTTAAAATGTCAATGTGAACTTTCAGATGACTGAGCATTCTCCTGATGAACATGATGATGATTACTGTGAGGGTGAGGACATCAATGCGCCGCCTCACAATGTAAGTTTTAAAAATATATCATATATTTATATCTATATGTCCATTTATAGTTATATCCTATAAGTGTGTTTATTTTGTCAAATTTTAGGTTGATGATGCACATGTACCCTTTGAAGCACTTGAGGAACTTGATGAGCAGTACCAAAAAGTTGACAAGAGAAGGGGCATCACTATGATGAAGAAGTTAACAGCGCTAAGGGGCAATGGACCCAAACTTGTTGTGGATTTTGATAATGCAAGAATTGCAATTGGAGTGAATCGCAATTTTTTTGTTTCATATCTTGGGTATGTTACTCGTAGCTATTACGGTTGTAAGATAGATTCTTGGCATAAAGTTCCTAAGGGGAAGAAAGATTTAATATGGAAGGATTTATGCGTGAGTTATTATTAATTTTCAATTTTGTTTTGTAGATTACTAATTTTTTGGATACTAGTTAATAGCAATTCTATTTTGCAGAGTATATTTGCATTGGATGAAAAGCTACATCGTAAATGCGTGATGCAACACTGTGGGAAAGTCCTAAGGAACTATAGGACAAATCTCACCCGAGAATACATAAAAGAAGGTGACAAGAGGAAGAAGACAACCACTGAACAGTGGAACTTCCTGGACCCAGAAGAATGTAATGCGTTTTTTGCTTCAAGACAAACTGATGAATTCAAGGTATTATGCGTCACTCCCAATTTAATTAATATACGTTGTATTCACCTATTCAAGATTAACATTTAGTGTTACTAACCAAATCAATGTGCATACTAACTAGGCCCTTAGTGAGGCGCAAAAAGCAAGGCGTGCATTGAATGTGCATGACCACACAATGGGTCCAAAGGGGTATGTAGGCATTCTCCAAAGACATGTTTCTTATATATTAATGCATACGTAATACATGTTTTGTAGTTACATAGACAAGATATGCACAGATTTTTCATTTGAACATGTAGGATTTTGATTCCGTCTTTGATTAGTCTAGTAGCTAAAGACCCTACGCCAGTTCAACAATACTGTTGTGTTGCTTTTACAAATTTTGGTCAAAATAAGAAGACGGTGATAATAGCTCCATTCAATGTGGAGTAAGTTTACTTTGCTTATAATTTGGACTTAATAAAATTACATTTTTATTGTGGATTTCAAGTTATTAATTTTTAACTTTTTTACCTCTAGGGGTACGCATTGGGAGTTACTAGTTATTGTCCCCGGGACGTTCACTGTCTATTATCTAGATCCTAAGGGGACTAAATTGAATCCAAAATATGGACATGCAATGAAAATGGTATTATTACGGTGAGAAATATTTCATTTTTATATCCATTAACATATGTAATTACATTACTATTTAATTATGTAATTTACTGTGTTACATTAACATGTAGGGGTTTAGATGAGTTCAAAAAGGCTGGAGGAAAGGTCCCTAGGAAAAAGAACCAGCCAATAATTTGGAAGAATGTGGAAGTAAGTTCCCGACTCCAATGTATATATTATTTATGTGAACAGTGCTTAATTATTTGTATTTTTTAATATTTTGTATGTTTCAATTTATAGTGTGCTACACAAGACAACGGATGGGCATGTGCATACAATGTGATGTGATTTATGCACATGATTATCAAATATGCTGCAGTGGACATCGATACCATTCCTGAGGTATTATATATAGTCTCATTAGATAATATGAAATACATCAATCTTATTTATATATTATTAATTATATATATACATCGATCATTCTCTTTACAGGTGTTTAAAACTGACCCCACTACAGGAAAGGCCTTACTAGATGTACATGCTCCCTATACGACAGAAGAATAAATGATGTAAGAGAAGAATGGGCAAAAGCCATACAAGTAGTGGGGATTTTAAAATATAATTGGGATGTTGATAGAGAATAATGACTAAAGAATGATATTTTGTAAATGAATTTCTGAATTGTAATATGTGTGAATGTTTCTAAATGTATTTGAATGTTTATACATGTGTGAATGTGAAAATGAATGAAACTGTTGGTTGCTATATGAATTTTTCTACATGTGTGAATGTGAAAATGAATGGAACTGTAGATTGCTACATGAATGTTTCTACATGTGTGAAAATCGAATGGAAATGTAGGTTGCTAAATGTGTGAAAATTAATGTTGTTAATTTTGTAGGTTTGTGGCATGATGTTGGCTAATATTAATGGATGTCATAAAACCTACAGTTCATAACTGAACTGCAAGTTTCTCATCCTACGACCAGCCACAGTATGTCTATAGACTGTTTAAAAAAAAAGCATACAATAGGCGTCGATTATTTGAAAAAAACTGACGATCATTTCTTACAGCGTCGGATAATAGCTAAAACTGATGCCTAATTAGGCCAGACACCACAGAAGGTGATATGGCATCGGTTATCAATAATAAACCGACGCTGATGGATTCTTACAGCGTCGGATAGTAGCTAAAACCGACGCCTAATGAGGCCAGACATCACGGCCGTGCTGGCCAGCACGGCCGTGGTAGCAGGTGATATGGCGTCGGTTATCAATATAAAACTGACATTGATGGTGAGGCCCTTTCTGTAGCATGAAGGTATATAGTGTCGGTTTCCGTAGTAATAATCGATGCCAATAACCCTCTGCTGGCACGTTTTCAGTGGTGGACGAAGGTTTATAGCATCGATTTCCGTAGTAATAACAGACGCTTATAACCCCTGCTGGCGCATTTTCGGTGGCGCGCTAAGGTTTCTGGCGTCGGTTTGGAAATCGACGCCTAACGGTTTGCCTTTTAGCGGCACCCACATAGGTGTTGCATTGAAACCAACACTAAAGGACTTAAATAACCGACACTAAAGTTCGGTTATGTACTAGTGTTACCAGCTACTGACAATGATGGATCTATGGCCAGGGCTCTACATGATAATATTCCACTTGATTATTTAAGTACATTACCGTATTATTTTAGCATCAGTCAAGTTTTCAAACACAAATTATTATGAAAAATGCTACAAAGAAATAATACTCCTATCAAGTACTTTTCAAAACTTTATAAAACATTGGGATCTCAACCCTTGTCTCATTACTGGGAATTTACATCCCTCAACCACACCATCATCATGTTTGCTGGATCTGGGTATTCAAACCCTTATTTCATCACTGAACATGGTTACCACTATCAGATAATTATTGCCTCTAGGTCATCTGACCAAGGTACTCATGATACTTGTTACACAAGCATCTCACATAGTTCACCAGGCATATTCAACTTCTTGTCACCTCTCACTACGCAACAAATAAAATAATGGCTCACAAGACCCATTAACAACATAGCTCATACCTGATTATGCTCATCATCTCATGATACTTGCATGGTTAGTATACTTGATAATAACCATATCAATTACATATCAACATTATGCAATACAAAGATATCATCACTATTCCCTTGTTAGGGTTAGGGTTTCCCATCTTTATTAATTAGGGTTTCATATAACATCACCCTACATTAGGGTTTCACATAACATCACCCTATATTAGGGTTTGACATAACATCACCCTACTTTAGGGTTTCACATAACATCATCTTATATTAATGTTTCACATAACATCACCCTATATTAGGGTTTCACATAACATCACCCTATATTAGGGTTTCACATCTTTATATTAATTAGGGTTTTATGTCTACCTCATTAATCCAAACCCTAAGTAAGTGCTTCCACATATCTTCAAGCACATAACATTATTTAAAGTATTAATTCATACTTATCGTTGTTCCATGTACTAGGAACACACATCACCATCATACCTTATTCAGTTGACTTAACCTTGCACTAAGTACATGCACCTATGCTTAACATAGTGTATTGAATTTATTACTTTCATGGGCATCGAGTGATAATCACTTTAATTATACAAATCACCTAAGTACTTTTAGAGGTACTTCCATTGAATCTAACCTTGAGATACTCTTAAACCACTTATGGGTTTATTAGTACTTGCATGATTTGAATCAATTGGACCTTCAAACGATTTATACCAATTGAACTTTCAAATGGTTTAACACCATTTAGACCTTCAAACGATCTTGGTCCAATTGAACCTTCAAACGGTTTGAGACCGTTTAGACCTTCAAACGGTCTTGAGGTCACTTGACCTTCAAACAATCTTGAGATCACTAAATCTTCAAGTGGTTTTGGCCCCTTTGATCTCCAATTGGTTTTGAAACCGTTTGATCTTATTAGGGTTTGAAACCGTTTAGCCTCTAACAGTTTTGAAACTGTTTGACCCTTGAACAGTTTGAAACCATTTGATCAAATCAACTTTGATATTGTTTAACCCTAAATGGTTTGAGACTATTTGGTCCTAAAATGGTTTGAGACCGTTTAGACCTTCAAACGGTTTGAGACCGTTTGGTCAATTCAGAATTGAAACTGTTTGAACCTAAATTTGGGTTTTGACATCAATTGATCTTGGGTTTTAAAACGAATTGAGTTCTAAACGTTTGAAATCATTTGGCCATCCAAGGTTGAGACCATGTGGACTAAATTATGTTGAAACCATTAGACCTTTACGCATTCTTGAAACCATTTAGCCTCTAATGGTTTTGAAACCATTTGGTCACCTAACTGTTTGAAACTGTTTGGTCTCTAACGGTTTGAAACTGTTTGACCAACAAAATGAAACCGTTTGTTTTTTATATTCTTAAGGTGTGTGCTATGATGATGTCATCATCATCAAGGTTTAGATCTCTGATTTCTATTGTCATATATATATATATATATATATATATATATAAATTCAAAAATTATTCAAGAAGAAAATAAAGGATCAACATATGATGAGAAATTGAAATCAATAATAACATCGGTGGGTTCAAGTTATATAACCCACCTTAAAAGTAGCTTCAAAGCTTCAATATTATCGTCTCTAATGATGAAAGAAGCTCCTTCCACTATCCAAGGTTTGTTTCCAACTCTTTGGATGCAAAAGATGGCCAAGGTTGAGCATTGGTTGAAAGAGAGAAGAAAATCGATGTTGAAATCCGATTTCAACCATCAATTCAAGGTTGAAGATGATAATGGAGCTTACCTTCAGCTTGGGGAACGTTTTCCTCCTACTCCTAAGCTCCTTGGTCATCGGCCAAAGCAAGGGAAGAAAGTGGTTTGCAAAAATAGCCTTTCAAGTAAGTGAAAAATGGCATATATGTAATTGATTTTCTAGGAGAGAGAAAGTAGGGGAAACTTCATCCACTTTCTTTCCACATGCCCCCTCCCTTCCTTGCCTTCCAAGCCATGTACCTTGCCCTTAATTTCCTTTCATTTATCCTTGAATTAAAAGCAACCACTTAAGCACCTTAATTATTATAATCCTATTATCCATTTTTAGTGGACATTACTTTTTAATTAACAAATGTGAGTGGGTTTCTTCACCTACTTAGGATATTTCGGTGCCACTCAAGGCATTTGGACGTCCTCCCACTATAGGATTTCAGCCACAACCCTTTTTTAGTTGATGGGCACTTCAATTAATATATTTATTTTTGCTACATAATAAATTAGGGTTTCAATTATGCTTAAATCTTGATTATTTTATTATCAAGATTATCTCTCCTCAAAAGTAGTTCAAACAAGACGCCCCTTTCTTTTTCTTTTCTCTAATTGATACCAAAAATAGTAGGGACACTTTTGAAGTGGTATTTTACATATTCAACCCAAGATTTTGGGTAATTTGCAAATTACACCAAAACTAGCATTCAATACACAAGCATTACTCAAACAAGCTCCTTCTTGGAACTTAGGCTTGTGGAAGCCATACCTCAGAATCATTCTCATTCTTATGATGCTATAACACTTGAGGAACATTTATCACGTAACATTTGCAAGGTAACCCCTTAAGTTGGGTAAATTGCACTTTAGTCCAAAATAGGTAAAATATTGTTTCAACATTATTCAATTAGGACCAAATTGAGACATATGCTCTCCTTTAGTCTTAATTACTTTTCAAAAGATAAAGACAAGAATTTAAATGACTTACTTAGGCAAAAATTTTAGGGTTAAGGCATAACCCAAGTCAGGGATGTTACAGTATATAAGTGGTGATTGGTTAATGTACATGTATTATAGAAACTCCCTCAATAAATATTAATTATGCGATGCTTTTCATTAGCAACACACATGAAAAGCTTGATCAACCAAGTTTGGGCACCCCAAGGGTGGTACACTATCTATCTCATGGAAGTGTGATGGTAATATTGTGGGCCTTCCAAGCAAGGCGCATTATCATCGTGTTCACTATTCAGTCTGATTTAATTGGTGATTCCGAGTCTAAGTCGAGAAGCGTGAAGAAAATTATGGCAAGGAGTTGCACATATCATCTATCTAAGAGTTGCATAAGATGTAATTGGCAAATGTTTCATACCTTAATAATAGGTCATGAGTGCCAGCTTTGGTTGGGTATTGATTGAATTGTTTTGGATCTTGGCCCACTAGAAGATTGTACGTTGCAATTTTCCAAATTGAAATTGGGAGCTATAATTTGAATAAAATAGTGGGAGTGGTAGTTAACTAAAGACCAAATTAATATTGACATTTCAAAGCAAAACAAATCAAAAATGATTTTTGACAAATGCAAGTTTTCTCTTGTAGAATCAAATAGAAAACACTCAATCATATTAAACAAGGTTTATTTCCATAATTCGTTCAGGACCTTGAGAAGTGTCTTGCATGATCCTGAAACACCAGTGCCAATATCCACTCCATATTTGCCTAAGACTGACATGGATGCTTCTTTGAAGCATGCCAATGATCTTGTGAACATCAAGAACCTTATGTTGGGTTGTACGAACTATGAGTTGCCTAAACAACATGATAAGCATGAAAGGTATAATGCCTCTAAGGTTCATTTTAGTGCAAAATGATAGAGGGAGATCCAGTAGAATCTCATGTGCTCAATATGATTGGACATATGAAGCATCTAGAAAGTCTGGGATTTCTTTTAGATCAAGAGTTGGCCATATATATGATTTTGCAATCATTGCCTAAATCATTTATCCAGTTTACTTAATGTTATCACTCGAGTAATATGGCTAGATCGTTGTCAAAGTTATATTGATAAGTATGAAAGAACAAATGAAGATGGACAAATCCATGCTGAGAATTCGCAGAGTTGAGTCCATGGACAAAGGAAAAGGCAACAAGTATTTTATGGTTAAGCTAAATTCCAAGTCGAAGCACAAATGAAGATGGACTAATCTGTGATGATCATAGCATCATTAGGGTATTTAGTGGTTGATCATTTAGCTTATAATTGAGACAAAACCTGATCGAAGGGGTGATCATCAGTTTTTGCCATTGGTTGACACCCTTAGTCATCACCATTAGTTTTTAAGATAGAAACACCATCAACTGTTGCAAGGTATCACCATCGGGTCATGTGGTAGTGAACAAAATAGCATGAAAACCCTAATTTAGACCATCGATTGTTTGGTTCTTAGTACCATTGATTGTGTTACCAACCTATCCTAGATCATCTTATACTTTATGAAGGACGTACACTTGTTTACATGTTCATCAATAACTAGAACAGATTAGGGAACACCACAAAAATTTGAAACCCTAAGAAAGGTTATCTTTTACAAGCATAGATCTTTGTTTCAGAGCAAGAAATTATGCAAGAAAGCTTGTAGTAAGCAATAAAAGTGAAGAAGGTTATAAAACTCACTTCTATAGAGAAAAAACCCTCTTAGAAGTAAAAAAAGCTCAATTAAGAAGGTAGAAAATGTGAGAACCCATTACACTAAATGAGATTAATCAAAACATAAAACACAATCAATCACCAATTAACTACATACCCAAAAATATGGGTAAATTAAAACTGATTTCAACATAACACCTACTCAGAAACATTTGCATAAATACCCAATATTTGTCTTGTATCCATACTATAACAAGAATTTGATACAAATTGTTCTATCACCTTAGCCACAACATACATACACAGGATAACAATATTTGTATATACCACACAAATAAGCATTTTCATGCTAACAAAATTCCGATTTGTTTGAAACACCATATACAAATTTTTCTTGCCTAAACCTAAGAGTACTGGGATGACTCTAGGACACACTAGACATCTAATTAACTTTCTCAAAGATTCATTAGTATATCTCTACTTTGCTGACAAAGGTTTAATTTCATCACTTCTGATTACCTAAAAAGATGTGGCGAACCACAAGGGTGAGACCCATGTCCTAGTAAGAGATATAACCTCCAACAACCTTTATTGATTCTAAGACTTTTAGGTAATGAGACAGTTTAAGTAGTTTAATCATATATAACAAATAAGCTCAACATCACTAATGATTAAAAAAATACATAAAGGAGTAGATAATAACTATCTTCATTAGCCAGACTATTCTCATTTCCCTATTAATAGTATAAGGAGTCTAGCAGCATGAGCATCTCTAACATCATGAACAAGTCTTGTATCAAGTATAGATAACTACATCAACATGTCTAACAAGTTGAACATATCAATATCATAAGTAGGGGTAACAATATAAGTACAGCTATCTGCATAAGCATGATTAGTAGTATAGGCATCTCTAGTTACAAAGGCATAGCTAGCAATATAAGCATAGCTAACAACATGTGATAACGAACGTCATAATCATACCAACAATAATAATATCTCTATCAAATCAAACATGACTATTGTATGTACACATTTATAACATGAGCATATCCAAAACATAAGAATATCTACTATCTTTTAATGCATTAAACATCATCTCTATGTATAGAGAACAACAAGAGTTATCATCCAATATGAAGTGTCATGTATAACCCTACATAGATTTGCTAGACGGCTGTATTACATCTTTTATTATACCCTAAGGAATTTGAGGATACCACTCAAGTTCCAACTAACATCGCTTGGTCGCAATCAGTGCCATACAAGATCTAGGAAGAGCCAGACTCCTAAGATCTTCTCCGCCCCCGGTCAGTAGGGGTCTGCCATAGCAACATATAAGGTCAAGTGGCTAACAGCCTAGTCTGTCCTTAGTACAGGTCACAACACTAGTGAAAGGAGGTGGGTACGCATACCCTATCATCCGAGGTACAACCACAGTTGTTCTCTAATTTCATCACCTACATAATCACCGAGACACGACCAAAACTGTTCTCAAACTGAGGGATAGGTATGACCACAATCATCCTCCCTAAAAACTTGAATTTAGGATGACAAGCACCCCACATACACATCAGTATGTGATCCAAGTTTTCCTTAGGAATACTCATTTCACCATATGGCAAGTTTTGACACTCAGACGTATCTATGGCACAGGGTGGTAGATGAATAGAGTTTCACTTGATTAGTTATGCCAATTGGATGAATTAAGGCTGTATCAAACAAGTGGACATACAAACCCTAATTCATTTCTAGCAAGCATATAAATATCACAACTTCAGAAGATATAAAACACATGTGAAACATAATTTTTCATCTCATCATCACATGGTACTATTCACTTGCCATTCATGAGGCTACACCAGTCATCATATTATCCAAGATATAAATCCTTTTTCACAATATCACAGGGTATCAAACCCTTATCAACACAAGAGGATTACACCTCATTCAGGGATCAACCATGCCCAAAGATCGTTAAGACCATCATACTATTCCCTACAAGATCATGATTATCATTGCATGCCTTGTAACAAGGCTCAACAACATCACTTACATATAATCCACCATATCAGCACAATATTACATTAATGAGCTAGGATATATTCATAAACAATCATAATAGGGTTATATTAACATCAAAAACATTTCTTTATTACATCAACATGCAAGGAATCTAGATATGACTAACCCTCTTCATATTCATAATGCACATGTTTAGCATAAGAAAGTATCAACCGTGTGGCTATGATAACCACTAATTAACATATTAAGGTTATGATCATATTAAGGAGGTTGTTTCACCATCATTCCATCATATAAGAATATTAAACATGAATACTCATCTTTATCTATTTGCATTAGAGTTAGGTTCAACAAGATAAATTATATTAATGTTACTAATTAACACTTATACCCAAATCCTAACTCACGTCATCCCCATTGGATCATGGATACATAAGGTGAAGCATCACCATCACATTCCATACTATTATGAAGTATGAACCCACTCATAAATCAAGGTGTATCCATCGAGTTATAGCATACTAGGCTTTCAACAACAATAAGAGGGTACTCCATGATTGTACGAATCTTTCAAGGACTATTCATACCCAATTACCATCATTTAGTTATATCAAAGCTAGATATAACAATATATACCGCATTAGGGTTACCCATTAATTCATTATGGTTCTTATAAATCATAATCATACGAGGTAAAGGGTAAGACATCAAGTTTAAGGCATTGAAACATCAAATTCTCATCATTAGAATCATAACATTACACTACACACTTCACCCAAAATAATGGGAATATTGAGGCATCGACTTCTACCATTAAATGTTGAAAAGGTAAAGCCATTGGTCATTTACATAAGTAAACATCTTTTATAAAACACCTATGAAGTCATTTATTTTCTCTCTATAAATAGTCACCATCTAACCCTAGATATCCCATGATTAACAACACAAAAAGTTCCATTGAGAGTAGGGTAAAACCCACAAGCGATTGCTTATTAAAAACAAGCCATCAATAAATGGGCTTCTTAAGTTGATCTCATAAATAGAACCATTTAAATCAATTTATTAGGACCAACATATTACATTTATGCATCATTCCAATTTATTGAATGAAGAAACATTAGATCTTAATCATTAGGTCAAGTTCATATATTAAAACCATCAATGGGAGTATAGGTCCGGCCAATGCATCAAATGACCCAAGAAACTATTGGTTTAAGGCTTAATTGATGCTACAACTACATGCTTAACTCACCATAGGTTTTGGATACCTAATACACCATTAGTAGTGACCATTAAGTCACCATAGGTTGTTAGATCAACACTATACTCATTAATCACCACAAATATCAAATTAATATCACCATTGATTGATATCATCATTAGGGTACTTAGTTGTTAATCACTAAGCTTCTAATTAGGCTGACAGCTGACCTAAGGAGTGAACATCATTTGAAGCTCTTGGTCACCACCATAAGTTGTCATGAAGACAACACTATCAGTTGTTTGCAATGGTACCACCATTGAGTCATGTGTTTATAGAAGAAATCATCTTTAAACCCTAAAATTGACCATTGGTTGATAGGTGTTTAGCACAATCAGTTGTCAAACCAACCTGATCGAAGTCATATTATACCTTAGGAATAACGTACACATGATCATAGGTTCATATATAACTGAAATCAGAATAGGGAACATCATAAAAATCGAAATTCAAGTCAAGCATAGCTTTTTAGTGCATGGATCATCATCATTTAAAAGCAAGAACATGATCTAGCAAGCTTATGGTAAGCAATAAACGTGGAGCAAGTTATAAAACTTTCCTCTAATTAGAAGATAAAATCCCAAACAGAAGAAAAAACAGGAAGTTAGGGTACAGAATCCAAGCATAAGCTGTGAACTCGTCCATCTAGCACCTTTCGTCATCAAATGAGCAAACCCTAAGCATAAGAAGCAAGAAAGGTAGGGTTTTAGAGATTTAGAGAAATTTCTACCATGGAACAACAAGGTTATGACTTGGAGAAAGGTAGGAGGAAGGATAAAAAAGAAATAAATGCAGGAAAGAAGGGGATTCTTAGTCTTTTAGGTCAAGATGACTAGAAGGAAGCTTTTTAAACCCTAAAAGGAAGTCAATTGCAACCTTAGATGCTTTTTCCCCAAGAAGATCCCCACTTTCTTCTTCCTTGGATAGGAACTTCACATAAGCACAGAGGGAGAACAAGATTTGAAGGAGGAGGGAAGTCATGGAGATCAAATGGTTCGTTTGGGTTCTTAGGGATAAGTAAATAAAACTTTAAGACAAAGAAAAAGAAAAGGCTGAAGTTCTAGTATCTTTCCAAGTGTCCATGGCCTTAAACTATAAATAATATACAAGCACACACACAAGAATCTTCCCCACATATCATAGAGACCTTCTTATCCCTTGTTTCTTTAATTTCCAAGAAAAACAAACAAATCATTAGTTGATAGCTCCTAAACGTAGCTCATCCATAAAGGGGTAAACCCTAAAATACCCTTGGAGAAAACACATTCAAACCAAGGTTTAAGAAGGAGCCTCATGGATCAAAAAGATCAAGAATGATAATATAACATATAAAAAACATAATTCATGTGAAAATTTTCAAATAAAACCCCTTGATTGGGTAAATTGTAGAAAAGTCCAAAATGTACATAAAATTGCATAACTTGCTCAAACAGTGTCCAAATTGGACCAAATTTGAATGTTAAGCTTGTCTTATGATTTCAAATCATATAAAAAGTTTATATTAGGGTTATAATAATTCAATAATAATTAAGCTTGTTTAACACTTTAAGCAAGGTTACGGGTCTCACAACCATAAACCCCCAACAGTGATTTCGCCCCCGAAATCTAAGGTACACATAGATGGACACTTCTCATGCAAGACATCCTAAATATTACACATTGTTACTTCCATATTATGGTAATGTCACATCTCTCTTATAGAGTTCATGTTCTTCTCTTTCAATTCATACATATCTTATCTTGGGTCAGCACAAAAACCCTCACATATGAAGATATTTGCAAATATGGAACATAGAAACTTGTTGTGCCACATGTACAAATCTAATAGTAACTTTCAAATATAAATTATAGCTATCATCCTGAAATTATATCTATTGTATCAACACATTACTCAAAAGTGATACTTGTTGGCTCTTATCAAACATAGAACATTATGTATCTCTTATCATTTGTAACTTTACAAGGTTTCATCTCTATGTTGCTTTAATGGTTGTTGTAACTAACAACTCAATCAACCATGTAGGCATCCCCTAATTTTCAAGAA
Source organism: Alisma plantago-aquatica (assembly GCA_963693085.1). Classification (NCBI taxonomy): domain Eukaryota; kingdom Viridiplantae; phylum Streptophyta; class Magnoliopsida; order Alismatales; family Alismataceae; genus Alisma; species Alisma plantago-aquatica. The sequence continues at coordinate 939,492,917 of OY856413.1, read as the reverse complement.
TTATGAGGAATAAGTTTTTAGAGGATTCTCCAATCATCTCAATGGTAGACTGACCATCTATTTGGTTGAAGAATCATACACTTGTATGTAAACGTTAACAAATATAACTTCCTGATTGACCTTGTTAGGGGTGGAGCAAAATCACAGTCTTCATCTTATCAGGATTCACATCACATACTTAACATAGGTAAGAGGATACTCTAGTTAACCCCCAACTAACTCTTGCTAGAATTGTCACACATAAGTACAGTTGCTACAACATTCTTAAGGTTTAGCAAAGATCTTAACCACATTAATGACCATCTCTGAAATATGTTGAGATTTCATCATTCAAAGCTTGCTACAACTTGTAATACATGACCTGAACACTTTGCTTCTCCTATTCATAAATTCTATTGGTACATTGGTTAGTCTAACGAACATAATCCTAAACTCATCATGGTCATGTAACTTGTGTCATCCACTCTAACTCTTATCCATTGATATTCTGATCCTAGGTTTATCTTAAAGGAATGTGGTAACACATGTCTGCTGATCAACAAACCATCTATCCTTGATAGTGGTCTTGCCCAGCTATCACTGGACCATACATAACATTATAGAATCACTTTTGTTTTTCCTTTCAAATAACATTTAGAGGGTCATCGTCAACTCTCTCTCTCTCTCTAAGGGAGAGGAATACTAGTAATGTTCATTTAATAAACATCTCCAACCTTCACATACTTCCCATACTATTGATGCATCTTGGATACTAGGATTCATTACCTTGGTATCCACCTCATGTTCTATAAGGAACTCACGTCCTTATCTCATCTACTTTTACCAACATAATCAAATCTCAAGACATATAAGAGGAGTCTCCCTAAATATTGGAAGGATCAAAAGCATACTCATCACAGACTTTATGATATTGGAACCATAGTCCAAGCAACCTTCTACTATAATAAGATAACCAACCTCATGTTTACAATGAATCCACACATTCCAAGTGGCAATGATCCACTTGCATTATGTGCCATAGAAAGGAAACACACAAAGGGAAACACACTTACCACGTCATAGCAGAATTGTTTAAGGGTCACTACCAAAAAGGTAACCAATTCTATTTTCATTATGGGTTCCTTGACATTAGCATAGGAATAACCAGGATTAATATATCTCATTACTCCTTACTTGATGACTATTTATCACACTTGGATATGTTCTCTTATTTTATTATGTTTTTAAACCACTTATCCAGAGGTAATTCATTATAATCCAAATTTTCTTCATTAAACAAGGATTATCTCCCTTAATTTCTTTCACATGCCATGTTGATTTTACATTAAAATTTTCTTACATACATACATTGGTCTGAGATTAACTCAGGTTCCACCTTATTCCTTTGTAATTGTTCCCATTTATCTTCTCATTTTTACTTATTATAGGAGTTCTCTCCATCTTATGTGAATTTCGTACCTTGAATCACATTATAAGAACAGACTTATCTATCTTTTACTTTATTATCTTCTTGAATTTCATCTTCAAGAACTCCTCTTTTTCCTATTGTATTTTGATTTAGATTTCATGGTGTAATATCTTTCTCTTATAGTTACCAACAATTCAAGTTAATTTTGATAGATAATGATGTAATCCTCATCTTCTCTTGAGGTAATATTGAGTTATTTGCACCATGATTTCTTCTTCATTATTCTCTTTAGATTGTTTCAAAATGACTACTTGATTAGAGTGATAAAAAAGATAACAATGTAAAGGTTCCATACTTACCTTTTTTTCAATAATTGAATACCTGGTCAGGGCACCCAAGTATTGAGATTAGGTAGTATGCACCATGTTTTTGTGTCATATTCCTAACTTTAATATCATCCTAGTCCTAAGTCCTAGTGTCCCTGTAGACTCAGGGGACATAAAGCTCTGATACCAACTTGTGAGAACCCGTTACACTAAACGAGATTACTCAAAACATAAAACACAATCAATCACCAATTAACCACATACCCAAAAATATGGGTATATTTAAACCGATTTCAATATCAACACCCGCTCAGAAACATTTGCATAAATTCCCATTATCTTTCTTGTATCCATAATATGACAAGAATTTGATAGAAAATGTTCTGTCACCTTAGCCACAACATATATACACAGGATAACAATATTTGTATATGCCACACACACACAAGCATTTACATGCTAACAAAATTCTGATTCGTTTGAAACACCATATACAAAATTTTCTTACCCAAACCTAAGAGTACAGGGATGACTCTAGGACATACTAGACATCTAATCAACTTTCTCAAAGATTCATTACTATAGCTCCTCTTTGCTGCCAAAGGTTTTTTTTGTCACTTCTAATTAGCTAAAAAGATGTGGCGAACCACAAGGGTGAGACCCATGTCCCAGCAAGCGATATAACCTCCAACAACATTTATTGATTCCAACATTTTTAGGTAATGAGACAATTTAAGCAGTTGAATCATATATTACAAATAAGCTCAACAACACTGATGATTGACAAACTACATTAAGGAGCAGATAATAGCTATCTTCATTAGCTAGACTATTCTCATATCCCTATTAACAGTATAAGGAGTCTATCAGCATGAGCATCTCTGACATCATGAATAAGTCTAGTATCATAAGCATATCTAACAACATCAACATGCCTAACAATTTGAACATATCAACATCATAAGTAGGGATAACATTTTAAGTACGAGTATGTGCATAAGCATGATTAGCAATATAGGCATATCTAGTTACAAAGGCATAGCTAGCAATATAAACATAGATAACAACATGTAATAATGAATGTCATAATCATACCCAACAATATTAATATCTCTATCAACTTAAACATGACTATTGTATGTACACATTTATAACATGAGCATATCCACAACATAATAATAGATACTATCTTTTAATACATTAAACATCATCTCTATTTACAGAGAACAATAAGGTTATCATCCAATATGAAGCGTCGTGTATAACCCTAAATATATTTGCTAGACGGTTGTATTACATCTTTTATTATACCCTGATGAATTTTAGGATTCCACTCAAGTTCCAACTTACCATTGCTTGGTCACAATCAGTGCCATACAAGATCAAGGAAGAGTCAGACTCCTAAGATCTTCTCCACCCCCGGTCAGTATGGGTCTGCCACATCGACACATAAGGTCAATATGCTAACAGTCTAGTCCGTCCTTTGTACGGGTCTTGACACTAGTAAAAGGTGGTGGGTACACATACCCTACCATTCGAGGTACAATTGTAGTTGTCCTCCAATCTCATCACATATATAATCACCATGACACAACCGTAGCCGTTCTCAAACTGAGGGCTAGGTATGACCACAGTCATCCTCCCTAAACACTTGAATTTAGGATGAGAAGAGCCCCACATACTCATCAGTATGTGCTCTGAGATTCCCTTAGGTATACTCATTTCACCATCTGGAAAGTTCTCACACTCAGATGGATCTATGGCACCAAGGCACTACATAATTAGAGTTTCAGTTGATTAGTTATGCCAATTGGGTGGATTGAGGCTGCATCAAACAAGTGCACATATAAACCCTAATTCACTTCTCGCAAGCATATAAATATCACAACTTCATAAGATACAAAACATGTGAAACATAATTTCTCATCTCATCATCACATGGTACTATTCACTTGCCATTCATGAGGCTACACTAGTCATCATACTATCACAAGATATAAATCCTTTTCACAATATCACAAGGTATCAACCCTTATCAACACTAGAGGATTACACCTCATTCAAGGCTCAACCATGCCCAAATGTTATTATGACCATCATACTATTCCCTGTAAGACCATCATTATCTTTGCATGCCTTATAATAAGGCTCAACAACATCACTTACATATAATACATCGGATCAACACAATATTGCATTAATGAGCTAGGAGATATTCATAAACAATCATGACAGGTTTATATTAACATTAATAACATTCCTTTATTACATCAACATGCAAGGAATATAGATATGATTAACCCTCATCATATTCATAATGCACATGTTTAGCATAAGAATGTATCAACCATGTGGCTATGATAACCACCAATTAACATATTAAGGTTATGATCATATTAAGCTGGTTATTTCACCATGATTCCATCATATAAGAATGTTAAACATGAATATTCATCTTTATCTATTTGCATTAGAGTTAGGTTCAACAAGATAAATTATATTAATGTTAGTAATCAACACTTATACCCAAATCCTAACTCACATCATCCCCATTGGATCATGGATACGTCAGGTGAATCATCACCATCACATTCCATACTATTCGCAAGTATGAACCCACGCATAAATCAAGGTGTAGCCATTGGGTTATAGCGTACTAGGCTTTCAACAAAAATATGATAGTACTCCATGATTGTATGAATCATTCAATGACTATTCATACCCAATTACCATCATTTAGTTTTATTAAAGCTAGATATAACAGCTATATCTCATCAGGGTTACCCATTATTTCATTATGGTGATTATAAATCATAATCATACGAGGTCAAGGGTAATACTACAAGTTTAAGGTATTGAACCATCAAATTCTCATCATTATAATCATAACATTACACTACACACTTCATTCAAAACAATGGGAATGTTGAGGCCTCGACTTCTAACCATTAAATGTTGAAAGGGTAAAGCCATTGGTTGTTTACATAAGAAAACATCTTGAACAAACCAACTATGAAGTCATTGATTTGTGCTATAGAAACTGTCACCATTTAACCCCAGACATCCCCTGATTCACAACACAAAAAGTTCCATTGAGAGTAGGGTAAAACCCAAAAGTGATTGTTTATTTAAAGCAAGTCATCAGTAATGAGCTTCATAAGTTTATCATAAAGGAAACCATTTAAATCACTTAATTAGGACCAACATATTACATTTAGGCATCATTCCAATTTATTGGATGAAGAAACATTAGATCTTAACCATTAGGTCAAGTTCTTATATTAGAACCATCAATTGGAGTATAGGTCCGACCATTGCATAAAATGACCCAAGAAACCATTGGTATAAGGCTTAATTGAGGCTAAAACTACATGCTTAACTCACCATAGGTTGTGGAGACATGATAAACCATCAGTAGTGACCATTAAGTCACCATAATTTGTTAGATCAGCACTATATTCATTAATCATCATCGAATATCAAATTAATATCACCATTGATTGATAGCATAATTAGGGTACTTATTTGTTAATCACTAAGCTTCTAATTAGGCCAACACCTGACCTAAGGTGTGAACATCAGTTGACACCCGTGGTCACCACCGCCAGTGGTCATAAAGACAACACCATCGGTTGTTGCAATGGTACCTCCATTGAGTCATGTGTTTATAGAAGAAAGCAGCTTTAAACCATAAAATTGACCATTAGTTGATAGATGTTTAGCACCATCGGTTGTCAAACCAACCTGATCCAAGTCATATTATACCTCAGGAATAATGTACACATGATCATAGGTTCATCTATAATTGAAATCAGAATAGGGAACATTATAAAAATTGAACTGCAAGTCAAGCATAGCTTTTTAGTGCATGGACCATCATTTGAAAGCAAGAACATGAGCTAGTCCTTTTTCAGAGATGTACCTAAAATGCCGACAAACAAAATGTCGGACATCATAATGAATATGCTGGTATGTGGGGACAACCAAAAAGTCACACATAAGTCTAACAACCGAATTATCACAATCAAGTTATATTAACAATGCAATTCACATTTTCAATGTGCCACACTCCACTGCTTTTTCCCTAACCCTGGATTACCCTCTCTTAGGGTTTCTTGTTGCCATTGACCTAAGGCCACTTTCTCCATCCTAAGCTTGGTGCCTGGGGTCACCTCTAATGGTGCCCATTAGTCATGCAATAAAGACCACCTTCTCGATCCTAAGCTTGGTGTCTGGGGTCACCTCTCATGGTGCCCATGGGTCATCCCTCCTGGGCTTGCCCCTTTTTGCATCTTCCATCAGGGTGGCATGTAGGTCCGAGTGTACACACTTATATTTTACTTGTGATAGTCATTGGGACTTTATAATTGCAAATATGAACATCTAAAAGATAGATTGCATTCAATGCGATTAAACATTTGGCAATCCTTCAGTAAACTAAGGCGATTAATCATAATTAACCACATACCTGTCAGGCAAACTTGAGTGCAAGAATAATTTGAACAAGCAAGTAATCCAGAACCAAGCAAGCACACAATTCGGCCTTAAAATACACATCCAATATTTCCTATCATGGATCATGATATCCAAGTCTAATAGGCCTAATCGTGTTCTAGGTTACTAGCCCCTTTTTAGGGTTTTGACTATAATTAGGGTTTCACTTCCTTTTTACCACCTTAATTCTACTTTTATCAAAGTATCCACCAAACCCTAATTACTTCTTCTTATTTTTCATTAAGATCCTAAGATCAGGTTTGGACCACAAAACCCTACTTTTTAGATTAACCATATCTTTTCTTCCCTTTTTCCCAGGGTTTTCTAAGGATATTATCCAACATATTAGGTTTAAACCCCAATTCTTGCAATTCCATCTCCAAAATAGGTTAAGCTTCATCTTGATCATTAAATAAGTTAACAACACTCAAATTAATTTATTTGCAACATCAAATCTACCCTTAATCATTAATTAGGGTTTCTAAAAACAAATTAACACCTTTTTTACCAAAATTATATACTTTTGCAAAACAATACAAATTTAGGCTTTCAAAATTATTTTTAACTTATTCCTCGTATATTTCTGATCAACTTTCATGTGTAAAGTTTATTCATCTGAGTTTCCTACTAAGTTCTACGATTTTCGCAAGAAAAAGCCTTTTTCTAACTTAATTGGATCGGAGAGGAAATTATCGAAAAATAGGCGGCCGCTTGATCTGTGGACACGTGGTCCTCTCCTCGGATCTGATGGTCGTGGTTGTGCATGCATACAATAGCCGCTCCCCCTGCTTGCTCGTTGGATCCCTGATCAGGATCACGATGGACCGAGATCGGACGATCACTGGTTGTCTTCTTCCTTCGATCGCGCGTAGAGGGGCAGTCAACTCCTCAGTTGACTTAGAGCTCTACGCCACCAGCGAAAGAATGAAGGTGCTCGGAAGCTCCGTCGTCACCGCTCGAACTCGAAGAGCCACTCAATTGCTCACACAAACTCGACCTTTGTTTCAAACTACTCGCCGGAGTTCTGTCGTGGCTCACTGGTTGCAGAGGGGGTAGGTCAGGTTAGAACGGGCAATTGACAGTGTTGTTGTACTTGTCGTCATGCTCCGCAGTGATTGGGGTAGGTTTTAGGTCTTTTGATACCCTCGGGTACCCTCCCCTTATATAGGGTTGAGCTTGGGGAGTCTAGAGAATTGGGGGTTTCTCCCCTCATCGACGACAACCCTCAAAGTTAGGGTCTAGATCCTTCAGAATGATCTCCCGAACCTGATGAACTTGTTAGTTCATCGGATTATCGCTTCAAAATTGAGAAAATTGGATTTCTAGATCGCCACCCAGTCCCACTGAGACTCGAGGTAGTTGATGCATGGTGGCCCTTGGATCTGTAGTCCCCTGGACCACGCGGTCATCCAACGTCTGGCATCGTTTCCCTCCTTACTATTATCTAAAAACGAATTAAAATGGGCAATTTAACATGATAACTTGGAAAATTCATTTCTCTCTCCTTGTTTAAGATTTTCTTCTCAAATTTTAGGGAAAACTCCATCTTGGCATTATATAACCGTCCACTAAATTTTAAGGTTAAATTCCAATGGTTGAGAGTGTTTCCTTCCCATCCAAGTTATTCACTAATTAACCCAATTTTAATTAGTATTTCTTTTTCATTTGCCATTATCTAAATATCTTGGGTCCCTTGGCCCTCAAGGAACCCTAAGGGTATGAAACCTCCCCTTGGGAATTATCTCATTGCCTTTCCCCCATTATATCTATCCTTTTTCTATATCTCCCTTTTTATTAGGCAATTCCTTTCCTTTTTTATTTCTATTTCTTTTCAATTGGACCCAATGGCCAATTAAGCCCAATTATACTCAATCAAGGCCATTGCACACGAAATCCACTAATTAAAGCAAGCAAATCAATCATAGACTTCGTTCATTATTGAAGAAAAGGAATTACACATCTCATTACATTATTCAGAAAATTGAGGTTATAACATCCTCCCCTCCTTATAGGAATTTTTCCCTCAAAATTCAACAATCAAACAAACAAGTCTGGGTATGATTTTTCCATGGCGTTCAACATCTAGCTACTGGCATTCTTCAGTAGGCATTGATGCTCCTTTTTGAGGTCATCTAACGCTTCCTCATACCCCTTCCACATGAGCTCCTTGTCCACTCTCATGGCGTCACACTCCTTCCTAAGGTCCACCATCTCCTTGGTGTACACAGGCTAGAGGTAATATTCAAATTCAAATCAAAAGTTTGTTGTATGTGTTGCCACATGACATTAAACTTATTGCCCAATACGTCACCAAATGTGTGCAGACAGTGTTGTTGCTACTCCACAGGTGTTTTGCATGCTCTGGGCTCTTTTAGTTTTGGAGCCGACTGCCTCCTCGTTTGGTTGGTATGCAATATCTAGTCAAACTGTGATGGATGTATAGGATCTCTTGGCACAAATGTTCACCTTTGCTGGTTGAGGGTCATCTCTTCTGTCTCTTCTACCTCTTCATGGGTTGCTTCTTTATCCTACTCTTTAAATTTCCCAACAGTTGTCACTTTCCTCTTTTTGCTGCTTTTTGCTTCCCTAGTTTCAGCTTTCCTCTTTTCTAGTTTCCTTAGCTCAATTTCAAGAGGCTGGTATTTAGAAGTCTCCGTCTGGAATGTGTTTAGGGACTCCTCTGACTCTTCTGGTGTTTTGTGGGCCAGAATGTAGTCGTACTTCTTTTTCATCAGCTGCAACTGAAGACTTTTTATTGGGGAGAGGTTCGGGTTATCCTTCAACGCATTTATTATCTTTTCCAAGATTTCCTCTACCCCTTTCAATGTGGTTGCCTTCTTCATCAACGTGCCTTCAGTTGAGGTTGACATTCTAAAAGTTTCAACATTAATTTTGTTGTTAGTATAATTGTATCATCCTTTAATTCATCATCATTAATTTTACTTTATTATTATTATTATTATTATTATTATTATTATTATTATTATTATTATTATATATATATATATATATATATATATATCTGTTCATTTCTTAGAGTGTCACGACCGTGGTCTTAAACAAGAAGTTGTACCGTGACCGTAGCAGGTGCCACGACTGCGACATCACTAAGCCTATGTATCAAACCATCTAAACGGTACGCCACGACCGTGGCATTGAGGCACCGAGACCACAGTGGGTTATAAGCAATCAAGAGGTGCCACGACCATGGCCAAGAAGTACTATGACCGCAGAAAGTGCCTCGACCACATTCGCCACTCGCATGACTTTCACACTTAAGGAATACCGCGACCATGGCCTAGGACATGGTGCTACAATCGAGGTAGAGGAGTATTTGTTTGAATTAAGAAATGGTGATTACGGTCTAAGTCCTTATTCGAGGGTCCATCGGCCAAGGCCAAAGTGGTCAGATCTTGCGAGTTGGATCGCCACCCTAAAACCTATTCTAGCTTAAATAATGCTAGTGAGCATCGTCGAACTAGATAAGGTGGAGCCATGGCGGTCGCCATGGCATTTCACAAATCGATAGGATGTTAAATTCACCCAAAAAAAACAATGAAGCCTAAGACAAACAGTAAGTCGCAATCGACAGGGGTCGAGAAAGAGCCTAACGAGTACCTTAGTTAGGTTAAACAGCTCGAATCAACAGTAGAGATAGAAGCTAGAGGGGAGTTGTTGCAGCAGAAACACAACTCCATCAGTGAAGGTCTTAATCAGACTCATTTGTCATGTCGTGCACTCACATCAAGGAGTATTGTTTGATTGTTTTGGAATCTCAGAGAGCTATGAGCAAAAGAAGAACCCTGATGCAGAAGGGTTTAACTATATATACCCTTGGATCACTGCGACCATGGAAGAAGGATCACCGTGACCGCGGTCATGTTCATTCTTCCATACGACATGACTGTGGCCTAGCGTGCAAAGGGCGGGCACCGCAACCACGGCCTAGCGTGCAAAGAGTGGGAACGATGACCACGACAGACCCATCGACCGTGTCATATGCTACAAACACAGTTTAGACCACGACTGTGGTCCTTCCCAACCAAATTAACAAACAAACAACAACAACAACAAAAAAACAATTAAAGCAAAACTTATACTTCCCAACAAAGCCTCTTTGGTAGAGAGGGATTAAAAACCATACTATATTTACATTCCTACTAGATGTGGAAATCGATAGGTACATAGATCATAATACTAAAATATGAGATAATGAAGAGATGAATTAAGGAAAGTAGAAAAAACTAGGGTTGACTTCCAAGAAGTGCTGGTTTAAAGTCTTTAGCCTGACTTTCTCTATCATCTGTCTTCATTTTCCTACAATAGGTGTAGTTACTTCCTCATTCATTCCACTTCTTACTGGGCTGGTTTCCCCCAAACTGAGTTCCATTCTTCTTACAAAAGCTTCATCTTTATAATATCTTTTCACTCTCTATCCATTCACTTTGAAGGTTCCTATCTTGTCTCCTTCTATCTCCATCACCCCCGATTGGTATATTTTTACTACAGAAAAAGGGCCTGACCACCTTATACTCAGCTTCCCGAGAAATAACTTGATACTTGAGTTGAATAAAAGGAAATTGTCTCCTTCATGAACATCTTTGTTCTTCTTATGGGCGTCATGCCAGACATTGGTTCTCTACTTATAAATCCTTGCAATCTCAACTCTTCAATCTCTTGGAGTTGAAGGAATCTTTTCTGACTAGCCTTATCGAGGTCCGTGTTAAAAAACTTGATAGCGCACAGGGCTTTGTGTTCAAGTTTGACCGGTATATGAAAGACTTCCCATAAATTAACTTGTAGGGTGTCGTACCTATAGGTGCCTTATATATAGTGTGATAAGCCCAAAGTACATCGTCAAGGTTCATGGACCAATCCTTCCTTGTATGGCTGACAATTTTTCTAGTATTTGTTTAATCTGCCTTCTTGATACTTTGAGCTGCCCCGATATTTGGGGGTGATATGGCGTTGCAACCTTATGTTTCACCCCATACTTTCTCAATAGAGCTTCAAACTGCTTTTCACCAAAATGTGACCCTTTTTCGCTTATAATAGTGTGTGGTACTCTGAAGCGTGGGAAGATAGTTTTCTCAAAAAATTTAATGATTGTGTTGGAGTCACATGTTTGAGTATCAACAACCTCAACACATTTGGAAAAATAATCAATGACAACAAGTATGTACAGGTTCCCTTTCAATGATGAAAAAGGTCCCATGTAATCGATCCCCCATACATCAATGATTTTGACTTCCACCCAATCTACCATTGGCATCTCATTCCTTTTGCTTGTAACCTAACATTCCTTGCATGGTTTGACAAATGATGCAGTATCCTTGAAGAGTGTTGGCCAGTAAAATCTTGATTGCAGAACCTTTATAGCCATCCTTTCTCAATCGTGGTGTCCCCTATAAGATGATGAGTGCCATTCCTTGAGGATTAAAGGTACCTCTTCTTCTGGTATGAATCGATTATATAGGTTGTCAGAGAACCTCTTGAATAGCAGTGGGTCATCCCAATAGTAAACTTTCAGCTCAAAGAATAACTTCTTCATCTAATTATATGTTATCTTTGGTAGTAGTTATCCACACGCTAAATAATTACAAATATATGCGAACCAAGGCAGGCTCTGCTCTTCTGATTGAGCCATCAAAAGAGCTTCATCGGCATAGTTGTCATTCACTGGTACTTATTTTTCTTCATAAAAATTTATTCTCGATAGGTGGTCCATGACCACATTTTCTTTTCCCTTTTTGTCAATGATCTCGTGGTTGAATTCTAACAGTAAAAAGACCCATCGCAAAAGTCTTAGCTTTGTGTCCTTTTTCTACATTAGGTATTTTATCGCCATGTGATTGGTGTACACTTTTACCTTTGATCCCACCAAGTACGATTTGAACTTATCAAAAGCAAAGATGATAACCAACATTTCTTTTTTAGTTGTAGTGTAGTTTACTTGGGCTTTGTCGAAGGTTCTACTTGCATAGCAAATCACATGATGTTTCTTATCTTTCTTTTGTCCAAGGGCCACCCCGATGGTGTAATCACTAGCATCTCACATGATCTCAAAAGGTATCTCCCAATCTAGTGCTTGTAGGATAGGTGATGTCGTTAATGCTCTTTTGAGGGCATTGAAGGCATCTAAACATTCACTGGTGAACTCAAACTCAACATCTTTAATCAGTAGATTGGATAATGGTTTGGCAATCTTAGAAAAATCTTTTTTGAATATGCTATAATATCTTAGATGTCCCAAGAAACTTTGTACTCTTGTGATTGACTTTGGTGGTGGAAGTTTGGATATGGCTACAATCTTACTTAAATCCACTTCAATTCCTTTCTTGGAAACCTTATGACCTAGCACGATACCATCCTAAACCATGAAGTGGCATTTCTCCCAATTTAAGACAAGGTGCTTTTATTCACAACACTATAGCACTAAAGATAGATTTCTTAGACAGGCTTCAAAATCTATCCCATATATAGAGAAGTCATCCATGAAGACTTCTACTATGTCTTCCAGAAAATCTGAAAACATAGATATCATACAACACTAAAAAGTCACTAGTGCATTGCACAAACCGAACGACATCCTTCTAAAGGCATAAGTGCCATAAATGCCTATAAAAGTTGTCTTTTCTTTATTGTTAGGATGAATCGGTACTTGATAAAATCCTAAATATCCATCCAGAAAACAAAAGTAGTCGTGGTGCGCCAGCCTCCCTAGGACCTGGTCTATAAATGGAAAAGGGAAGTGATACTTCTTAGTGGCTGTATTTAGCTTGTGATAGTCGATGCACATACACCAACCTGTCGCTATCCTCATTGCTACTTCATCTCTATCTTCCCCTCATATAACCGTCATTCCACCCCTCTTGGGCTCCACATGGATGGAGCTAACTGTGATAAAGTGGATTTTCATCAATCCTTACTCAAATTACTCTTATGCCCTCATTGGGATCACTCATGACCTCAATTTTTCATTATTTGACTAGTTGATCAATTTTGACACTCATATTATATACATGGAGAACAATGTAGATTTTATACACATTATAACACCACAAATTAGATTCATTCATCACTTTATCCAAGGAAGTAACATTGTCCATCAAGCTTTATCTTTTGGTCTTTAAACTTTTCCTAAATATGATAAACTTTATTATGAAACTGTGATCCAAATTTGAGATCATTTGAACATTCCTATGATTTTATATGAATTTTCTAAGTTATGCTCCCCTTTTTTGCCCTAAATACCTTCTTTATTTCCCTATTTCTTATTTTCTGGGCTCGTCCCATAGCTGGATGGCCCGACCCAGCCGTGGACCCCTTGAATCGGGGAATATCCCCTTCTTTTCACGCTGATCTGGTCCGGACTAGCCTTGTGATCCAGGGCTCTCTTGGGGGCAAACCCCAGCCCTTGGATCTAAGGCACTTGGATCCTGAGCCAAATCGGAGGGTCAAGGACCTGTCTCCTACCTCCCACAATTAACAGGGAAGGTAGTGGAGACACAGAGCGGGCATTTGACCTCAAAGAGACCATATTTTGAAAATCAAAATAGATGGAAAGAACAGCCCTGCAATCCCGCGCTCATCTGGCCCTTTTTACCCCCTTGAGTCATCCTTTTTCGAGAGCAATCAAGCCTCTATTTACACTCCTTGTCTTCCACAATGGACACTTACTCACAAACCCTAAACATAGGCCATCTAACTATAAAATCCCCACCAATGAGTTTGGTTTACCCCCACAAAATTGATCGGCAGCCTCCCTTCCCGTCTTGCTCCCTATCTCTCATTTTCCCCATTTTCTTCATCCACCCTCCACCGCTGCACCGCCACACTGTGTGTGGATTGGGTGAGTTGTCCAGTAAAGGAGACGCGATCTCAGCCATCCATCATGGTCCATGGTCAAAGGGAGACTGGGATCTAATGAACAGTAGACTAGCCCGAGCCCTACTCCTCCCCCTCTCCTCCCGTGCACATACTCTGGAAGAGAAACCTCCCAGCCACTGATCCTTTAAGGAAGTCAAGATTGACTGAAAATCCAACGGCTAGCCTTTATCTGATTTTAGGTATTTTTCTCTTTCTCTGGCAGATATTCATTTAAATGTCTAGATCTTGCTTTAATCGTAGAAAATACATCCTACCTACAAATATCACAAATAAGTAGTCCATTTTGATCTGAAAAATCCAATCAATCCATTAAAAATACTCCTAAAGCGTAGTTATAGTTGTATCTCACTGAAATCCCTAGATATTGTTCCTTTTCTTATTTAATTTGTCTAATGATTCAACAATGATGTTTAATCTTGGGAAACCTTAGATTTGGACTCTGATGATTACATTGTAACCTATATCAAATCTAGTTGAATCATCAACTCTTGAAAATGAATCATTAGTGACCTAGATCCATCTACTTGATTCAATCTTTATTATAATCTTAATGAATAATGAGTAATCTTGATATTGATCATAATCTTACGAAACCCTTGATATACTTTTGACCATCAATCTGATCTTGATTTCCAATTATACTAAGTATCATGATGATGATCTAGAAATTTGATGATGACTTGGATAATGATCATAGAAAACCTAGGTAAGTCATTCACACTTGAAAATACTTGGCACTTGAAATAATGTTAGACATATTGAAATATGAGTTGATTATAAGTGAATGACCCAACCCTAAGGTTGACATAGGAAAAGTGTAACCCTAATCTCGAATATTGAAACATGATCTCCAAGTATCATGATCCTGACCCTTGATCCAAACATGTGATTTTGGATCTTACTGGAAGGGTTGACCTATTGATTCAGATATTGATTATACTCGAAATCCTCGGTGAAAGGTACGGTATTATGCCTCCTCTTTGGTTGTAATGAAGATACTTTTTATGTATATCTTGATTGTGTACTTGTCTATATACTCAGTTGAGCTATTATTCCCAATTGATTAGGATTCCATATTTCTTATATTATATTTTGAGACAAATTGGAAAACATAAATGACATACCCATTATGACTTCTCGTATACTGATGATAATGATATTGATAATGTTTATAATGTTGATATTGAGTGCAAGCAACCCTCATTTGGAGGTGGACTTGTACATTGGCCTCCTACCTCATATGGAGAGAACGAACCCAGTGACCTTCCTCATCACGTTGGGGTGATTGAGTCACATAAAATAATAAGCATGCTTCTCAAATTATAGCATAATGGAAACTCATAATAAAAATCAAATCGTTTGAAAAATGTGTCAAATAATTTTGATTTTTGCAAATTGCTCATTATACTTTTGAAATATAAGTCCTACCAAGTACATATTTTTTGTTATAAACCATTTTATTTGTTTTTATATAGTGTACCATGCAATTGCATTGACTTTGTGTCTTGATTTTATTGATTTTAGGAAATACAAATGAGACACTAACTAAGATTGCTTCCACAGTCTACATACTTTGATTACAAGGATATATTGGAAAAATCTCTATATTGGGTTATTTTGTCCTTTAAGTATCCAGATTTTGAGTTATTATTTCTTATTGTATATGCCAGTGTGTTATATCGTATCGGGCCACTCAGGGATGGGTGCTTCAATCCTTTTACCACTGTCTAGGCAGTGGGATTGGGATTGCGGTAAGAATGATTATGCGACAATTGGTATCAGAGCTTACACACTCCCATATACTTTAAGTAAATAATTTCTAAAGTCTCTTACACCCAATAAACCCTAAAGTCCATAATGGTAAAAATTTAGGTGTCTAGGCTCGGGGTCCCAGAATAATTTCTCCTATCTGTCTTCACAGTGGTTGAGATCCCCCGCTCTACTTGGCCTCAATTGATCTAGAACTGGACCTAAAGGTTCTCTTATGAAACCCCTAGAGAGTCTTATAGCATCTCATCTCTTCTTTAAGGACTATCCTAAGCCACCCATGTATATGAAGATTAGGTAGTCATCTCATCTCCTCATGTGGTCCCTTTTGTGACCTCTTACTACAAGATGTCTCGATTATGGGTAGCTTATGCATGGGAAAAATGAATATCACTAAGTTTTGAAAGTTGATCTAACCTTAATTTGAAAACTCAATTTTGATCAATTAATATTGAAATCAAATACTCATGTATGACCCCTAATATCATGAACACTCAATTTAGCCAAACCTTGACTACATGTTTACTATTTTTGAGGTAAATATTAATGATTTTGATCTGGTGAAATAAGGATGAATTATACCTTATACCTCATTGTTGATGAGGTCTCTATTTGATTAATATCCATGTTGAACTATTGTTGATTAAACCTTTTTTTAGGGATATTGTTGATTAAACCTCAAACATAGTTAAGCGTACTTTTTCCCTATTTGATACACATCATGATTATGCCATCAAATTATTAACCACTATGACTCACAAAATAATGATGTAAGACTGATGCAAAAAGTTGTTTTTCTATTGACTATTGATGCCTTTTGCAATCTTGATTTTGATATGATAATTATGGGCCAAGATTTTGCACTAATTCCTTGAATGCCAAATTCAAATACTCGATTTCCAAATTATATCACTACCTTGATCATGAAAGGAAAGGAATGCAAATCTTGACATTATTGCCCTATTATCTTAAATTTTGATGTTATGACCTTGTAAAACGTGCTTTGATCATTGATACTCTCCCTATTTGAATAAGCTCAATGGATAATGACTAATGTTGGTAATGTGCTAGATTAGGGTGGTAGTTGACTCATGACTCCCCTAACCTAGGTCACATCCCTATTATGACTACCTCTAAATTTTCATATGGTTGATTATTTAGAGTTTGGAAAGGTATCCCTTTTCACCGGATTTGGAATGATTGAAATAAGCCTAAATAGGTTAAACCCAATTTTGGTACTTGATCTTGAATATTGATTTAATAATGACCTCAATATATGACAATGTTGACTATAGCTTTTGGTTGATTTCCTAGATAGACCTAGGTCTAGATCATTCATCAACCTTGGATACCATGATAATGAAATCTTGATATGTTGCTTGAATGCTGCTTGAATACAGTTGCTCGATATTGGATATAGAAGAATGATATCCCCTAAGGTCTAAATAAGAATCTAAACCCTAGCTTCAAAAATCTAGACCTATGACTTTTTATGTCCAAAAATCTTCATTCTTGGTACTGATATATAATAATGTGACTCACGATTATCAAATCTCAATAATGATACAAATCCTATGATCCACTATTTGGACATTGAGATATATGACTAATGATTTCAAAATCCCAAATCTTGAAATTTTTGAAATGATGACTATATTGACTCTCTCGATTTATAAATTAGGGTTTAGCTCTCATTAGGACTAGGGTGGGACCTTCCCATTGATTTTGAGCTCGAAATAAAGATATTGAAAGTATGATGTTGTCTCAAAATGTTGAAATATGAAATCTCAAATCATGGATGTATAACCCCACCTAGGCCAATGTATAATCTAGGACCCTGAGATATTGGGATTGAAAGTCACCTTATACACTTGATTCAAGAACTTTATTCATTTGACCCAAAATATGATCTCTCAAAATTGTGATCAATATGATGCTTTACATATTTTTTACTCATATGATGACTTTGAAGAATATATGCATTGACCTTGATACTCTATTTCTCGATGATGAAGTGGTGTTAGTACCAAGTTGACTATGATATGGAACATGGAATCCCAATTATGATGATTGTACTATTTGAACTTTGAGGATATAATTTTGATTATAGAGTTGAGGATACCCCAGTATCTGAGGGTATGATCTATTTTTAACAAGTCCCATATTTTTTAGGATGTTTTGAATTTTGGGGAAAAAAATTCTTTTAAGGAGGGAAGGATGTGACAAAGTGGATTTTCATCAATCCTTACTCAAATTACTCTTTTTCCCTCATTGGGATCACTCATGACCTCAATTTGTCATTCTTTGACTAGTTGATCAATTTTGACACTCATATTCTATACATTGTGAATAATGTAGATTTTATACACATTATAACACCACAAATTTGATTCATTCATCACTTTGTCCAACGAAGTAACATTGTCCATCAATCTTTATCTTTTGTTCTTCAAACTTTTCGTAAATATTCTAAACTTTAATATGAAGCTATGGTCCAAATTTGAGATCATTTGGACATTTCAACGATTTTATATGACTTTTCTAGCTTCTGCTTCCCTTTTTTGCATTATATACCTTCATTATTTCCCTTTTTCTTGTTTACTGGGCTCGACCCATAGCTGGATGGCCTGACCCGGCTATGGACCCCTTGAACCGGAGAATACCCCTTCTTTTCATGCTCAAATGTTCCATACTGGCCTCATGATCCAGGGCTCCCTTGGGGGGCAAACCCCAGCCCTTGGATCTGATTCACACGGATCTTGGGCCAAATTAGGGGGTCAAGGACCTATCTCCTACCTCCCGCAATCAATAGGGAAGGTAGCGGAGAGATCGAGCAGGCATTTGACCTCAAAGACACCATATTTTGAAAATCAAAATAGATGGAAAGCACCGCCTTGCAATCTTGTGCTCATCTAGCCCTTTTCCCCCTCGAGTCAATGTTTTTCGAGAGCAATCGAGCCTCTGTTTCCACTCCTAGGCTTCCTCCATGGCCAATTACTCACAAACCCTAAACCTAGGCCACCTAACTATAAAATCCCCACTGATGAGTTTAGTTTACCCCCATGAACTCGACCGGAAGCCTCCCTTCCCCTCTTGTTCCCTATCTCTCATTTTCCCCATTTTCTCTGACCACCCCTCCTTCGCGGCACCGCCGTGCTATGTGTGGGATTGGGTGAGATGTCCAGTAAAGGGGACTCGATCTCGGGCATCCATCATGGTCCACGGTGAATGGGAGACTGGGATCTAATGGCAGTAGACCAGCTCGAGCCTTGCTCCTCACCCTCTCCTCCCACGCACGTTCTCTGGAAGCGGCGCCTCCCAGCCACTGATCCTTCAAGGAGGTCAAGATAGACCGAAAATCCAATGGCTAGCCTTTATCTAATTTTAGGTATTTTTCTTGTTCTCTGGCAGATATTCATTTAAATGTCTAGATCTTGCTATAATCGTAGAAAATACACCCTACCTCCAAAAATTACAAATAAGTAGTCCATTTTGATCAGAAAAATCTAATGAATCCATTAAAAACACTCCTAAAATTAATTCTAGATGTTTTTCACTGATATCCCTAGATCTTTTTCCTTTGCTTATTTAATTTGTCTAATGATTCAACAATGATGTTTAATCTTTGGAAACCTTAGATTTGGACTCTGATGATTATCTTGTAACCTAGATCTAATCTAGTTGAATCATAAACTCTTGAAAATGAATCATTAACTACCTAGATCCAAATACTTGATTCAATCTTTATTATAATCTTTATGAATAATGAGTAAATTTGATACTGATCTTAATCTTACGAAACCTTGATATACTTTTGACCATCAATCTGAACTTGATTTCCAATTATACTAAGTATCATGATGATGATCTAGAAATTTGATGATGACTTGGATAATGATCATAATTAGGGTTAACACATATGATCACATCAAACCTAGGTAAGTCATTCACACTCAAAAATACTTGGCACTTGAAATAATGTTGGACATATTGAAATATGAGTAGATTATAAGTGAATGACCCAACCCTAAGGTTGACATAGGAAAAGTGTAACCCTAATCTTGAATATTGAAACATGATCGCCAAATATCATGATCCTGACCCTTGACCCAAACATGTGATTTAGGATCTGACTCGAAGGGTTGACCTACTGATTCAGATATTGATTATACTCAAAATACTCAGTGAAAGGTACATTATTATACCTCCTCTTTGGTTTTAATGAAGATACTTTTTATGTATCTCTTGATTGTGTACTTGGCTATATACTTGGTTGAGCTATTGTTCCCTATTGATTATGATTCCATATTTCTTATATTATATTTTGAGACAAACTGGAAAACATAAATGACATGCCCATTATGACTGCTCGTATATTGATGATGATGATGATGATGATATTGATAATGTTGATAATGTTGATATTGAGTGCAAGCAACCCCTCATTTGGAGGTGGACTTGTACATTGTCCTCCTACCTCATATGGAGAGAAGGATCCCAGTGACCTTCCCCATCACGTTGGGGTGATTGAGTCACATAAAATATATAAGCATGCTTCTCGAATTACAGCATAATGGGAACTCGTAATAAAGTCGAATTGTTTGAAAAACTTGGCAAATAATTTTGATTTTTGCAAATTTCTCATTATACTTTTGAAATATAAGTCCTAGCAAGTACAAAACTTTTGTTATAAACCATTTTACTTGTTTTTATATAGCGTATTGTGCAATTGCATTGACTTTGTATCTTGATTTTCTTGATTTTAGGCAATACAAATGAGACACTAACTAAGATCACTTCCACACTCTACATACTCTGATGACAAGGATATATTGGAAAAATCTCCTTATTGGGTTAGTTTGTTCTTTAAGTATCCAGTTTTTGTGTTATTATTTCTTATTGTATATGTCAGTGTGTTAGATCCTATCAGGAGACTCAGGGATAGGTGCTTCAATCCTTTTACCACTATCTAGGCAATGGTATTGGGATTGGGGTAAGAATGATTCCATGACACTAACCCAATTGTTGTCACTTATCAGACAGATGATCCTAGCATCTCACAGCTTCATAACTTCCTTCTTTATGACTTATTTTAGCATTTGGTTTAGCTTTCTCTGTGGTTGATCTAGAGGCTTAGTTGTTTCTTCAAGACAAATTGTGTGCCTGCATAGGGCTGGGTTAAGGCCTCTGATGTCTTCTACAGAATACCCTATAGCCTTTTTATGCAGCCTGAGCTCATTTAGCAACTTCTCCATCTAGTCATCTGTTAAGTTGGCATTAACGATCACTGGATTACCTCTTCTTTGTCCAAGAATTTATATTTCAACCCCTCTAGAAGAGGTTTTAGTTCTGGCTTTGGCTTTGGTGCTTCCTTCTCCTCAGTTGTTTGCTCTAGCAAAGCATACTTCACTAACTCGATTATGTCTTCATCGTCACTAAATTCCTCTTCGGGTTGGTTCAGGTTGTCCAAGATTTCTACAACCTCTTGGCCCTCCATTATAGGTCCTGACTATTTAAGTCTTGCACGAGGGGATCAAAAATTTCCTTGTCCTCTTATACCTCTTCACAATATTGATTGTATCTATCCATGAAGTAGACTTACTCAGGTAGAGAAGGTCCCGTCATGGCATCTTGTACCTAGAAATCTAGGTGATCATTCCCCACTCACAAGGTGATGATTCCTACTACTACATCTATTAAGGCTCTTCCTATTGTGAGGAAAGGTCTCCCAAATATCATTGGGCATTTAGAATCCTCAACTGTTTCTATCACTACTATATCACACGGCATGAAAAATCACCTGACATGTATTGGAACATATTTGACTATTCCTATAGGTCTAGTAAAGGTGTGATCGGCCAACTCGATTCTCATCCCCATCTTCACCATGTCTATAAGCCCAAGCCTTTGTGCTAGAGTCAAGGGAATTAGACTAATTCTCACTCCCAGGTCAGCTAACCCCTTTCTCTCAACATTGTCTCTGACGTAGAAAGATATGTTGAATGCTCTGGGGTCGCTCTTCTGGGTTGGTAACTCAGCTTGAACAAAGGCACTTGACATTTTTTCTAATTGGACAGTCTCGATGTGGTCTCCTCTCCTTATCTTCATGATCAGGTCTTTAAAGAATTTTCATAGGTCGAAATTTCTTCTATTGCATCAAGAAAGGGTACATCCAAGTGTTGCTTCTTTACGGCTTCCGTAAACTTTTTGTACCTCTTCTTCAAGTATGCTTTTATTAGTTTGTAGGGGAAAGGAACTCTTGGGGCGTAGGAATTTTTCTTCGAAAGGACTTCTCCTATAGGATCCGAGTTCATTTCCTCTTCTTCCTTCTTCTTTTTGTGTTTCCCTTCTTCTTTGCCACTTAAAGCATGTTCTTTCCCTTTCGATTCTTTTGCTGCCTTCTCATTCTTAGATTGTTGATTAATACAGATTCCTCATTCTTTGGTGTTGTTAGTTTTAGCATTTTCCAACATTCTCCCAGATCAAAGAGTGGCCATTTTTGTAGCCTCAATATTTGATGGGATCTTCCGTGAAGGGTTTTTCATGAGTTCAGCTAGTTGTGCAAGCTGTTGATCAATCTGCCTTTGGTGAGTTTGCATGTCCACCATTTAAGTTTGCATTGAAGTTAGCACACCTGAATTTGTGATAGAACTTTGAGCAAGTCGATCGTTCACCGAAGCTTGCCTTTTGTGAAGTCGAATAGTTGAGCAATCATGTCAGTTTGGTTGTTATCCTTGGTTTGGCTCGACCCTAAGCCTTGTCCTTGCCCCTATCGACTCATATTTTTATTCTAACCTTGATAGTTGTTTGTTTTTGTTTGGTAATTAGTAGTCTTGGTGTATTGAGTTGGCCCTCCTTTCTTCTCTAATCCTAAAGGATGTTTAGACGAATTGCTCAGTTGATGCACGTTCTCTACATCATCCTTGTTTCCATAGTTAAACCCAGGATGGTCTTATCATTTGAAATTAGCATAGGAGACATTCTCAGTTTCTTCTTCACTTTCACTTTCCTCACTCTCCTCTAGTCAAGTATAAATATAGTTGTCAATTCCATGTCCTCCTCCATAGGTAATGCATTTCATGGCTTTCCCCGTATGTTTCTTGCCTTTGGCCCCAATGTCTTTTAATTGTTTGACATCAGTGGTGATGTTTTTAATTTGGGTTGTAATAGTCTCCATGGTTTTGGCTTCAATTGATGGTCCTTCAAATCTTGCTTTCTTCTCTGATCCTCTATCAGTTCTTTCATAATCCATGCCTGTTTGTAGTGTGGCCATGTTGTCAATTATCTTCATAGTTCTGCTCAGCTTCTTTCCAAGAAAGTTGCTGCCAGCAGTTGCGTTCAGCAAAGTTCTCTCAGTGGGAGTCAGCCCATTGTAAAAAGTGGTCACTAGGAACCCCTTACTGTAGTTATGGTGCGGGAAATCTCTCTGGTACTCTTGAAAGTGTTCCCATGCCTCGTGAAGGTTTTCTCTCAGTTTTTGTGTGAAAGAAGTAATCTTTTTCACATTATAGATAGTTCTCTCAGTAGGATAAAATTTAGTAACAAAGGCATCTGTGAGGGGTCTCCATCCATCTATGGACTGGTGGGGTAGGTTGAGGTACCAGGACAGAGCCTTATCTTCTAGGGAGAAATTGAACCCCTCACAATATATCACTTTTTGAGGAACTCCCCTCATCTTAATGGTATCGCAGATATTTTTGAAGGCATCAAGGTGATGGTATGGATTTTCACTCCTTGAATTTCCACGAAAAGGTTTCTTCTAGATCATTGAGATTATAGTTGGTTTCAATTCAAATTTCATTGTATTGAAGTGTGGGATGACAATTAGGTATCTGGATTCATTGACTCTAGTTGCGGCCAACTCTCTAAGAGTTTTTCCTTCTTCATCATCTTTGCTCTCGTTGTTCCGGTCATCACACTCATGTTCATTCTCACATTGATTGTGATGGTGCCTCCTATGGTGATTGTGGAATTGTTCTTTGTCACGTCATTCTTCCTCACATTAACGAGCATCTGAGTGATGGTCATCTTTATCTTCATCCATCTCATGCAGTGGGGGGACATGTTGAAATCTTGCATTCTGATCATCCCCAATAAGAGTGTCATCCAGACGTGGCGGCATGGTGACACGATGTTTAAGGAGAAAAATTAAATGGATCTGCTCCCATCCGGGTCCCCTGAATAGACCGCACAGTCAAGTTCGGAAACTGGGCATGTTAAAATGAACTATTCTATGTAATCACAAGGCAACATATTTAGGTCTATGTGCAGTCAAGCTTATCACTAAGCTTGAGGCACAGGAGTATAGTGAGTGGACTCAAGTTCTTAACAGTGTCATTTTTCTGTGTCCTCGAAAATAGTGCCAAAAAGTTGACTGACCTAAATCATGCATCCAAAATGGAGCAGATCCAGAGTAATCAGACTCTTAAGATTATAACCTAACACTAAAGCCCCCACAACTATTATACGGGGTCTGACGTAGTAATTGGGGTCAATCCACAGGGACAAGATCGGAAGGTGTTAAGTATGCATGGTCTCACACTCATACACTTTGGACAAATAGATAGTTTTAAAAGGTTGTTCCCTAAGGAATTATGGTGCTCAAGCCAAAACAAAGAAAGTTAAAGGAAAGAAAATATCAACAAGACAAGAATGAGTACGAACTGTGAGAAACAAAGATATGGAAGGAAACTTTGATCAGGTTTCACCTACTAAGTTATCTATCCAACATGCAAAACTCACCCCCCATCATATACTCCTATCAAAATTACAAGCAATCATAAAAATGTCTATTCCCTCCTCTCTCGAGATAAGGATAGATCTAGGATCTAAGGTGGCCTCCCTCTCGAGATAGCCACCTTACAACTACAAAATGAACCATATGGCCTTAAGCTTTAGCATTCCAACATTCTCATGCATTCATACTACTCCACAACACTAGATACAGAAGATACTACTCTTTCGAGGTACCAACAATCAAACATCACAAGATGGTAGCTAAGCATACAAGTGAAGCATTAAGAACAAACATATGGAGATAATTTGGTAAGAGCATATATATATTGAAGGGGGGAGGGTAAGAATATACATGTTGGTAGATCCTTAGTGGCTACTCCCAACCTGAGTTAAGTGTTTAGCCACACATATTAACGGGCAGCATGATGACATTACAAAATGTTAGATACATCACAACCATGAAGAGGGAAGGGGTACAGTGATGATAGATCTAAATGGAGAGAGAAGTTGGCAATACACCAATATACTCCTTCACATCTAGACCCGAAATGGATGATGTAGAGGTTTCTCCTTCTTTCGAGGAAGAGGGTTGTCCGTCTTCTCTCTCCTCTAGCTTCCGTCTTTGAAGATCCAAGATTGATCTGATGGATGAGAGTGGCTATGGTACTTGGCAGCACTTTGTGGTCTTTGATGATCAATTGATGTGACAAGTCGAGGTGGGTGGCCTATTTATAGGTGTTGCCCACCGAATTAACCATCTGAGCATGGTCAATGAGCCGTGGTTGAGGCTCCTACTATGGTCAGTCGAGGAAGCATCTCAGTCGAGGCTACCACCAAGGTCAATCGAGGCTACCACTGAGGTCGATTAAGGCTACCACCGAGGTCGATCGAGGCTAGACCTTAGTCGAGGTTGGGGCGTATGGTCATGATTGAGGTCCATACCTCGGTCGAGGCCCCATCGAGGTTGAGGTGTGCAAATCGTAGGCCATGACCAAAGGGGCATGAGGCACCATGGTCATGAAGTGTTGGTGTGATTATAAGGACATCGACCATGGTGGAAGGGCCCTCTAGTGGTTGATGAGCCGCGATCGAGGTGCTATCCACAGCTTGTCTTGATATGACCCTGTAAAGGTGGAAGAGGTGTGTGAATAAGATTTTTGGCATAAAGTATTAAAATAAGTGGAAAAAATCCATAAAAGGTATGCTAGGAGAGGTATAAAACATATGCAAAAAGTGTATAAAATGGGATCTTATCAACTATATGTTAAAAATTGATATCCTAATTAATCATTTAAAGATGAAATAAGGCTAAATCACTAAGTCATATATATCTAAAACTCCTTCTTACTCTCTACTTTGCACTTAGGAATAGGGTCTTGAGGTTGATCTAGCCAGTCATGTAATGTTACTTACAAAGTGTTGATCCTGGTAGGATGAACATGTGTAGGGGAAATGTGTTTATATTGGTGGGTGTGTCAAATAGTGTGGTTGGTACCCTATGGGAAAAACCATGTCATACTCCAAGTATTGAAGGCTAAACTAGGTTGTGTAACCTCTCAATCCATAGTTCAATCTCTCATTTGCACGAATAATCCCAATCAATGGTGGCATACTCTTACTATCTTCCCAATCAAGAAGTGGAGCTAATGCTTGTACATGTTAGTGAATATGGCCAACCAAATATATATCCCAGAAAGGCACAAAGGTGGAAACTTTAATAAAACCTCCTCCTTGCATGGATAAAATGTCACATGAATAAATTTATATACTTATTTTATATCACATTATTATTCACAAAATAAAGATATTATAGAGATACTCAATTATGTACTAGAGTCTCATGATTACAAACAAATTGACCGTGTATAAATATGGTCTACCTATTACTACATAAGTTTTGTTAGCATGATATTCTCTATGACTAGGGTAAAATAAACATGGCTATGCTTTGATATATAACATACTAATAAGGTAAGGTTCTTATAAAATTTGAAAAAAATTGAAAGTACATGTTTTTGAGAAGATCATTTATGGTTGATTATCCCAACTACATAGTAATCTGAGATTCACATTTCAAGGATTTTATATCACAACATGGCACCCGCAACAAAGTTAAAGGCCATTCTACCATACCACCTAGTATCTCTCATTAAGCACCATCAAAAAGATCATGGTAGAAATATTACAAGGGTACCCTAATCAGATATTGGGTACCATTCCTATATATATTTTGTAGGAGAGGGATGTATCATACATATACAAGATCACTAATGCCATATGGAAGGAGGGAGGTACCCAAAAATTACAACATCTATTCAGTTCCACATTTGCCCTCCATACCACATCACCACTCTATAAACAACATTATGAAAAGTTAGTATGTATAATATACCAATTTCTATAGAATATGAGACGAACCACAAACATACATCCACATTTTTCTTCACTTGGAAGTGTGACAAAAAAATGGTGTTGATTGCAATGATAATTGAAGGAAAAACATCACATAGTGATGTATATTAGAAATTCTCCACACATTCTTTAGATGATTTCAAATTACATATATTTTACAAGATTAACTCTTAATCCATATACAAACCCCTACTTATGGTTGTATCATCTTGCATTGACAATTTCATGAAACTCAATACATGTGAACATCTCGTTACTAGACATACATGAACATGGATAAGCATAAGAGTAAGTGAATTGAATTCGACAAAGTGAAACACATATATGCAATAACTAAAAAGTAAGTAAAAACTAGAAGATATGAAGTCAAACTTGGTTAATGTATATTTCACATATGACTTATATTTGATTGTGGTCATTGTTAAATAACAACTCAAATGTTTTGACACAAAGTGCTCATGTTGACACCCTGGGACCAAAGTCTATGTGGCACCATTGAGTTGACATTATGTGCCATGATTGACAAAAGTCTATCGGAGGACGCCGAAGTGTAAGAGTTTAGGAGAGTGGCACAATGTGCCTCTGTGTGGTAGCCATGACTCCTAAGAATCTGGGGACTCATTAAAATGTGTAATGTTTTAATTTTTCTTAATTGCTTATCTAAAATGGATGTATATATGTATCTAAAAATAGAAACTGAGTTACCAAATAATGAAACCTAAAATGATTCTAATTCCTAAATACTCATAACATGAGTAAACCCAATTTGAAATCTTGTATTTTTATAACAGGCCATCTTCTAATTTGAACTTCTTACAATAAATATTTGTATGAAATATGATATATGAGTCTAGATTGTGAAAAAAGATAATTGGATATATGAACAATATATATCTATAAGTAACCTAAAGGTAGGTCTAATGTAGGTGACATGTTTGTTTAAATAGGATTGATTAAGCTTAATAACACCCGTATGGTCGAAGAAGTAGTTTTTCACCCATACATTCGCCTAGGGTCCGCATCGCAAACATATTGGACCTATGTGGTTCAGCTCACCATCCATACAATTTATGTTCCTGCATAGAGTGATTTTTAGAACACTAGTCACCCAGAGGGATATAGTACAAGGAGGAGGTGAGAGGATAGCTCTAGTGACTGGTTGGGGGTTAGGCTACTAGTGACATGCATTGGAAGCGGCGAGCCCTAATCACCAAATGCATCTTCTCTACCTCATTCACCCCTCACCTTAGTTCATCCACAATTTTAAGATTCATCTCTTGTCTTTTGTGTTGTTTTGCCTAGCCTCCATATATCTAGCTAGATGATTTCTCTAAATTTTGAAGCATGTAAAGCTAATAATTGAATCCTTCCTTGCTGGGTAGTACATACGGAAAGTAGTTGGTTTTATTTATGGGTGATGGTCAATGTCACAATAACACATATAGTGTGATGTAATATTTTTGAAACACTACAAATAAGACATATTTACTCATCTTCTCATATGGCAGTCTTCATAGTTTTTTACTTTCCTTTGGTGTTTACACTTTCTGTGGAATGGTATCCTCCTAGTTCATGTCATGTGACACGTTGACCATGTTAATGATATACCACAATGTGAAATGGTCTTCTTTCCCACCTTTATCTCTCTCGTGTTGGAGCTCCAACCCCTAGAACTCCTCAAACCATGTTAACATGATAATACCCAAATTAGGATCGCAAGGGCTCTCTGGGACATGGATAAACTATGGACAATGGCACCTCATGCCTACAAAAGGAGTCAAAGATTTCCTCTATAACTCCCATGCAATATGCAATATTTTTTTCAGCAAATACAAATATGTATATGCGAAGTTTGATATGATTCATGCAAATATATTGTGATGAGAAATGTTTATTATGATAGAGCCCAGGTTATAGAGAGTCGTATATAGTATTGTGTCAAGGTATGATGTACAGAAGACACAACATAACATAAGGTAAACGTATTCTAATTGGCTTAAGTAGAGGGAGCCCAATTCATTAATACATAGATACAAAATAACACTAAATACCTCCGACAATCCCCCCCAAGTTGGAGAGTACACATTGTGTATTCCCAACTTATCACACATATAGGAGAAGGTGAATGTGGGAGAGGCTTGGTGAAGATATCAATAGTCAATTTTATAGTATTTACGTATGGTGTAATGAGCTTCATGTCACAAATATGGCCAATCACAAATTGGCATTCAACTTCAATGTGATTGGATAAAACCCCATATTAGTAGCTATATGAATATCTGTCTAATTATCACATTTTAGAGTTTCTAAGGATGAGAGAGGAAACCTAATTCTTGAAGAACTGAACTCACCCATCAAATTTCACAACAAGCATGTGCCTTGACATGATATTCTACCTCAATGTAGGAATGAGCCATGACATACTACTTCTTACTTCACCAACTGATGAGGTGATCACCTAGTAGAACACAAAAGACAAAATTGGATATCTATTATTCACATCTCTATCCCAATCAACATCTACATAGTAGGTCAAAAATATATCTGGAGACTGTGGCTTCTTGTAAAGGAGACCTCTACTAAGTGAACTTTTTAAATAGTGGAGGATATGTTATACTTGAATTTGCTAGGACACAAGAGGTTTATCCATGTGTTGACCTGTAACACTGACAACAAAGGCAATGTGTGTTTGGGTAACTATGAGATAGATTAGTTTCTTGATTGTGCCTCTATATTGTTCAGATCAGAAAATGTCACCCCCTTAGATAGAATTTTGTTTTGATAGTTCATAAGTCAAGAAATAGGTTTATAATTCAGCATACCAGAGTCCTTAAAGAGGTCGAGGACATACTATCACTAAGATCAATAAGTTCCCTGGAGAGAATGTAGAACCTCAATGACCAAGAAGTAGGAAGTTGACCCAGAACCATGGTATGAAAATGTTGTTGGAGTACATGTTTTAATGTTGAAATCCCATGGGCATCACTGCCATTGATAATGATATGATCAATATAGATAGAGAGAATGATGGTTCTAGCTTGAAAAGAACTAAAGAAGAGGGTTTGATCAGTGCACGATCTAGAAAAACTAAGGCTAGCAAGAATTCCAGTGAGTTTTGCAAACTAGGCCCATGGTGGTTTATGTAGGACATACAAAGTGTGTTTGAGATGACAGGCTCTTTGTGAAGACCCCCTAAGTAGATAAACCCAGAGGTATCTTCATGTACACTTTCTACACTAAATCACAGTGAAGGAAGGCATTTTAATGTCAATATGGTAATGAGGCCAGTCCATATGAGTGACAAGGGAGACTAAAATCCTGATAGAAGCAATTAGAGTGATCGGTGAGAAGGTTTCAATGAAATTTTCACCGTATTGTTTGGTGAATCTTTTGGAAACAAGCTATTCTTTGAGACGTTCCAAGGATCCATCCAAATTAAATTTGATAGAGAAGACCCATATAAGATTGGTGACATTTTTGTCTGGTGGAGAAGGGGCAAGATTCTAAGTCTAATTCTCAAGCAATGTTGTCATTTCCTCAAGCATCAAAACTTTCCAACCAGGGTGTTGAAGGGCTCACGATATTTTTTTCAGAATTTGGATAGAATTGAGTTGCTAGGAAATAGATTTAGCAGTAGGTAATAGTTTATATAGGAAACATGTATGAGATATAGGATGAAATAGAGTACAAGAATGCATACCTTTCCAAAGAGCTACAAGATGAGATAGATCCTCTAAATGTTGGTGCAATGTCATGTGCCAGTGGATGAGGAATTACACAAGGAAGGGTGAGGGGTTTTTGATCCACAAGGTAATAAAGAGAAATCTCAACAAACTTAGTTAGAGTCTAAGGTTGAGGAGAGAGGAATGTGACACAAAATTAAAGAACATATCTGATTTATGAAACATAACATCAAAAATGACATACATACGACATTTTCTTGGACTATAACAAAGATAACTTTATTATTTGGATAGAGTCAAGTTGTCAGCCAATGGATTTAGCAACACAAGAAAGTTGGGATAGGTAACATGTATGAAAAATAGGATGGTAAAGAGTAGAAGAGTGTGTACCTTTCTAGAGAGCCACAAAGTACGATAGATCCTCAGACTTGAACGTTGGTTCCATGTCCTATGCTAGTGAGGGATGAATAATAAAAGGATGGGTGATGGGTTCATTGTTTACTGGGTTAGAAAGATCAAGATCAAAGAACTCAATTTGAGGATGAGGTTTAGATGGAGAGGAATGCCACATAAAATCAAAGAACATATCTAATTCATGAAATGTATCATTGGTCGAGACATAGATACATAGTTGGTTGGACTATAAAAATGACTATCTTTGTGGAATGTAGAGTAATAAGGGACAACCATTTTGATAGAGCAGGGATCAAGTATGTCTACTTTTCTATCAAAGTTATGCACAAAAGAAGTGCACCTTAAAACACACAAGGGAAGATGAAAAATAGTATGTCTGGGGATAACAACTGAAAAAGGGGTCCAAAAAAGAGTGTGGTTGTCGATTGATAAGGCAGCAGGAAGTAAGAAAGTCGCATACTAATATGTATTAGGTATTTTACCTTACAACATTAGAGCATGAGATATTATCAAGCAAATGATGATTTTTAAGTTCTGCAACCTCATTTTGTTTTGGTGTGTGGGTGTAGGAATGTTGATGCATAGTTCCAATACTAGAGAAAATGAAGACACCTAAGCCAAAACACACTCGCAAGCTTTGTCTATCTAGAATGTTTTACCAGTGTATAAAATTCTCCTGAGATCATTTATAAAATTACTGAAAAACATCAATCATCTCATCATGGACTTCAAGAAATATAACCAAACCATGTGAGAGAAAACATCCACAAAGTTAATGAGATAACAATATCCATTAAAACTAGTGTTTTGAAAAGGACCAAAAAGTTAATGTGAATAACATCAAAAACAACTTTAGAACATAGAGTAGTTATTCTAGAAAAATAACTCCTATGATACTTATCAAACTCATAGAAGTCACATGGGAATTTTTTTAACTAGATATTGAAGACTTTAGATGTTTCAACTTGTCCAGAGAAGGAAGACCATAAAATGGTAAAGTTGAATAGATGTTCGCATAAGAAAGGCCAAAGAAAGAACGCCATCACCAAAGTAGTTAAGGTCACTAGCTCTAGAACTCGATCCAATCATCTTGAATATATGAGAATGTTCATCATAAAACCATGATACCAGATGTGAAATTGTAAGAAAAGGTAGCAATGAACATAGCAATGAACACTAAATTAAAGGGTTAATGAGGAATATAGTGAACAGATATGAGTTTGAGCTAGGTGAGATACTAACATGCCCACAGTGTTGAATAGTTTTAATGCACCCATCTTCTAGAGTGACAAATGAGGTTTGAATATGAGGTTCAGTGGAGGAAATGAGGTGTTTAGTACAAGTAATATGTTTAGTGGCCTCCAAGTAAAAAATCTAGGAAGAGTTAGGTGCAAGCATGGATTACGCGACATTAGGTTGGTTGGGGGCTAGATACATCAAAGATGTCACAATATATTGCATGGTAACTGAATCCCCAAATATGGGGACTAAAAAGGAGCATGTTGAGAGGTTTGCATAAATTTCTCATACTCAATTGAAGAGATGGTGAAAATGGATTGTCGGATCCTTAGGAAGCATGGGTAGTTATGGTGCCATGACTGCATCCATAGAGATGACCATGATTCTAATAGGAATTCTCCTCTAGGCTTTCCAATCTTTTGTAGAAAGTGCATTTTAATCTTGGGGGACATCCAGAGAAATGTCCATGAGCAACGAAAGCAATCGCCATTTGTGATTTTGGTGGAGCGGAAGATAAGAGTCAGACATCAAAATACTAGAGTCTAGATAAGACATCTTCCAAAGTGGGAAAGTTGTCTCCTACTAAGATGATGTTATAGAGGGAGCATAGGTTGGATGAAGGTCATTCAAGAATTTAGTCATGACAAGATTGGCTCACTCTTTGGTTTGATCGTCACAACAGATGGGATGAAAATACTTAAACAGTTGAGGCAGGATGACAATGGAATCAAAATATTCATCAAGGGTATTATCACCCTAATTTTCACCAAACAATTTTTTTCAAATTTTATAAAGCCTCATAGAAATTTATTCTTGTTTATAGTGATAACAAGTAGTGCCCTACAATTTCTTAGTAGTTTTGTAAAACTTGTATAACTTATACTTGGAGGACATAGAAGGGTCCAAGTTTTTCAATAACCATCTTTTTACTTATCTATTTTCCCATTTCCATTCAGTGGTATCCTTAGTAGTATTTTTTATGAGTTTAACCTTGTATTTGGATTCCATGATTGTTTGTATAGAATTCATCCAAAGTAATAAATTATCTCCATTTAACTTTATTATTTAGATAGGACCACTATCATTATAGACAATGGTTTAAGGTAAATATTTTTTGTCACCCTTGGCTTCAAATATGATAAAAGGTCACAGTAGTAGGACAATGATGCAGAAAGATAACAAACTAGACACACATATAGAACATAGATCGAGGAGAATATGAAGTTAGTCACACTAGTAGAATAATGGTGGAGATGGGCAATCACTTGGTAAGATGCACTGTGAAAGGAAGAGAAAGAAAATTGGAAAGTACCATGGGTAAAGCTCTATCATAGGAATAAGGCACTATGATAGGAGATAAATAATGGATCCCTAACCATCAAGTGTGCTCATCCATGTATGTTAGGATAATATATGGGGAGGAAAGTAGAAAAAGGTGGGGATCTGAGGTTTTTATAACCTTGTTTTTAGAAAGATATCCCTACCATGTCAATATCAACACACCACTGGTCAGATGCAGTGGGTGACAGAGAAGGGGAGGAGTACTATCAGATTCCTATGGAGGTTTCTATGCAAGAAAACACTCAATCAAGGGGCCATGTTCAAGTCCAAATAAAATGATGACCTATGATCCCCCTACCTAAACATCAGGAGAACTATTGTAAATGTCCCCCCCCCAAAAAAATACAATAGCAAAGAGGGAAGACCATTGGGCTCACCACCCTGCTAGAGGCAAGCCAACAACTTCTAGCTCTGACACCCGCCCTGCATGCTACAATAGCACAATGACGTGCTAGTGTGATGCTTCTAATGCAATGACCTACGGGCATCGGTCACACTAGTTGCACGTGTCGAAGGGCATGAGCGACAGGTAGAGCAGGGTGGTTGTGGATGCAGGTAGGGGCACTGATAGGATTGGCAGAAGAAGAATAGATATTGTTAGAAGAGTGAGAGGTTGGGGGTTGATCTTTGGAAACCCTACAGTTCTTATGACTTCTCTTGATACCATGTGAAGAGAAATCCTTGTAATGAAAGAACATGGGTTATATAAAGTCATATATATGGCCTCAAGTCAAGGTATGATGTATGAAGACACCACATAATATAAAGTAAATCAATGATAATGGTCTTGAGTAGAGGGAGCCCAATTAGATAATACATAGATAATAAATAACATAATGTATCTCCAACAACTATACTTATAGGTCCACGCGACATTGGATCTGAATACATAAAACAATATTATATTATATTAGACATAATTTTTGTGAATAGGTTATTTATGATGGATTGTTGCAACATAGGTCTGGTTATATCATAACATAGTTGCATGCTATGACATATACTGAACCTTAGGTTTCTTTTAGATTTAGTTCAAACCTGTGAAGCATAGACTATCCTTTTTTTGTATTTATGCCATTTTATTTCTCATTTATAATTTCATGTTTTACTTTTACTTTTCTTATTATACTAGTAATAAGGCTTCTTCCTTCATGTGTGTTATAATGTGATGTCACAAGGTAGTTGGGTACAACAAACATTGGAGATTATATTCTAGTTTTTTTTCAAGAAAACAACTCATATCATGATTTAGTTCCCTCACCCAACTTGGTGTGCTCTTATAGTATCTATTTTTACATAATGGCTTCACACATGCACATGTGTAGTTTTAGACTTCTTGCATTTTGAC
Organism: Alisma plantago-aquatica; assembly: GCA_963693085.1. Lineage (NCBI taxonomy): Eukaryota > Viridiplantae > Streptophyta > Magnoliopsida > Alismatales > Alismataceae > Alisma > Alisma plantago-aquatica. Next base: position 939,457,859 of record OY856413.1, on the reverse strand, counting down.
AACGATAAGTTAAAAATTCACCACAATTCACTTCAAATTTTAAGCCCAATTCAGTCTATACACACATGCACACACACACAAACACACATATATATACATGTATGTATGTATGTATGTATGTATGTATATATATGTGTATATATATGTATATACACACACATATATACACACACATATATAAATAAATATATATATATATATTTATATATACCGACAAGGAGTGTCTGAAGTGGTCAAGGATGGTGTCCCCTAACAAAGGGACCCAGGTTTGAATCCCAATTGCGCCTTGATTTACCACCCTCCTAGGCATTTGGCCTTTACCACGGGCATCAGAAAGGGAAATAGAAATCTTTTTTATGGAAAAGGAGTGTATATATATTATCTTTTATTTATAATCAACATCCAAAAGGTGTGTGGAAAGTACATCCTAAGACAAAGGAAATATGTCTAAATCCACATTACAGTAATAATGATACATGCCTAAAAACCAAACTTTAATTGTACTATGAAAAAAAACTAAAATAGCAGGACAATACAATTTGAATCATGGAAACTATGAGCTTGCTCATTTAAAACTCGTAATCAATCATCTCCTCATATTCTAGATGATCATCAACAAAATGTCTTGTTTGGCTCATGGTATGATAAGGATCCATCTTCATATTCCCATAAGTAACTCTTGTTTCCTTCCTCATTTTCTTAATAGATAAGGTAGTAGGATTAGATGTATGTTGATCAATAGAGGGATGTGTATCTTGGTATACAACTATACGGTTGTCTTCTTTATGGCTTGCATTGTCTATGTCTATAGAGATCTTTATATGAAAGATAACTATGTATCCTTTGTGATCAACTACATAATGACCTTGTTCAATAGTCATCTAATGTATTTGTAATAAATAATCCTCACTATAATGAGCATCTTCAATGTTGATCATGCTTAGTTTCTAGTTTCTTCTTCTTCCTTTTCCTTGTCAAGATCTTACTTGTCACCTGAGCTAGTTCTTCAACATCCATATGCAGAATTGCCTCATTGGTCTCATCAACTTCCATGATTTTTTCATCGTTGTATTAAAGTGCATCAAATTTATTCCTTTGTTGCTGCCATTAATGAAAATTAATAGTCTCATTTTTGGATCTAGTCTTAATCTGTCATTGAGCATGAGTATTTTTACAATAAAATATCTATCAGGGGTCCTCTTCAATATACATTTTACATCGACTTTCTTGGTGACTACAGTAGCTTCATTAATATTTATATTCTAGTTCAACATAGGGAAATCCTTCATTGGATGTCCTATTGTGGCATAGTTTCCATAAATTCCAGGAAGCTACTCAAATCCTTCCCTATAATCCATGTCATTTACAATCACATCTAGATGTACTAGTTTGGCCATTTCAATTTCCACTACAATTCTAGCATATTTGCTTCTTAAGCAATTTAGGGCATGGTCGTCTACTTTTAGTAACGTACCAAATTCCTCTCCAATCTTAGAGAAAAGAACTTGTTGTATAGATGTAGTGGTAGATCACATTTCCAAATCCAAGTGACCATTTTTGATGGCATCCCTAGAGATGGAATGAAGTTTCCATAATCATTTTTGTATCATCAAATAAAAGAGGAATATAGACCACAAACCCCCTATTAATGTTTTGACATAGTCATGTACATGAGAATTGAATTATAAAATGGTTCAATATTCATATACATTTAAGTTTGCAATCCATCTCCAAAGTTACTTCAACCGATGACACATAGTAAGGTATCTGATTTGTTTTTGAATAACCTGACAATAATAGCATATCTTCATGACTTGTACAGAATTATATAAGCATATGGGTCTATAAAAAATTTAGGAGAACCATGATCATTCATAAAAAAAATATCCTTCGGGTTCCTTCCTCTTGAACATCCATTAGAATGTTTTGAGTAGAAGTTGAGTTGTCACAATTACATTTTCTAAATGGCCATATGCTTGAAGAATCAACTATCAACGTTGTTACAATGTAGGTTGTTGATGTCGATATTTGATTCTTATCATGGGCGTCATGTAACTTACTTGATATTGTTTGTGAATGATTATGTGAAGAACATGACTCTGCATGTATTCTATCATAGATTAGTTCTATTCTTACATGTGGAAGATGCACTATCCATGTGTTTGATATTGTTTGTCTGTCTTCTTGTGTGATTATGGATTTATCAATAGGGTACCGTGTAGTACGATGTTCATCATCACCTTGTCATCCACCATCTTCTGACCAAGTGTTAAGGTCTCACTTCTTCACTAAATTTTTTATGGATACAGGCGACACCAATATCATGCTCTCATCTGATGGATGGTTATTCCTTCCATCTTCATCCATTACATACAATTCACCTTTTTTATGTTTCTCTTCGACTATATCTCTGAGAATTATCATCACCATGGAGGTGATAACTACTTTTGGTGCCACTCTTCTACTTCCATGCGAGAGAAAACCATGTTTCATCACAAAGAGTCTAATGCTTCAAAACAATATCGAGGATCTTATATTCTTACATTCCTATGTAATTAGCATTTCTACCTAATTATGGTGTTCTTCCGGCTCATTATATTCCTAGATGTCCACATTTGGTCATACATTAGTGTAACCACATTTAGTAGAAATAGTTGGAATATTATAGTAATTATGGATACTTTTTAATGCATGTGGTGCTCTACAATACAGGACCAGTGACTTCTATTGATGTTCATTCCTTCAAAATGATCCCATCTCCGTTGATGCCATACTTGAAATCAATAGCATCATAATGATCAAGGTTTTATTATTAAATGATTGAGAAGATCATATATCGAATACATATTGTTGAAGATAATTTACTTTTCATCAACCATACTTGTTTGCTAAAATTTATGTTGTGAAGGCATGCAACACTTAATTTTATTTAAGGTTAATCAAATTATTTCATTTGTTGAGTGATCATTGAGAATGTCCTACCATGTTGGATGGTTGTCATGCTAGGTGCAACACTTTTGAAATCGAGAAAGCTTTCATTATCGATGTTGTTGTTGGCTAGGCCTGAGGTAGATCAAGAATGGAGATCCTTGCCATTCTGAATCCCTTTCCAAATACAATCACCTTCTAAGATTTAAGAAGATCTTAGATATGAGGCTGCAATTTATTGGAGCCATATTCCACACTTTAGCTCATCCTTTGAACATGGTAAAATCAAAGGGCTTTGATCAACATATACCAAGTTGCTCTGTCAAGTTGCCAAAAGTTGTGTGGCCATTTGACGGGGAGGATATAACATATGTTTTGGTATTTCTTTAAAAAAATTCTTAGCGTGGGTTGTGTTGGTGTTTGTTGGAGATACATTTTTAGGTTGTTACATGCAGCAACAACAGTCTTAATTCAGTTAACAATTTCATGCCAAATCTAGATATGCAATACTCAGAACAAATAGAGCAGGAGAATAAAAAGAAAATAGAGTTGGAAACTCAAGACTAAATCGTCCATATAGAAATGAGACATAATACTTAGAAAATTTTGTGATTGGTAATCCACTTGGATGAGTGTAATTCTTCTAGTTGATCAAGTCAGGAACCTATAGTAGAAGGTCATCTCACTCGCACTTTGATGACGAATAGCATGCACTTCACTATCAGTGCAACCCAGCAATCACATACCATCACCTGACAGACTACACTCTAGAGAAGGAAGGATGAACAAACTTTGTACGTAGATGAATCTCTATGAGGCACATTTGGAGATACGACAGAGGAAAGTATCTATGGTTAGGCTTTTCCACAATCGAATGGTAGTGGATGTTGTTCATATGTGTTTAATCCTAATGAATAGAGACTTATTTATAACCCTCTCAACCAACTACATCCTTTCTCAATAAGGCACAATCATACGATTGCACTTGTACACGTAAGCAAAAGCACGAGGAAATCACTGTCCAATTTAGATTATGAAATATGTTTACCAAATAAACAAATTATTAGATTAATTATTAAATATGTAGTTTTTTTTGCAAAAAGAAACAAAAGATAGAAGATGAGTCACATAACCCACAACCCCCAAGCCACAAGCCACAATCCACAAGCTTGAGTAGGATCATGGCCAGGCCAAGCAAGGTGTGGTGTGGCACATGCGTGTGTGTTTTATCCACCATACCCACCACGAGGGTGAGCATATTGTCTACTAGAGCCCTTTGGATACTAGTGTCACATGCAATGATACAAATAAGAACCACAAAATCTCTATGAGTTAGCAATGTGGGACGAAAGCCTCTTCCCATTTGCACAAGAGACAAAATTATGTTTTCCTCTCTATAATCTATGTACTAGTTTTATTACATTGGGCATAAACATGTAGATAAAAGGCATAAATAAATTATATTCAACAACCCCCGCCTGAAGTCCAATGTGTAGTGTGCTCTTTCACTTAGTTTGCCATACTATGCTTTCAACTGGTAGCTTTCATTTTAAACCATGCTTAAGTTATCGAACTTTGACTCCTACAGGAAATATGTGAACAAAAGTCGTGAACTCGAACCCAAGGTGTAAGAGTATCAGTTGGTTATTACACAATAAAGACATGATAGAAAAGAAAAATGTTGCATTAAGGTCATGCATGCTAAACATGTCATGATTAATATTAGGGAACAACCCAATTCCCTATCGTGGCATACACAACATCAACCATTGTGTTGAAGTCTCCAAGGACATAGTGCTAGCATTCTCTCCTAAGACTTGACACCATTTGGAGACTAACCTCTTACTAGCTTGCAGTCATGCAACTGACATCTTTCTCAAGGGATAAACACACAGCTACAAGAAACGTCAATCAAAATAACATAGTGTCATCTAATTCACTCTACAACTTGCTATTACCAAATTGAACCTAATTTGGGGGATGGAATCTCTTTTGGGTTGGGTTTCTAAAGCTTGTGAATCATAAGGGGTTTCAGTCCATCCCCAACCTGAATTTCTCAACTTAGTCTAGGTTAAGACCTTTAGTCAAATAATCAACTATATTATCATTGGTACCTACGTAGTCCACAACCAATACCCCATTAGACATTAATTCCCTTCAGACTCGAGTCTGACTCAAATCTGTTTATGTTGTATTTTATTGTAATTGGAACTCTTTATCTTACTAATGATTGTAGTTCTATCACTATGAATTGAAATTGTAGGAAAGTGGTTTCATTACCCTAGGTAAACTAGACATAAGTTCATGCAGCCATTCAACTTCCAATCTGATTTCATCTAGAGCACAAAACTCAACCTCAAAAGTAGACCTAAACAATATGGTCTATTTCTTAGACCTTCGGGCAACAATACCTCCTCCCAGCATGAATACATATCTTGAGACACTATTACTCCCATAGTTCTTGGAAATCTAGCTTGCATCACTATATCCTTTGACTAAAGAAGGATATTTTCCATAATGTAGCCCAAGGGAATAAGTTCCACTGATATACCTCAAAGCTTTGTCAATAGTTTCCCAATGGGTCTTTTCAGGATATCCATTGTATCTACTTTAATTGCTCACAGAAAACACAATTTTTCATCGTGTGCAGTTCATAAGATAATTCAAACTTTCAATAATTTGAGAGTACCATAAATGAGACATTGAATCTCTAGTATCTTTCTTATATAAGGCCTTGGATGAATAACATGAAGTCTTAACAACTTTATGTGATGTATACTCAAACCTCATCAGTACCTTCTCAATATAGTAAGTCTATGAGAGAGTTATACCATCAATATACCTTATGGTTTTATTCCCAAATATCACATCAGTGACACCCATATCCTTCATCTTAAACTTTCTACAAAAGAATGACTTTGTCTCGTTTACTAGTTTCATATTAGAACAAAAAATTAGGATATCCTAAATAAAAGCATAACATAATGGATTAATCCTTGACAATTTAAAAAACAAAAAACACTTATCAGAACCATTAGAATAAATCCAAACGATGATGTCACAGACTCAAACTTATCTGATATTCTTAAGGTCTTTTTCAGTCCATATAATGACCTAACAAGTCTGCACACTTTGGACTCATACCCACGACTCACAAATCCCCTAGAAGAAACAAAAACCTAAGTAAACCCTAGAGAATTAATTCTAATGAGAAAGCAAAGACTAAGCTAAGCAAGAAAAGATGAACTTACAATAAGGCTAGCACGATAAACGCAACAGTAAAGCTAGACTAGAAAATCAGGTAAAAGAGAAATTAAAGAGCTAAACTAGAAAGAACAATGAAAGAGCAAGAAAAACTAAGTAGGAGAGTAAAGAGATTAGCTAAGCAAGTTGTTCCATAAATATCTCCACTTGAAGATCATCGTGTAACAACATGGTGTTCACATCCATATGATGGATAGAGAGGCCATAAATGGAAGACAATGCTATAAGCACCCAAATTGTAGTCATTCAAAAACATGAGAATAGGTATCAAAATAAGATATTCCTTCCCTATGTGTATAACCCTTAGCAACCAATCTAGGTTTATACTTATTGATTGTCCTGTCTGCAAATAGTTTCTTTTTAAAGTTCCATTTGCATCCAACTATAGAGCAACCAGGTGGTAGATACACTAATTCCCAAATTCCATTCGAGAGAATTGATTGGATTTCATCATCAATGGCTTCTTTCCAAACTTTCACTTCTAAAGAATCCATAGCTTGTTTGAAAGATATAGGATCATCCCCAAAACTGTAAGTGAAAAACTCACTTCAAGAATTCTTCAATGTCCTAGGTCATGTACTTTGCCTTGGTTCAACCATTTCTTCATAATCATTGAATTCAAAAATTGTTTGTTCTAAATTTCCCACCCACATTTTTTATCCTTTCTACATGCTTGATGATGGAACATGTGGTTAATGGATCCTCTTGACCTACTTCTTTGGGCACACCCGATTTCATATGAAAAAAATCCTCAAAGAATGTAGCATCACATAGTTCCACAATTGTATTGCCATCAATGCCTGATATTTTAGATTTTACAATCAAGAATCTATAGACATCTACATAACCCAAGAAGATAGCATCAGTTGTTTCTAGTCTCAATTCCTTCCTTTTTTGTTTAGGTACATGTAACTTAGCAAGGAATTTCCATGTGAAGATATTTGGGACTTGGTTTTCTCCCTCTCTATAACTCAAACAGACTACTTTCTTTATGTTTATGGGTTTAATATGGAAAGCCATATTACAATATTCCTACCACATTAAGTTGGGTAGTCTTGAGGTATTCAGTAAGGTACTAACCATATTTATTATAGTTTGGTTCTTACATTTTGCAATCCCATTATATTGAGGATTAATAAGGAGCGGTCACCTCATGACCTACACCATGGAATTGACAAGATTCAAAGAACAAGTTCGAGGTGTATTATCCTCATCTTAATCATTTAAGTACTTTACTAGTTTAACTTTCATCTTATTTTTATAATATTTTTAATTTTTCTAATGCTTCATCTTTACTTTTAAGTAAACGGACATAACAAAATCTACTTTCATCATGAATTGAAGTTATGAAATCATGTTACTAATCCCTATCAACAATCTCACTGACCTCGCGCATAATAGTGAGCACTAAATCCATAATTTTAGAATTCCTATTCATAAAATGAAAATGCTTTCTAGGCAGTTTAGCTTGCATAAAAATTTCAACATATATTATTGTTAGTGTCAGATTTACAAATTAAATCTAGATTCATCAATCATTTTATTTAGCCAACATTAACATGTCCCAAACAACTATGCCATACATCAGAAGACACAAGATTCATGCAAACAAAACTACTTTCATTCAAATTTAAAACCTGATTTGAAATTGGTTCAACAAGAATATTAAAGAGGTTCTCGATATCACATAAATGCCCCTTGCCAATAAAATAAAGAGTCACAAATGCATGTTGTTACATTTGTAGTCTATTCTAAATCCATCTCTTACACGAATTGCAACACTAATATATTGTGTTGAATGGATGGAACATTCTTCACTCTATGAAGTGTGATAATCATCCTAGATGAAAACTTCAAGTACACTCATCTTCTCCTGTGATTAATACAAATCTTGAATCACCCAAAGTCATGGATCGACCTCTTTAGGCATAGTAAGATACAAACATGGACTTTTCAACATAACCATGCATATTATCCCCAATGTCAATAATCGAGTAAAGTGGATTTAAATTCAAAGGACTTTAGGATTTATAGACACATATCCATCATTTAGGTTCAAGGAAGCAACCATCATATTGACTACAACTGACTCAGTTGCAGATGTAGTAACTTTCTATGCCTTCTTTGATGGACAATCCTTGTTCCAATGTCCAAATTGTCCACATGTCCAGTAAGGTTTATTCTTTGATTTCTTTTGGATCTTAGACCTAGTTTTATGTACATTCTTTCATTTCCTATATTTATTATTGGAAATAGTAAAATTTATAGTGGGGTTTTTAGTAATATGTAACTTGGAATTCTTCTCTTTCAATTTCTCCTCTTGTATGTTAATATCCATCATAATATCATTTATTGACATGTATCCTTTATGATGCTTGAGGGTCATTCCAAACAACTCCCAAATTTAGGGAATTTCTTAATGATAAACATAACAATAAACTTATTAGGAAATTTCATGCCCGCATCCATGAGATCATGATACAAGAATTGAAAGTCATGAGTTTAGTCAGAAACATGTTTACCCTCTACCATCTGAAACTTAAGAAACTTAAAAACACAATACTTTTCAGCACCCTAATTTTCTATATTATATTGATTTTCTAAAGTCCCCACGAAACCATGGAAGTGGTAATAGGAGACTTAGATTACATATCATACATGTTTATTCATAAAATCAAGTCAAAATAGGGTGACCTAATGGCAGCGGCAAGAGATTTTTGTGGGGGAAGGGGAGGCAGCGCCCACACAAGGGGCAAAGGTTGAGGATAAGGGGGATTGATTGTTGAGGTGATTGAAGGAGAATCAGATCAAGTTGGGGGTGGAAATTGGAGTCTACCAAATTACTAGAAGTCAATGGAGAAGATGGTAGATCGTGAGATAGATTTTTAGTCTTGATAGTAGGAATCAACTTCAAATTCACTAGTATGAGGGGACCAACATGCAAGGAAGGCATAGATGCACAAAACACCAACACCGTCGAGCATGTCAAAGAACAATAGACACAAGTCATACAGAACCATAATAGCCTTGAGGATGAGGTGTATCTCGAAAGATAAGGGAAACAAACAAGACAAAAACCCATATTCAGCACTATTGTGGGTGGATCCAATCTGAATGGGGGAGAACAAAGGGAGAAAGGTGGGTCCTTTTGAGAAATTTTTTTTGAATCTAGGCTAGACGACAAGGCAATCGAACTTCCCCAGGTTCAAGGATGTCTAAAAATATCAGTTAATCCAGAGGTCAAAGATGATCTTATCCGCTCCTGGTGATTTGTAGTCATGATCAGACTCCTGGGTGCGGATGTTGGATTCACAAAAATACGTGACCAAATCAAATTATTTTCGAACCTGAAAGGGAGATTCAGTATGTATGAATTGGGAAGGGACACTATGTCATCTAGATCTCTTGCAAAAATGATTATGAGGTATCCATGACTAGAGGATTGCAAAAGGTTTTTTTTATGTTTCCTTATAGTATGGGATTGGTTCCCAACCTACAAACCATTAGAAGAAATACCAAAACACATGGTGACTTGGGTACAAATAATGGATCTACCTCTGAATCTCCTTGTCATCACCCTCATTAAATATATAGAATTAGCCTTGGGCATGTTAATTAAAGTTGATAGCCACACTACATTCAGAAGCAAAAGTAAGTTTGCTAGAATGTCAATCGATATAGTTACAGAGATACCATTATACTCAACTATATTAATGAATGACATAGAATACAAGATCAAATATGAGGTGGCACTAGATACATGGATGGGAAGTGGGAAAACATATCAGAATGCAAAATATTATAGATCAAAACAAATGAATCAACCATGTGTAGAGAACCAAACTGGAAACACAATCCCAAACTAGAACAACACTAGTTCAAAAGAGGACTGGCAACAATAATGGAATAGAGGGGGCCGAAAAAAGTAGGGATTGAAGCAAATGAAAAACAATGGAAAATATCTAGACCCACACCTAAACAACAACAAATTCACAACTCTAAAAATGAAGAACCCTTGGGCAACACACAAACTGACACTAGAAGGACCAGGGAAGGGAGGATCAACACATGAGCAGTGAGAGGATAACTAAAGTTTGGAAACCAAAAAAAAACTTGGAAACTACAAAAAAAAGGGTGGTATTGATCAACCTAATAGAAAATTACTTGAATGGAAAACAAAAAGCACAACACTAACCATGGAGAAGTTACTACTAAACATTGATCCCGCAAAGTGGTTCATCCTAAGGTAGATGAGGTTATATAGGAGGATCGCCAAGACAATGAGGACAAGCCAGTCATGATTGAGGACAAGAAGGGATCTAGAGTGGAATCCAAAATCCTAGATGCTAATTAGGAGAAGAGGAATGATCAATAGGATAAGATCAAAGAGGGTGAGCCTAGTGTGGAGGATACTCAAATGATTGAAAATGTAGAAAAGGAAGATGAAGGTCAAGTATAGAAGATAACTAAAATACTTGTATCAACTATTATAAACCTGATAAATTTTCAACACCTAACACTGGGATGAAAGATAATAGGTAGTGGCACCAAGATGAAGACCCCAGATCTACACCTCCCTATGAACACGGGCAAGAAAGCCCATGGTTAAACAAGCACATAGCTTAGGGGTATACAAAAGAAAAGGCATAAGAAAAAAGAGAGACATGGATGCTAAGGGTAAAGGTCAAACAATCTGAAGAAGGCCCATCCATCTCCTTACTGTTGTAGATGACTGATTTGCTATGATGGAATACTCGAGGGATCAATAGTGATGATAGGTGTCATGCCCTCGAGGAACTTATTGCAATAAATAGATCCAAAGTAACAAAAATCTTGGAACCAAGAATTAGTGGCAAGAAGGAAGATAGAACAATTAAGAAGTTAGGTTTTTATAACTCATATAGAGTAGAGGCAGGAGGATTCATGGGGGGGTATTTGTCTCTATCAGAATTAACAACAATGCAACCTCAAAGTATTATGCAACCACCGGTAATTCATCAGTTGCAAAGTTAATGACAGATGTGTCATTACATTCATGTATGGGAGTCCCCAACCTAGCACACGTCAGCTGTTGTGGAAGAATTTGAGAGACATGTGAATTAGATTTAAAACTCATTGGAAATTGGATCACTTTGGGAGATTTTCAACACAGTACTAGAATAATGCAAGAAAAGTGGAAGCGGTGATTTGTTCATACCAAAGCAGCAACATTTATCAATACCCTAACGGGATCTGATCTAACAAACTTGGGTTTCTCAAGAATGAGATTCACATACTGCCAAAGACTTCTATTGGAAGCCTAGATAGAGTTTTTGCTAAAAGTGCATTTATAAGTGAATTCCCCAATACAAAAGTAGAACACTTATCTTGTTTGGGTTCAGACAATTTCCTTATTCTAGTGAAGTTCACAACTAGTCAATGTCATCCCCACAGATATATCACTAAAGCTTCCTGGCAGTCCAATGATGACTTATCTATTATGCTTAAAAGAGCATGGAATAAGGATGGGAACTTCAACAAAGCCCTTGAGGAGGAAAAGAAACGTATAGTCAACTGGGATAGAAAACAAAGCAAGGAGAAAAGGAAAATGAAGGATTGGATATTCAACAACATCAATGTACTTCAAATCAAACTAACCAAGCACTACAATGAGATAACAAACACCTTGTGTTTTGATATGCAATATGAGATGGTATTATTCTAAAAGACAAAAAAGTATACTTGAAGCACAAAAGTCACATGAACTGGATAATAATGATGATAACAACTCTACATTTCACACAAAAAATTGTTAATCAAAGATGAAGAAGAAACACGATCACGACCCTCAAAAATAACCAAGGAGAATGGATTACAAATGAAGGTGAGATGATGAACCTGATAGAAAGGCATTTTGAAAAAGTGCTCACTACACCCCCTAACGACGTCACCCCAAATTTGGCAGATTTCCCATGATCATTCAGAGCATTAAGCGATGTTCAACTAGAAAACATCAGAGCCTACCCGACAATGGAGGAGATTCATGGAATTGTCAAGATGTTGATCCCTTTGAATGAAGCCAAACCATATGGGGTCAAGGACACTTTCATCCAACAAAATTAGGAGATAGTTGGTACTAATATCTATAGAACAATTACTAAAGCTATTTCATTCAGCCAACTGTCTGATAAATTTTATGATTCTACTAGAATTCTTATACCAAAAATATCTACTCTTGAGAAACATGAGAATTTGAGGTCAGTTTCATTGAACAATGTTGCACTCAAAATCACTTCAAAAATGGCGGTGAAAAGATTAAAACCTTTCATGTCTGGTTAGGTATCCAATAACCAAAGCAACTTTCTGCCTGAACACTGCATACATACAATATCATAATGGTACTGGATGTTTTTCACACTATGAAAAGGAAATATTGTACTAAGACCATGGTCATCAAAGTAAACGTTATGAATAGTCTACTATTATATGTCTTGGGAATTCATAAAAGATATTATCGACTATGGGGGCTACCTCAAAATATAAGAAATTACGTCATGATTTCAATTACTGGTGGGGAGACATCCATTGCATGGAATAGGAAGACCACCAATGCCTTCAAGGAAACTAGGATCCCAAGGCAAGGTGACCCATTGATATGCCTCGAGAGACTAAACCAACTAATACAACAAAGAGTACTCCAAGGATAATGGGAACCTACAAAACTAGGAATCAATGGACCATGAATATCACACATAGACTTTTTTAATGACCACTTTTATTTGCAAAGGTCATGTGACACAGATGAAGATTATTAAGGAATCCTTTGGTGCATTTGAAAAAGTTTCTAGGAAAGCAATTTCAAAATCCAGAACTAGGATATTCTTCATCGAAAGTGTTCATCATGTTCTAAGAAGAAAGATTAGGAGGATAAGTGGTTTTCAAGTCACTAATGACTTGAAGAAATATTTGGGTGTTTCTATTATCTATGACAGATTACATGGCGTTATTAGGTGATTCATATGGGGGGGAATCACATAAAGCCCACCCATTGTGTTGGTAACTTGGGATAAAGTAACAAGTAGTAACACAATGGAGGATCAGGCTTGAAAACTATGTGAGATTGGAATAAAGCCCTAATCCTCAAACATGTCTGGGATATCAACAACAACAAAGACACCCAGTGATGCTTGAGCATGTGGAGGCAATTTGAGAAAGCTCAGAAAGGCAGCGGCAGTTACTTATTCAAACTAGGTAAGGCTGCAATTGAGGGGAAAACTTCATTGAAGATAATTCATATACATTACCCATTAATGGAAGAAGCATGTGTATGCTACGATAAATGGTGGAGGAATGGACCTACTCTGAAAGACCAAGTCAGTAAACCAATACCTAATGAACTGTGCGACCTCAGGGTCGACAGTCTAGTTTACTTGAACGAAGAACGAGATAGATAGTTTCTGGAAGAATGGCTACCCCAGCATACTGTGGAGGATATTATGAAGCTCAAAGTTCCTAACTCATCTGATGGAGAAGATATAAGAGTCTCCGCACACACAACTAATGGCCAATTCACTACCAAGTCAGCATACAATACATTGCAATAGGGGAAAGGAATCCATACAGAGGGGAAATGGATCCACATATGGAATGTGAAGGTCTCGCCTAGAGTCAAGACATTTAAATGGATTCCACTACATGAAGTACTACTAACAAACAAGAGACATGTTCAAAGAAAGATAATGGACTGTAGCATATACCCGATGTGCAAAGACGAAGAAGAAACAACTTTGCATGCTCGCAGGGATTGTCTATATGCAAAGGTGGTATGGAAGGTAATAAATTCTTGAAGCATTGTGAGCAACTATTTCAGCATAGCAGAGTTTAAGGATTGGTTCTAGGAATATCTAAGAAGTGAATATCAAAATGTTGTTCCATTCCTCACAATGTGTTGGCACATATGGAACTGCAGAAACAAGCATACATTTGAGAATTCTCAAACTCGTACTCTCCAGTAGGAAAGAGTAATTAGACATGAGGTGTAGGCACAAATATTAGCATACAAAAACCATAACATGCAACCATATGAAGCTAAGATATGTAGATGGTCTCCTCCGGAATATGGGATGACTAAGATTAACTTGGATGTTGTGGTGAAGAAGGGGAAGGCAAGTTGTGCTTTTGTCACTCGAGAAGGAGCAGGTGAATGGGTGGAAGGTGTTGTAGAAAAGGCGTAGATTCAATAGATGTGATCAAAGTTGATCTATAAGGTATCATATTGGCCATGGAGTTCACATAGCTAAACAAGCGGGATTCTATCCAAATGGAGACCGACTTCCAAAGTGCGATAACACACTCAATCCACCCACAAAAGAAAACCCTAGATATGCAAAAAGCAACAAGAGAATCCAAAACCTAAGAAGACAGCAGTGGTAAATCTCGTTTATAAATAGGAATTGCAATGCTTTGGGAGATAAATTAGCTAAATATAACCTAAAAATTCAATATAAGGGGTCCAATCGCCCTCCCATTGAAACTAGGTATCTTATTATTCAAGACCACTGTAATGGTAGTACTACTACCATGTTTAAGTTGTTTAATTAGTTATTGTAATTGTAGTTTGGTTTTACTCGCAATGGGAGGGTGAGATGAATAAGAACGTGTCTTGACTTCTTCTAAAAAAGGAGTACATATCATAAAATTTATCATTTAAAGCAAACAAAGTTAACCCTTGGAATGTCCTATCAGTCTTCTTGTGATTTGGAATTATATTTGCATTGTCAGGGACTATTTCATCTAGTACATGTTCATCCTTTTTAACAAAATGATTATAACCCATCATATTCAGTCAAATTTGCATTCTACTTTGTCGAACGGGTAAGTTAGAACTATTAAATTTATCAAGTATATTTGGCATGTTAATTTTTGTACCAAAATAATGGTCGACCATTCTTAACTAATGATAATAATTTGATTTCTTTAATATGTTGGGTATAAATTTTTAGATCATTACATGCACTAGCAACAAGTGCAATTAAGTTAAGAATTTCTAGCTGGATCCATATAAGTAATACACAGAACAAACAAAGAAGGAGAACAATAAGTAAAATAGAGTTAGAAACACCAGACCAGACCGTTTGTTAAGCAACAAGACATAATATTTAAAGAAAACAATGGTTGGCAATCCTCTTGTAGATCTGATCACAAACCTATATCAGAAGGTTGTAATTTTTGAGCGATGACCGAGGTAAGTATCTGGGTTAGGATTTCCTCACAACACTTAAACAACAACGGCGATTAATCCCAATGACTAGAGATATATTTATAATTCTCGCACTCCACTATGTCCTTTCCCAGTAAGACATGATCACACGTCATACTTGTACACATAACGAAAAGTATGAGGCAATCTCCAATTCAGATTAATCACACTAGAGTCCTTTAGACAGTTATGTCACATACAATCCTACAAATAAGGACTACAAAAATTCTAGGAAAGAACAATGTGGGATTAAAAATTCTTGTTATTTATACAAGAGGCGAAATTACATTTTCCTCTCTACCTACTGTGCAGTAGTTGCACTATATCGGGTTTCGTCCATGTCGATAAATAGCATAAAGCCATTATATCCAACAGTGTTCTCACTTTTTATTTGCGTATTATCCCCAACCGTGACTAATTGCCTAGCTTCTATTGCGGGCATTTTGTGGATATGAAACTATGTAGAACTAAAAAAAAAAGTAAACAAAGAGCCTACATAGACCTTCAATGACAAATAAAGAAAGTAATCGGTCTAACTGCTCGCTGTGCTTTTATTTTGTTCGCAATAATTATTCTGAAATGCAACTGTTTGGTGCTGACGATTGAGTACATATTTAATTGTTGTGGCCAGCTGGGTTCCATTATATTATGTACATTGAATTGACTAAAAGAGAGGTCAACCTGGACGGCCATGGCTGTGCAAATAAATGTGATCGTCCAGATTAATTAGTTGCAACGGTTGGAGTGGTTGGCCTAGTTATGGGTACAGCTGAAAAACTAATATTCTTATATGGTTATAAGGAAAGCTAGTTCTTCGGAGTAACAGCAGATGGATCGGATCACCACTAAGTAGTCGAATAGGAATCAAGAATAGGATATGTCCATTCTGGCTTGGCGCATATATATAACAGTGATATGACATCAGACGAAGAAGAAGCAATGGGGGTTTACCTTTAGAACCCAGAGATGTATGCGGTCGAAAAGGTGGGTGAAAGGATATGATTATTTGCATATGTCATTTCAGTTCAGCCATATATCTCTTACTGCGTCGATCAGTTTCCCACCTGTATCCTTTACCCATCCAGAAATACTTCCGCCCTCCCCAAAACAAAAGCGCCTATATGCAAGCATCAGAACGTAATTGTTATGTACATATAAAGCCACCTGCCCGCTCCACTATGTGACTAGGTAGCTAATTAAGGTCTCTTCCTCTATGCATTGTTGTTGCAGAGGTTGCGATCACATCATCACTCCCTAAAACTACAAGATCAGAGGATGATGGTACAAGGAGTACACCTGCAAATGACCGGGTTGTTTCTCTTTTCCCTACCTCCTTTAAATTTTAATATTGGAAAGAACCAAGTATCAATCCGCTTATTAATTTGAGAAAATTCTTTGTGGGTTGAAGACCCTAGGCCATTGCAAATTCTAGTGGCTAATTGTTTTGAGAAAATCTTTTGCGAAGACAAGCTTGACAGCCCTTTCCCTTTGAGGGGTAAATACTCTACTCTTTCTAAAGAGGATATCAAGTACTTCGATAACATGCCTACCATTGATGAAGTTCATGCAGCTCTCTCCTGCATGGGAGGTCTAAAAGCCCCTGGGTCTGATGGTATGCTGGCTATTTTCTACCAAAGTCAATGGGAGGTTGTATGGAACTCTCTTTATAACTACGTTAAAGAAGTTTCCGGAAATGTGAATTTTTCAGAGATGGCCGCTGATTTAATTGTGTTGATTCCTAAAGTGGAAAATTTGTTCTCTTGTTATTAATTAACACTTATCGGTCTATGTAATGTGGCCTACAAGGTTTTTGTAAAGGTGATTGTTAACAGGCTTATCAAGTTCCTTCCTAGCTTTATTTCTAATGAACAATCAGCCTTTGTCCCTTAGAGACAACTTTTTGACCACATTGTGATTGTCCAAGAGGTCATTGACACGATGAAAAAGAAGAAAAGAGGCAAGCACATCATGACTACCAAGATTTACATTGAAAAATCCTATGATAAACTATGTTGGCCTTTTGTAGAGAATTCTCTTACAAATGTTGGTATACCTGACAATGTCATCAATCTCATCATGAGCTCCCTTCACAGAGGATCTTGTAAGATTTTATGGGATAGAGATACTACTAGAACCATCTATCCTAATGGGGGAGGTGGGTTTGTATAGGAAAACCCCCTATTCCCTTACTTATACATTATATATCTTTAAAGATTCCAATAGTTGATTGTAGTTTATTAAAGAGAATAAGTGGACGCCTATCACGATTAATAAAGGGGATACCCTCAACCACCTCATTTTACTGATCATTTGGTTCTATTTGTTGAGGCATCCACTAATTAGATGAAACACATTAAAGGTTGCCTCCTTATTTTTGGTAATAGCTATTGGACATGAGATGTTCGTGGACAAGTACAAAGTTTTCTTTCCCGCAACCATTCCCCTTGGTAAACAAATAAAGGAATATCGACGATGTTGTGGTATACAGATTATTCTGACTTGGGTAAATATTTGGGAGTTCCTATCCTACATAATCAGGTTAAGAAGGATACATACGCTTACCTTGTGGATAGAATGACAAAAAAGTTGAGTAAATGGAAGGCTAACCATCTATCTCTTGCATGTAGGATTACTCATGCTAAGAGTGCCCTTTGCACCATCGCCTATCATATCATGCGAATTACAAAGATCCATGTGTTCATTTGCAATGTTATCAATTCCATTGTCCAAAGATTTATCTAGAATAACTATGGTAACAGCAAGGGTATGCACCTTGTGTCTTGGAACAAAATTGATAGCCTAAGAACTGTGGGGGGTCTGGGATTTCGTCCTGCTAGTCGATCAGATGCTAAATTTTGTTGTGATCATTGGGTTGAAACTAATAGATGTTTGAAAGATGATTCTTTAGTAAGTATAACAAACACTAATATGGAGCTAAGTGTTCGATCTATGGTGGATGGGGAGTGGAGATGGAATTGGAGATTATTCCTTTACAAATTTCCTTTTAGCTCCAACCTTAAGAATGTTGGAATTCTACGTCCATCCATGAGGACTGAGAGGGATGGGATCTTTTGGGGTCTAACATATCTAGAAATTTTACTACGACATCAACATACTCTAACAATTTGAATGTGGATGATATTGATGAACCTCCCAAGCATATTTAGTCATTTATTTGGAAATGGGATGGGCCAGAGAGAATCAGGAGTTCCATGTAGATTGTGGGGCATGGTAGATTTATGATAAATCTTGAGAGGAGATCTAGAAAATTTACCACTAATACATCTTGCTCTATTTGTGAAGTGTTGCTGAAGATATTCTCCATGTCCTGCGTGATTGCAATTTTTCCAAAGAAGTCTAGAACTACTTTAGGAGGATCTCAATTTAGAGGATTTTTACCAACTAGAAAGGAATCCTTAGCTGGAGAAGAAAACTCTCTTATGAAAGAAACAATTGGAATATTATTTTTGGAGTTGTAATGTGGCAATTATGGAAATGTAGGAACTCTTTTATTATACATGGAGAAAGGATCAAGACACAAGATGTGGTGAACATTTTCAAGTTGTGTGTGGGTTATATTAAGAAGAGTTGGGAGTTTTCAAACAAAAAAGTGAAATCTTGTATGGTTATTAACCTTATAAGTTGGGAAGCATTGATGAGTGGATGGGTGTAAATTAACAAATATTATACTATGAAGAAGGAAGCTTGCATGGAAGTAGTTGGATGGGTCATTAGAGATTAGAAAGGGGACTGATTGTTGAGTTTATGTTTCTTATTGGGGACTATTAAAGTCTAAAAGTTGTGCTATGGGGAATTTTTTAAGACCTTTCCTTGCTTGGGCCAAGGGATTCAAATATCTTATTTTAGAAGTGATGCCAAAGTTGCTATTGGTGCCATGAATGGCATCCTTGTCTTTGTAAATGACTATTATCCCTTGATACAAGGCATTAGAGATATGATTGTGAGAGTTGGGTTATCACTTGTTTTCATACATAGAGGCCAACTCTGTTTCTGACCTTTTGGTCGAAAGTTCACCGTGGAGATGGGGCTGAAGGAGTTAGTTCGTCCAGTGGAGGACAATGAGTACCTTATTTGCGTTTATGGTGTGGAGAGACGATCCAGACGTTCCAAGAAAGTCAACTTTAATTAGCAAATTTTTTGTTTTCTTTCTCATTGATCTTGCTCTATTTTTGTACTTTGTTTTCGCTAATTCATGCATGGGGAGGGCGAGTTGACTAATATTACCTCCTGACATCTAAGAGAAAAAGTATGAATCCACTCTTATAAGTTGTATGGTACTATTTCATAGGATCTAGGATGAATGTCTTATAAATTCGATGACATAAGCTACTATCAAGTATTAGCATGAATCATGAATGCATCTACATATACATGAGCTCGTTTGATATGAATACCCTACAATTAAATTATTTCAGCATCAACAACTCGCTCAAGGATGCCATTTTGGATAAGCAAATTGTCAGGACATTCACCCACCACCCTCACGATGTTCACTCACCTGCCCATTTTTATGGTTTCCCCAATTCAACAAATATAACAAAGATAGTTTTGTACTTGGTTCAGGTGTGTGTTCCCTCAATCTGTTGGGCATAGAGATGATTGGAGAGTCCAGACTTCCAGGAAGATGTTGCATGGGAGCTCAATGTAGTTTTTGTTTGTATTCAAATATTATCTCATACTAAAGTAGACACAACAAACGCAAATGCCTTTATTATTATCAAATCAATTACAATGTATTCCATAAGATCATCGTATGACAAGATCTCAAGGCATACAACCATCTGTTACCCACTTGCACTAGAGACAATCACTCATAAATTTAATTCCAAGTGATCTAACAGGAACATCTTGGTTCTGTTGTAGAAGTGTTGTTTTAGAATGTCAACAACATTACTTTCAATTGGAATTCTACAAATCTTTAACTCTCCTCTATGTGCAATCTCTCATATACTCGACATGCATTGTAGAATCGGCTATTGTCTTTTACTTGGAACTTTTCCAACTTACAACTCCACCATTAAGGAAAAATAGAAAACCTGATTTTGATTGGTAACTATTCTTGTCGGTTAGGATGCTTTCATCAGTGTAACCCTTTACATCCAACTCTTACTCACCTCTATAAATAAGGAACATGCCCTTATTTCTTCACAAGTACTTGATGATATTCTTTACCAGATGTCCAATGACATCTAACAAGATCTAATTGGTACATGATCATCATTCTCAAGGTATGTGAGATGTCAGGACAAGTACATAACATCACATACATGATATATACAATTGTAGAGGCATATGAAATCTTACTCATGTGCTCCTTCTCTAATGAAGAACTGGGACATTGATGTCTGGATCCTCTTTAAGACTATCCTTATCCACATGATGTTCCTCAAATACTTAAAGGTGCAACACATTATTTTTTCATCTGAGTAATCCTTTGCGAACATCTAATCATCATGACCTTCATAAACCTTCTATTCCCCATTGCCTGTTGGTAGGTTGTTCTCTACCCCCCTTAGGTGTTTTCTAATCTGCTTGTTGCCTAGGACTTCTTCATCATTTCTCTAAGATGGCCCATGCTTTACCCTTCCTTGTCATTTTGGTGTGGCTCCCCTTGATCATCCTCCCTATCATTGTAGTGATGTCACCCTTCTTGGGCCTGTGGAGCTTTTTCCTAACCACGCTTGTTTCCTTGTTTGTCATCTCCTTCAATGGGGTCTTAGTTATAGCATGTTTATCTCCTCAACCTCTTCCTTGAATACAATCACGTCATTTACATCTGGGTAAACAATTGTATGTGATTGTTTTGACATCACCTTTCATGTTTCTCTTCCCTTGTCATTCTTATCTCCTCCCATATTCTTGGTGTTCTTCTTTTTCTTCCAAAATTGAATAGTTTGTATAATTGTTACATGGCTTTATATAATAGGATATGACATGCCTTCCTTCTTGTGGTCTCCTCCTTCCTCTTCATTCACCAAACATTCCAAATTGTTTCTTGCATTGGTTTCCAGTGTGTCATCCACCTGTGACCTTTGCCTCCTATTTCCTTGATGTTGTCACTTAGTTTGTCATGGTTTCATCTTCTCTACCTTTGTGTTCTTTTACTCCCTTTGGTTGTTTGTATCAGTGAAAATTTGTTGCTCAGGGCATTGGTGTTGTTCATGGCCCATTCTTCCACAAGTTGCGCAAAGGAGAGGGATAGCTTCATATTCCACCAAAGATTCAATGTTGTTGATGAAAATAGAAAGGACCAATGATTGAGTTGTATCCACTTTGACAGCTAACCAAAGAAATCTACTATGATATCTGCCAACTATGTGGGAGTCAACCTTGATTAGCTTTCTGAGTGCCTTGCCCATGTATTCAAATAATGTAGGGACATACAAATGTTAGGACACATTGTGTATCCTTACCCATGTAACAATGTATGCAAGTTATTCATTGGAGGGTATGAAGGTTGTGCTCGATTCCCACATTTCCAAGAAACATCAGAACACCCTCCATGGACCGTCTATGAGTTCCATCTCAAAATCTCTTCTACATGACAACTAAATAACAAAGTGGCCCTTGTCTAATTCATACATATTGAACCTACCACTTGGATTCTAGAGCACTTGTAGTCCTTCCTATAGGGTCACGTAGCCAATGTCTGCACTGATCAATTTAATGACCATGACAAACTACCACAACTGTGCCAAGGTGACCTCTGCTTTCGAATCAATGGCCAGTGTAGGTTTACCATCGATCATCTACAAGGAGATGTCATCATCTAATAGTGTCTCCTCGAACTAGTTGTCCAGAATCCCTTCTGAACTACGTGATCTTCTTTTTCCTAAGACAACACTACTGAAGGTTGCGGCAGTAGTAGAGCAGCCAAAAAAGTATGTGGCCATCACACTCACATCTGGGTTCATGTCTAGAGTATATGTGGTTGTTTGAGATTTGTTGGTTGAAGTCCCTAGGTGTCGTTCGTGCTCTGGACTAGTCGAGGGATCTGATCATACTCTCCCCATCATTCCTTTGTACCTGAGATTGAATCTAATTTCTAGAATCGGTATAGCAATGGAGGAAGCTTGAGCATGGTCCATTTCACCCTAATTTATAGATTCTTTACCTCATCCCTTGCTATCATTGTTTCTCCTATCATGGTGGAAGACATGCTTCCCCACCACCTCCTCGCCGTCACAATCCCCTTGTCACCCCCACATAACTTAATCTTAATTCTCAGTAATTCTAAGAAGGCTTCTTGGGACATTGATCTCTAAATATACTTATTCAACAAGCTCTGGATAATTTATATGTCATTGACTCTTGCACATTGAATGTTTTTGAACCTTAGTCAGTGTATTTACTTTGACTTAGGACAAGAAGCCTTTTATATCTATCTATATTGATCTTCATTCCTAAAATATAGATGTTTCTCCTATGTCCTTCATGGAGAAGGAATTTCCAAATCGAGTATAAACCAAAGTAGGGAAGTCATTCCTCTTAAAAAAACGTCATCTACACACAATATGAGTAAAACACTAGCTTCATCATCATTTTGCATAAAGCCAACCTCTTGTATTGTCTCTTGAAATTAAAAATTATAGCTTCTAGATGCTTACTTCAATCAATCTTAGCATTTTATAAACTTTTCAAGCTTAATTTGGAGACTTAAAACCATCAGGTTGTTTCATGTACACATACTCAAGAAAACTCCTTTTGAGGAATGCACCTTTTAGAGTCCATTTTCCATATCCCGTAGTCATGATATGGTGCAATGTCAAGTATGATGCTGATGGATTTAACCATGGCAACATGTGAAAAACTTTGATCACTGAAAACACCTTGAACTTAATTGAAACCTTTTTCAACTAATCATCCTTTGTAGGTTTATACATTACCATCTATGTTTGTCTTTTTATTGAAGACTTATTTGCACCCATTGGGTTTTATCCCTTCAAGTGTATCATCAAAGGTCCATACCGTGTTCATATACATAGAGTCCATCTCAAATCTCATGGCTTATAGCTATTTCTAAAAACTAGGTCCCTCTATAACCTTATTATAGGTTATTGGATCATCATCATCTATGAGAAACATATTACCTTATTGAGTCATAGGAAATCCAAATCTCTCAATCTCAAGACGTGAACCTTCTAGGTTTTTGTATTATAAGAGGAACTTGAGATTCCACAATATCTTGTTTTTCTTGTTGTTCCTCATTCATTGGTTCAATGCTCTCATTTTGATCTCAAATTTTTTGATTTCTATATTCCTCCCATAGGTTCCTCTAGAAACAATGTCTTTTCAAGAAACATAGTAAATCTGATAATTAACACTTTGTTATGATATGGAATTTAGATGTAATATCCCTTGGTTTCCTTAGGATATCCAACATGACTTTTGTTATACTTGGATCCAAGTTTTGCAAAAACTATTTCTTGAGACAATCCTTTCATCCCTAGTTGTTCATATAAGACATTGAGATGTTTCCCAGTCCATTTCTCATATGTGACTTTTGAACTTATTTATAAGGTACATGGTTAACTATGAATGCTACAATGTCTAAATCATAACCCTAAAAGGAAGTTGGAAGAGTAGAAAACTCATTATGATCATACCATGTTCAATAGGGTACAATTCCTTTTTCTGGTACACCATTATCTTGTGGTGTTATTGGTGGATTCCATTGTGACACAATACCACAATCTCTCATAAGGGCATCAAATTCTTGAATCACATTTTCACCACCTCAAACTGATCAAAGTGCTTTAAATATACTTTTCCAAGTTGATCTTGTACTTCATTCAAAGATTTGTTGAACTTTTATATAGATTCTGACTTGTTTCACTAGATACACATAAAAATATCTACAAAGGTCTTTCATAAATGTGATGAAGTGTTGATACCATCTCTGGCATTTGTGCTAAAAGTTCCAATTGCATTAGTGTTTACAAGTCCTAATGGGTCACTTATTCTCTGAGTGATACTAGTAAAAGGTTCTTTGTCATCTTGCCTAATAAATAATATGCAAATGTCCCTATTGATTCAAAAATCAAATGAGTCTAATCATCAATCTTTATGGAGTCTACAAATGTTCTTGTTAGGATAATGCCACAGATAAGTTTTGTCTAATACATTTAGTTTCATCTTCTCATAATTTATGTTATACAATTGTCTGAAGATCTCAAAAACAAAGGCCACAAGACATAGGGAACTTCCATAAATGATGTCATCTTATAAAATAGAATATTTTCCATTCTTAATATGAAATTCAAATCGTTCTTGTCAAGATAAGAAATATATATGATGTTCCTTTTTATGGTAGTTATATGATAGCAATTCTATAAATCTATTTTAATCCTACTTGGCATAAATGAATAGTAATGCCTATAATAGTGGCAAAAACACTGGCTATTTGCAATACATAGTTTAAGTTCTCCCTTCTTCAAGTATCTACTCCTTTTCAAATCTTACATACTCAAACATATGTGAGATCCAAATCTGGTGTACAATACTCATGACAAAGAAGTAAATAAATTTGTCTCTTGAATATATAAACCCAAAGTGGATATATATCTCTCCCACTTCTTGTTCTTTAGTTCCTCTAGGAATAGATGGTAGTTTCTTTTCCAATGTCCATCCTAGGGACTATGGTTACAACTGTATTCTCCGCTCACTCTTCCTTTTTCTTTAACTATAGAAGACTTAGACTTTTGGCCAACCTTAGAATTGTCTTTGCATTGGACCTTTGATTTTCCTTTTCCTTTTTTACCGCAAACATGGATTTGGGATTGTCTTTCTTCATAAGCTCGTTAGCTTTTTTGAACATGCCAAGTATCTTTGACAATTTTTTTACAAAATTGTTCATGTGTTAGCAAATGACAAATTGATTATTTGATTCCTGAAAATGATTACACGATCATAACCATGGCCAAATCTTGGCTTAAAGGAACTTCCACTCTCCCAGTCTTTCGACATTACTGTGATCACATGGGTCCCAACTCGTTCACCTTCTACATATTTCACTTAAACAATACCTTGGAGACATCATATCTCTCACACCTTTTTATGTTTTTGGTACATGTTCTCAAGGTGTGTTGTGATCACAAGAACCCCCATATTTTCATGTGCATATGAAAGTCATGGTTCATGGAGCATACCATGTGGCATGTGATGTCTATGGCATCATCAAACCACTTAGATAAGTTGTGTTTCTGCCCTAGGTGCATTCATAGTTGGTTCATCTAGTAACTATGTATCTAGGTCATAGATCTTATGGTCACACCTAAGAACAATTCTCATTCCTAAACCAATCATGTAAGTGATTTCCATTAAGTTTTTCCTTATCAAGGACGAATCACAATGAAAAGTTGTTGTTGTTGTTTTCCATTTGATTTACATGACTTATTTGTAAGACTAAGTATTTTTATCTTAACAAGTCTAATTGATATTATTTAGGAATTTTATTAAAATAATAATCCACTATGTTGTTTCACATTAAAGGATTTCACTATATATTAGGAAGAGAACATCAAACAATATTCTACTGAGTCAAGATTTTTTGTATCATGTAGTCATGAGTCATTTTTAGAAAACCTAAAAACTAATTATTCGTGTAGGAAACATTTGAAAATTGCATCTAATGAAACTCTTGATATGATGGATGTGAAGTCCTTGTCATAAGTCATATAATATCTCTATGTGCTTAATCCTATTAAGATCACCTAGTCAATTTAAACCCAAAGACCAACATAATTGAATATTCAATCTAATTTGGCAGACACATATATCTATATCGTACTTCCCCAAGATAGACATTGCACCACACTATAGCATGCCCACAAATAGTTGATCAAGGTTTTCATGTGTGTTGCATAATGGAAGACATCATACATTTCATATTTTATTTTAGGGATTTTAATTATATAGATATAAATATCCAAACACCACACACTTATAGTATTATCATATAAAAATAATATCCACAATCCACAAACACAATCCACAATAATACAAGCATTATTTATGAAAATACCAATGCAAACTTTTGGTGCCACACAGAATTAATGTCTGCCTAAGATTCTTGCATCACATGCATCTTGAACTTGTGTAAACATGCATTTGTCATGCATCATGGTGAATGGGTCCATTGATGCTCCTTGGAGATGGATATTTAAGGATGCTTATTCACACCAAGTCCTCCAAAACTACTTCTATTCCTATCCAACATTACATGGTTAGAAACATCTAGTAACATTTTAGGGGAGTTAAGAGGATAAAAACCATTACAATTTAGAAGAAAGGACGTGGCTTGGCATGCAAGTAGAAATTTGATGTCAATCCATAATCCAAGCATCATCTATCCATAAAATGCATACACAAAAGGGGGATCATTGATCATAAACATGAAAGTACGCACCAAAAATAATTGTTTAGAAGGTGATGTGTATGACATACACACAAACACACACACAAACACACACACACACACACACACACACACATATATATACATACATATGTTATATTAATGACTACACATTTTCATAGAAAACATTGCTATGAAATATTTTGATATCCATGCAAAGTAGGTAGGGTACGCAAGGGAAGTACCCCTGTGTGAGGATGTTACTACCCAATCTATGGGTGGGGATCCACTCCTTACAGGGTCTCAGGGGAAGCTCTTCTAAAAAGGTATATTGAGTTTTACTTCTATGCACTAGGAACATTTTTTTTTCATAGTTGGCCACATCCACGATATTGAAAATCCATATCTATGACGTATGTACAATTAAATAGGATATGCATAGTAACTATTATCATCTACATCACATGCAACTGTATGAATGGTATAAACAAATACAATCATATTGATTTTAAATCCTAATACATCATAAATTGACATGGCTTTTATACCACCACTTGTAAATGGGTCTTAAGTGCAACGAAAGTAACACAAATTTATTTTCCATGAGTATATCTCATCAATAGTGGTTTATTAGGAAAAGGTATCATAACATATACCTTGTCGTGGAGCAAGTATAATGATGTTCTCTCATGAGGTTGTTCTTATCTTGTGGTGATTCCCAGACAGATGTGGATGACAACCTCGCAATGACCCTCTTAGCATAAGCATTCTGAATAGTTCATCTAGATGATGAGGAAATCCTCATCATGTTTTTTTGTAGTAGCGGGAAGGAGTGGGTTTTTTCTTTGCAATGTGCTCGCATCATGCACTATATAATTCTCTCTCCCATGGGTTTATGACACCTAAGGTTCACGTGCCTAAAAATTTGTAACCAAAACTTTGGATTTCCTACCCTTTAAATAGGGGAGGGAAGAGATTAGCGTTTTTAACAAAGATTGAGAAACAATAACCCAACATCTTCATTTAGGCATTCTACTCATGTACATCCAATAAACCTATTGGTCAATCCAAATGATCAAATGGACGACATCAAAACTTTCTAGAATTGATCGACTGATGGACTCATCATGTCCAGTGAATCAAATGGACTTTCAATCAATTGATTGGTCTGATCTTGTCTAGTTGATCGACTAGACTTTTTAGATGATCATCTATGATGATCCTATCCAGTCAATCACATGGATTTCCTAGTTGATTGATTGTGTTTCCAAATAGTAAATGATTACCCTAACTAACTACTTAAACCTTTGTTAACCAATTTACTTGCATCCAAAATTATACTCCACTACCTTATGCATCTTATGTATATGAACCTATAACCTCCACAATATGTTGCCAATGATATATGTAAACATGTTATGAATTTACAAGCAATGAGTAGTATCTAGAAACACATCATTACCACCCCAATATTTAAACAAGTTAGAGAGCAAAATTCAATCTTATATATGTTGTGATTAGTTTTATAGTGACCATATAATCCCTTAGTCTTTTATATTGAGATTGAATATGAGGCATGGAATTATCATGTTATTGTTTGGTCTTTGTTTCCTTTATTAAGAGTCAAGTATTTAAGATGTGAATGAGCTCAATATCAAATGTCTACTCACATGATCATGGACATGAATTTCATAGTATCACTCATCATGTAGATGGGATATCATTCCAATAGGTGGGACACATTACATATATGTCACTAACAATGATCCACATGTGCGTGATGCACCTATGAACTACTTGTATGGCAACCCTTATTCAAGGCCAAGTTGAGAAGTGTTAAAGTACACTAACCAACATGTAATTATTGTAGTGTCTTTAGGTCTAAGGATCACAACACTACTGTCACATTGGGGCATGATTCTGGATGTCATTTTGGCTTCCAATGATCATGCCCAATATGGGTTTGTCTAATACACTAGTCCACTAACAAGTACCAATGTGATTGAATTCATATCAATTTTCATGACAAACTAAACACAACCATCAGTCAACACACATTTTTATGTATTATTATCATCCTAATTTCCTAAATAATATTTGACTAAGAAGATAGATAAGAATGTATACTTTTAGCATAGATATGATCATGTTTGGGTCCTCAATCCAAAATCTCATGTCACTGAGTAATACATTCTTTGGACGTCATTATGTTTAGACATTATCTCGCATTAAAGTAAACACAAAAAGTATATGCCTTTATTATTAACAAATCAAGTATGATGTATGGTATTACAATCATCACATGACTAAGTCATAGGGAATACAACCAACACTTTTATCATACACATATAAATTGTTGCATGATTATTATTTTCTAATGCATTATAAATCTTGTAATGGTCCAATTATTTTTATCTTGTAAAAGGATGATTGAGTATGTGCCATCAACATAATATTTCAGTAGTTAGGATCCTAGAGAGCCTTTGGAAATTATTTTTCTAGGACCTAAAATGTTTTCCTAATGACATTTTGGTAAGGGAAATTCATGGCCAAAGTCATAGTTTCACCAATATGGTTTGGACACAGTTTTAATTTAACTAGGAGTTGATAAAAGATTTGTTAGGCTTTTGAGTAAATATTGATGAAACTAAAGTTTTATGGACCTCAAATCGAAAAACTTACAATTCGGCCAATATGTATTTAAATGGTGATTCTATTAATATTTACTTGTTTTGCATGAGCCTATACCTTCCCATGACTTATGTCAAAGTGTCAGTTTGACCAAAGTGTATTGGCATTCACCTTTGTTATTTATATTCTAACTGAACATGAGGCGTGACCATATCATCATCCTAATGTTCAATCTTTTGTCCTTGATCTAGAGTATATCATTTGAGATACATACAAGATCAATAACATATATTAACTCTTATAATCATGTCCATACATTTCATAAACTTACTCATAAAGTTACTAGGATATCACTACAATAGGAGGGAAAAATCCCATATGCATCACTCACAACATTTGACATGTGTCAAAATGCAGCCAAATGCTACATGTATTGAAAATCTTATTCAAGGTCTCATGGATTTGTTAAAGTACACCAAACAACATTTGATTGTTGTAGTGACTATAGGTCAAAGGACAACAATCACTATTGTCACATAGAGATATGATTCTGATAGAGATAGGATTTTGAGTCCCAACTCTAGCTTCAATGTGTATTACTCAAGTTGGGTCTATCCAAGTATACTTCCTCATAACAAGTACCTATGTGATTATTCAATATCATAACCAATGAGACATAATCATTAGTCAATACACATACTAGTCTTAATGTATTATCTTTGTCCTTATTTACCCAACAATATCTGACTAGGGACTCGACACAGATGAATACTCTTCGAATATACATGGTCTCATGTTTGGGCCAACTTGATATAGCATGTCATTGAGTCATACTTCTTTGGACATTATTATTTTTATTCATTATCTCATAATGAAGCAAGCATAATAATTTCAATTAAATTAATAAATAATCAATCCATTACAAAGGTTTCCATTACAATCATCATATTATTAAATCTTAGGGTATACTACCAAAAGTAATCCACTTGCACTAGATCCAATCACTAATGAATCCAAGTCTGGGTGATCTAAAATGTCCATCATGCTTTTGTTATGAATGTGGTTTCATTAGAGGATCAACAACATTGCTTTTAGTGTGTACTCTATAGGTCATCACATATCCTTGTTTTATGATCTCTCGTATGAGATGATAGTTTTGTATATATGATTGGATCTCTAATCTGATCTGAGTTCCTTATCTTATGCAATGCCTCCATTGTTGTTACAGTATAGGCCTACTACATCATCCATGGATGGAATCACTACCCATTCACCAATGGACATCTTGATCCATACATCTTTATTGTGATGCAAGTAGGAATGCACTCTGTCTATGCTAAAGAATCATCCATGTTTCTTGCTTGGAACTTTTCTTCCTTACAACTGCATTGTTGAGGAAAAACACAAAAACCGATTACGATCCATAATCATCCTTGTTGGTTTGCAATCTTTCTTGGTGTAACCCTTTAAAATGAGCTCTTCCTTACTATCATAAATAAGGAATTGATCTGTATTCCTTTTTAAGTACTTAAGGATGTTCTTTAAAGAAGTCCATTGGCCATCATTGTGATCTGACTAGTACCTACCCATCATGTTCAAAGTTCAATATGCCAAGACAACATACATAACATTGTGTACACATTAGATCCAACTATGGATGCATATGAAATCTTGTTCATGTGTGCCCTCTCTTTAGAAGAGTAGGGACATTGAAATCTAGAGATACTTCTTCCCTGGGACATGGATAAGTTTTCTCTATGAGACTCTTGCATGTTGAACCTTTTCAATACTTTGTCAATTACATACTTTGACTTATACAAAGAAGCATTCTAGATTTGTCTCTATAGATATTGATTCCTAGTATATAGGATTCTTTTCCTAAGTCCTTCATGGAGAAGGAGTTTCCTAACTATGTTTTAACCATTTGTAGAGTATGGATGTCATTCCCCATTAATAGATGTTAAAAACATATAGTATGAGGAAAATAATTATGATCATGCTAACCTTCTTGTAAACCCTAGCTTCATCTTTATTTTGGGCAAAAAAAAATTGACTATCAAATCAAAATAGAGATCCCATCTTTAAGATGGTTGATTCAATTTTCAAGTTGACCTATGTATCTTACTAACCTTTTTGGCTTCATTTGGATCAATAAAACCTTCAACTAGTGTCATGTGGACACCCTCAATGAGATAACTAATAAGCAATGTAGTTTTAACATCCACTTACCAGATTTTATATTCTTGATAAGTTGCAATGGCAAGCATGATCTTGATGGATTTAACCATGGGAATTGGTGAAACTTTTTCATCATAATCAACACCTTGAATTTTTTTGCAACCTATAGAAACCAATTAGCCTCTGTAGGTCTGTACATTATCATCCATGTTGGCCTTTTTTAGAAAGACCCTTTTTCACCCTATGCATTTAAGCCCTTCAGGTGGATCCACCATGGTCCATATCCTATTGGTATACATGGAGTCCATCTCAGATCTCATGGCTTCAAGCAATTTCCCAAAATCTAGTTCATTAATAGCCTCAATGTAGGTTGTTGGTTCTTAATTGTAAACAACAAACACATCATCTTGTTGAGTAATGAGAGGTCAAAACCTCTTTGGATCAAGATGCTCCTAGGGTTTCCCATCAGTTGAGCCACTACCATTCCTCTCCCTATAGGTCAAACAACAACAATGATTCGTTCCTCTCCCTCTATCACACTCTCTTCCCGTATCAAATGTTTTGGGCATGCATGACTGACATATTTCAAGCAAGAAAAAAAGTAATACCCTATTAGACCTTTAAGGTTCCTGTGTTATAGGAGGAACTTGAGATTCCACAATAGTTTTGATTCCTCTTGTTGTTTATTGACCTCCATAGTTTCAAGGTTATCTTATTGGAATCAAACTTATTTGAGTTCTATTTCCTACCAATAGTTCTTCTGGAGATAAGTTCATGTTTGAGTGGGACAACAATTCAAGAAAAAAGCACATTATTTTCAGTTGGAACATACAAGTAACATCCCTTGGTTTCATTAGGATATCCAATAGAATGATATTTGTCAGAATTGGATGCAAGCTTTTCAAAGAATTGTTTCATGGCATAAGCTTTACATCCTAAAATCTAAAAAAGCTACAAATTGGGATGTTTCCTAGTCCGTATTTTATATAGTGTCTTTTGAACCAATTTGAAAGGTATGCAGTTTAGTGTAGTTTTTGTGATTTTTAGAGCATATTTTTTACCTAAAATTTGTATATTTACCATATTGTGGGTATGATGTAACCATTCCATTCATGTGTTTATAACGTGTCTACTTCAGAAAAAATTTAGAATTTCTACATCAAAAGAATGAAACTAGCAAACCCTAATTCGTAGAAAAGTATGTCCAAATTAACACAAATTCATGGTTTAAAGAATAACTAATTTTTTATATGAATTGTGTTATGATTCGTTTAGATTGTGTGTATGACTTGTAACAAAGCTTAATATCTAACTAGAGCCATTTAAATGTAATGTATATACACTTTTAAGGCATTTGTCATAAGACAAAACATGTAGGTTTGTCGGATGAGTTTTCCTATGGGGTAATTCATCCAAGGAACAAATATAGGATTTAGTAGGAATCTCTATCAACTGAGACCACCCCTAGGGTAACTCGACTAACAACCAACATTGGCTAGACAACAACATCTATCAGCCAAGTTTCTTATCAATTAGAAACTTGATTGACATGTGTTATTGGCTTGACAATTAGCACTATCGTCTGAGTTTCCTAGAAGGTAACTCGACAAACAACATTGTACCATAAAGTGAAAAAAGTGTATCTATTTGTTAGAATCAATGATAATCTCAAAAATAGATCTACTAGAACCCCTCAAAAATGGATAAAATTCAATCTAAGTGTCTATTTTGTCTAATAGGAAACCTCAACTATAAAAATGGACCCTTGGACTTCATTCCAAGTTTGTCTTCTATGTTTATATGCTATATTTGAGTGTTTTTTCCTCTAAGATCCCCTAATATCCCTCAAGCTTGATTGCTTATCTGTATCTATTTGAGTGAATTAGAATTTGGATAAGTTAGCTAGAATCATTGTAATCACTTATGAAGCTCTCCATTCTCTCTTCTCTAATATTCTTTCACAAAACTCAATTGAAGGTTATTTCCTTGGATAAGGAGGTGAAGATCAAGTCCAAAGGTCCTCTTCATAACTGGGTAAGACCTTGGAAGAAGGTTGAAAACTCTTGGTAGGTGGATATGTTATGTTTATTGGATCCCTTGTCCTAAAAGGAATATAGTTTTACCCTCATTCTAAAAAAGGGTGGTCATATGGTGTATCACTTATAAGCAAATATAAGTTAGTGATCATAGTTACAAATCCTATAGGTTTTTATATCTAGGCAGTGGATTTATATTTCCAAGTTTAGATGTTCAAATGACTATAGTTAATTGTTTTGATTTTTCCTATTCAATATGTCTCATCCTTGTCATGCTTGTTTCTTTGCACTCAAATTTCAATGCCCCATGAAAGTATAACAAGTTTTTTGCATGTGTTTTAAGCTTGATTCACCCCCTAGAGCCCATTGGTCCAATACATATCCCCAAAAGGAAGTTGCAAGAACAACAAAACTCAACATAGATTGTACCATGTCCAATAGAGTCTGATTCTGTCTCTCTAATACAACATGATGTTGTGGTGTTCTAGGTGGAGTCCATTATGATACAATACCAAAATCCCTCAAAAGGGCATCAAGCTCTTGGCTTAAATATACAAAACCTCATTCTAATCAAAGTGTAGTATTCTTTTACCAAGTTGATTTTTTATTTCATTCATGAATTCCTTAAACTTTTCAATGGATTCTAACTTTTGTTCTATTGGATACACATATCCATATCTACTAAGGTCAGTGATAAATGTGATCGTACCCACCTATGATATTTGTGCTAAACGTTCCACATACTTCAGTATGTATGAGTCTTATTATGTCACTTTCCCTTTCACTATTTCCTGTAAAGTGTGTGTTTATGATCTTGACTAATAAATAAGATCTTCATGTCTCAATTTGTTTAAAATCAATAGGTCTTGATATCCATGTTTATGGAGTCTAGAAATGCACTTCCCATTTATATGTCCTAGAATACAATGCCGCAAAAAGTTTGTTTTGATTCATTGAGTTTAATCTTCTTATTATTAATGCTATAGACATTTTCTTAAACATGTGATATATAAAGACCATAAGTCATAGGGGACTGCAATACAATATCTCATATTTAGAAATAGAGCAATGACCCTTCTTGATAAGTTCACAACCATTGTTGTCCAATCATGAAGAAAACTAGATGTTCCTATATATGGTAGGTACATAGTAGTAGTTCTATAACTCTATTACAAGTCCATTGGGTATAGATAAATAGTAGGTTCCTAAAATATTAACAATAACTCTTTCTCCATTTGCAATTCATAGATTCACGTTCCCTTTCTTCAAGGGTCTACTTTTTGCTAGATGATGCATAATTGAACATATGAGAGATCCACATTTCATTTCTAATTCCCATGCCGAAGAAGTAGATAAGTTTTTCATTAATGCATATAAACTAAAAGTGGAGAAATCTATCCTTTTTTTCTTGTTCTTCAGTTCCTCTTGGTAGAGAGAAACATTCTCTTCCAATGTCTTGCCTGGTGACAATTTCCTTCTTTACCCACTCATTTTTTTGCCTTACGTTTAGAAGACTAAGACTTTTGGACACCTTAGAACCTTTCTTTTTTTCCTTTGCCCTTTGACTTTATTTCCTTTGTTGACCATCAACATAGATTAGGGCTTGTCTTTCATTTGACCCTGAGCAATTCTTAACATGCCATGTAGCTCTGTCAGTGGTTTAAGAAAAATTTTCATGTTGCAATTTGTAACAAATTATTTATATGAATATGATAATGATACTCACATATGTGGACAAGTCTTGGCCTAAAAGAAATTGGAATCTCTTCTGACTTTCTACATTCATAATTAAATTGAGTACATAGGGTCCAAATGGATTACCTTCCACCATTTGTACTTAAACAATGCCTTGGAGATGTCATACCTATTTTCCTTGCTTGTTCTTGGTACATGTACATGAGATATGTTATCAACTCTAAAACTCCCATGTTCTCATGTTTCTTTTGAAGCTCATAATTGATGGAGCATAGCATAAGGCACTTGATGTCCATCTACAATGTCATTGAAATACTTATGATAAGACTACCTTCATGCCCTAGGCACATTCGGAGTTGGTTTACTTGGTACTAGTTTAACGAATATGTAGAGCTTATGCTTATGTGTGGGAACAATTCTCAGTGTCTTGAACTGGTCATGGAAGTTACTTCCTAAATGCTTTTCCTTCTCAAGGACCGATCATAGTGAAAATTTGTTGTTGTTTTCTACTTGATCTACGAGAAGTATTTGCAATAATTAATAATTGATTTGAAAACAAATTCTCGGTATTAATCTGGTCTTTTAGTTAAATATCAT
This sequence comes from Alisma plantago-aquatica, assembly GCA_963693085.1. NCBI lineage: Eukaryota > Viridiplantae > Streptophyta > Magnoliopsida > Alismatales > Alismataceae > Alisma > Alisma plantago-aquatica. The sequence continues at coordinate 939,421,915 of OY856413.1, read as the reverse complement.
TCCCAATATTTTATTTCAGATTCATAGCCCTTATTAGTAATTTGGATGATTTGCAGCTTACAATCTTTAAGTGAGACAACATTCAAATTTCATCAAGTCACAAGTCAACTTTGATTGATCGCCTACAACTTGACTATGTAGTTAGGGAACATTTATCAATTGCATCAAATAAAACTCTTAATAGATGGATGAACAACCCTTTCTGATAACCATCTTTATTCCTCTATGTGATTAATCCTATTTAGAGAACCTAGTTAAGTCCAACCTAAAGGCCAACACAATATAATATGCACCCTAATTTGGCAAACCCACATATATATTCTCTCTCTTCCCCAAGATAGATCATGCACCATGCCTTGGCATTTTTGTACTTAGTCGATCAAGGTTTGTGACGTGTATTTCATATTAGAAAGCATCTAAGACTATATATTTAATTTGAGGGTTGTTTGTATATACATATACATATACATATACAAATACAAACACCACATGCCTATAATATGTATTATATACAATTATATGAACAATCCAATAAACAATCCAAAACACATATAGCATTGGTTATGTCCACACAAATGTAATATTTTGGATCCAAAAAGGATTACTATTCACCTAAGGTCAATTGCATCATATGCATCATCAACCCATTAACCCTCATTTGTGTTGCATCACATCAAGAACTCCTTTGACGCTTCTTGGATATATATGGTTCCTTTTTTATGCCAAGTCCTACAAAACTTATTCTATTCTTATTTAATGTTACATGATGTGTAGAAACCCCGAGTTACATTTGAGAGGAGTAATCAGGAATAAAAACCATTACATGTTCAATAAAATATGAAGATCATTGTGTAATAAGAATACTTGTCAACCAAAAAGGCTCCATTCACATCCACATCATAAACACACAAAGGGTTCTTCAACCATAACCATGCAAATGTTCACTAAACAAAACATATTTTAGCAGTGACATGTATGATTGATAGATATATTTAAAAATATAGATTATAGGTTACACCTTTTTCATGTGGGATATTCACCATTAATAACTCATTGATATACATGCAAACTATGTGGGTACATACGGGTATTTCCCCCGCATTAGGATTCTGCTTCCCTATCAACAGGCAGGAGTTGAGGGGATGGCACCCCTCATGGGGTCTAACGGGTAACACTCTCAAAAAGGTATACTAAGTTTTACTTCCGTGTAGAAGGAAAAATTAGAATTTAGCATATCTGGCCACACCACCATATCAAAAATCCATGTTGCAATACATTTGGTGTTAACAGCATATTCATATTAACATCTAATTTTTCACACCACATGTAACAACACAAGAGGCATAAAACCAAATATGGTCTAATTGATTATAAATCTTGATTTTCCATAGATTGGCATGGTTATGATACCATTGTATGGATTCATGGAGGTGAAATGAGAAGAAGAAGAAATAAAAGTTTAATATTTACATGTTCCCAAAAGAACAGTTAGTCAATAACAATATATTAGGAAGGAAGAAATGTGAGATATGCCTTGTCTCGATGAAGATATAGAGATGTTTCTCACAAAATATAGATGAAAGAATATGTTGATTAATTTCTCCCAATGTATTCACAAAGGCATCAATACCTCTGAATCATCCACACAGATGAACCAAAACTCCATGTCACGCTCCTAGATCTGGTAGGAAGGATAAACATTTATATTCACAACATGCTAGTATTGCACAATCTCTCATTCTCTCTCTCCTTGTTGGTAAAACCATAGTTCACATGTCTAACGTGTATAACCAGGAACTTGGAGATCATGTCCCTTTATATAGGAGAGGTAGGGAAGGAGGTGTTGGGTTTTAGGGGAGGCAGAGAAGGCAGCGGAAACAAAAAAAAAATTTCTCCCCCAAACCTGGAACAAGGAAACGCGTCAACGTCTATATAATAGGAAAGGATGGTTTGTGGAATCATACCTTGTCCCGAGGCTTGCTCGGCGACAATACCTCGCGCCTTGTGCGGTCTTCAAATCCGGTCTTCGACGGTGTCTGTGCACCTCTTGGTCGCACCGGGACTGACGACTCATACTCGAAACGGACTGTCGGATGACAGTTGTCCTCCTGAGCGGCAGTGACCTCCCACCTCTGAAGTAGTCCACACGTAACACCTGGAACTCCAATCTCCTTGTCCCACAAGGAATTGGAAGGATTCGCACCCTCCTGTTGACGTACTAGTCGCCAACACACTCTCCTGCCTCCAGTTGCAACTGCAGTTGTCCTTCCCTTGTTGCACCTCCCTTTGCAGGAAGCACTTGCTCGGGCTCTCTCTCGGTTACCAAAACCAGAGAGAACGAAAACTTTGCAGAGCAACTAGTTGCACTGAGTTGTACTTTGAGAAGCCCCCAATACCCCTATATATAGGAGGGTCATGGGACAGAGTTCTCCATCCCGGGAAATGCGGGACTAAAAGCAGGAGTAGAAGGGTTCGAGATTTTCCACAAAAAGCAACCAACTCGCAACCTGAACCGATCGGTTCACAAGTGAACCGATCGGTTGGGGACCTGAACCGGTCAGTTGACACCTCAATCGATCGGTTGGGACCCTTGAACCGGTCGGTTCACAAGTGAACCGGTCGGTTGGTGGTCCTGGTCGGCTCCCGATTGACTTTCCTTCTTTTGTTTCTAATTGGTATCGAATACCAATCCTTGTTCCAATCAAATTGGGAAAGTGAAATGCAAGGAAAATTCTCACTGATCTGACTTTCCCAACTTGCTCGGTTGCACCAGTTGAATCGATCATTTCAACACTTGAAGCAATCGGTTCACCCTGGGATTGAGTCGATCGGCTCAACACTTGAGCCGACCGGTTTAGCAACCTTAGCCGACAGGTTCAACACTTGAACCGATCGGTTGGAAGTACAGGTTGTGTAGAATCAGTCAATTGTTATTTCAATCAATTCGATACTCCAATTAATGTGTCCAACACCTTGAAGATCATGATGTTGAGCTATCAATCGATTGAGTGTTTAATTGAACTACTAAACTCCTTTAGTAATCAATCTAAACATTACTTTTGGACAAAACTCCTCTTCCAGGTTAAATCCTATGTGTGTGACCCTGCAGGTCCATTTCACATTGGCAGTGAAAGTCCATAACACTTATGACTTCACAAGCAAAGAGCGGTGTCTAGTCACACATCAGTGCTACCCAAGTGAAAGTAGAAAGTTGGAGAACAAATTTCAATCCTACAATCCGTGAATGGTGTTACAGTGAATGTATAAATCCTTTGTCACTGATATCCCGAATGAACTCGAGGCATGGAACAGTCATCCTGTCAACGTTCATTCACTTTCTTGATCTCAGAGTAGATTGAACGAGATATGTATGACATCAAAATCACATATTGATTCACACATGCGTGTGCACGCCTATCTCAATCCTACTCATCAAGTGGCCTTGGATATCAAACTCCCTCAGGAGGGACAAATCCCATATCTATCACTCACCCCTCAAAAGCCCCATGTGTCAAAGCCACCCAATCATCACCTTTATAACAACCCATGTTTCAGGACTGCGTTTGATGATGTCAAAGTGTGCCCAACGACATGTGTTGAGTGTAGTGATTTCAGGTCAAAGAATCACACTCACCACCATCATTGTGAGTACTGACTGTGACTACCATGTCATGGTTCCATGTGTCAAACTCACGGTGGGTCTGTCCGGTACACTTGTTCTCTAACAAGTACCTATGTGTTTGGTTTGATATCTCTATATCATGACTAATGAGATTCTATCGTCAACCAACACCACAATCTAGTCTTGTGTGTCATTTCTGTCTATCTACCTTCCACAATGACATCCGACTAGGGACATAACAAGAATGTACAAACTCTTAGCATCCGTATGATCTCATCGTTCAGGTCCTGAACCTGAAGGCATACATCATTGAGTATTGTCATTCTCTAGACATTCAATATGTTCTATCACTATCTCATATGACTAAACAGAAAGAATTGGAAGCTTGCCTTTGATGTTTATCAAATCAATCTTAATGTATCCCACCAATCATCCCATGATTGGCTCTCAGGGCATACATACCAACAGACTCCCACTTGCACTACGAGCCAATCACCCTTGAATCATATTCATAGTGATCTTCAAACATGTCCCACATGTTACTGTGCTCTAGTGCCAATATAGTGAGTAATGGCAACACTTTGCCAAAGTCAGTATAAATTGCATGTCTCTCATCTCTTCGCTGTACGTCATACGTATGAGATGGAGTTGCCGTAAAATGCGATCTTGTATTCCTTTGCTAACCTTTAGCCACATTTCATGATCTAGGATTCCAGACTTGTCATCAATGAGCGGAATATCTATAAGTTCATCTCATGAACTCCAGATCCATATAGTATCCAATGTTGTTCTCTAACACATAGATACTCGGCATTTCCTTTTAAATGGTTTTATTGGAACACTTCCAATTATCAACAAACTTTCACTTTTATATGTCCTATATATATTTTGCGATTAATTTTTTGTCCTTTCGGAAGTTTGCATCAATGTAACTCTTTACATTAAACTCTTCCTTATCTCCATAGAACTAGTACTTCACAAGTACTTATCAAGTTCTCATGGTATTCCAGTAACTCTTACTGGAAGTAGACATACATCCACTCGTCATGTCCCACATACGAGTTTTCAGGATGAGCACATCATATTGTCATGTCATACATACAAGATGATGAATGCATTTTGTTCTTTCCATGTCGATACATGCAAGGTAATGGGATGATTACATACATGATAGATCCATATCTATTCTTAGTGTTCTCATTCTTCATAAGAATTGGACACTTGGCCTTGGGATACTAACTCCATGTAACATGGACAAGTTTTCTCTTACTGAATCTGTGCATACTGAACCCTTCAGTATAGATTGCCAATGTATGCTTTCTCTCTTCAGGTCAAGAGGTTTTCGAGAACTATCTCTATAGATCTCTATTCCTATCACATATGAAACATCTCTATCTTCCTTAAAGATAATTTCCACTTTTGGATTTCCATTCTAGAACATTTCCATTTCACATCAACATGTGGAATGTGAATATGCTCCCACTAAATCACAGATCCTTTCCTTATCTTTGACATATCAGTCAAACCCTTTGACTATATTATCAAAGTAAAGATCCAATTCTGACTTGCTTGTACTCAATCAATCATATTGATTAGTCCATTGTAACTTATAGACTTCATTTGCATTAGTGGATTCATAAACCTTATAGGTTGTGTCACGTACACATCCTTGTCTTATTCCTCATAGGAATGCGGTTTTAGTATCCATATGCCAAATGTCTTAGTCATTAAGTTGCAATCAACAAGCATCATCCTTCTCAAATGGTATTCATATGTCTTAACACTTAAGACATATTCGCACTTATGGATTTTATTTCAATGGGTGCTACCATCAAGGTCATACCTTATGGTTCACATGGATGTCATTTAGGATGTAATGGTCATAAACCATAACTCAAAATTTAGTTCCTCATATGCATCTAGATAGTTGACTCATCACATGAACAACTCATCACATAGATAATTGAGGTGTATCTGTTAAGGATATAAGAACTCACAACTCCTTGTGATTCTTAATTCCTTTTATTAGTGTGGGGTATTCTTTTATTAAGAAGAATTCAATTATTTGATAATCATTCTCTAACTCCTTAGAGCATGATTCCTTCTTGATTTAGACATCACCATGCCTTAATCATGAGTTCACTATGATACACTATCATAATCACTCAAAAGGATCTCAAACATTTGGTCCAAGTATTTCACTCATTGATCTCATCAAGAATTAACACTTTACCAAATTTGCACTTCATCTATGATAATCTTGAACACTTCAAGATATTCATATTTGAAGTATTAGCATTTGTTCCAATAGGTATGTAAATACATCACATGTATTATACCTAATAGGAAAATCATTCTCCCACTACCATTAGTGAAGATTGATTAATCATGTACAAGAGATTCATGTCTCTTACTGGTTCTCTAACCAAAAGAGTCTAGATTTATCCATCACATGGAAACTAGAAATGAATTTCTTATGATTTATGCTAATTTGATCATTTGTAATCAATATCTTTAGGTATCATTTTATCTTATGCATACCATGTATCACAAGATAAACAAGGCATTGCCACAAAGATCATATCTTTTAAGATTGAAACATCAACTTTATTAATTTCCATCATTGTCATACAATATGCAAAAATAAAGTGTTTCTATCTATCAGCAATATATGAAATAGCAGTTCTTAACTCTATTTCGTGCCCTTTAGGCTGCAATAAACTGAAAGATACTCCTATCTATGGCAGCAACACTTGCTCCAATGATGGGTACTCCTTTCTTGGTCCTTTCACAAAGGCCATCACTTCTTTGCGGATCTTACATATCATATATGATAGATCCATATCTTGGTATCATATACCTCAGATAAAGGAGTGGTTCATTTCATGATACCTTAGGTGGAGATCTCCATCCCCTCATTCATCTTCTTTTGTTCTTCCAGATATAGAGGGCAATTCCCTCATACACCCTTTCCCCATGTGCCTTGAGGTTGAAGACGGCTTGGGCTGCTGACTAGCATCAGAACACTTCTTTGCTTTGCCCTTGCCCTTGCCCTTAAGACTTATCTTTCATTGATCTCATCAAAGATTAGGATTAGTCTTTCTTCATCCTTGCCTCTACTATCCTCAACATGTCCAACAACTCTATCAACGCTTGTCAAAGTTGTTCATGTTGTAGCTTATCATGAATTGTATGATTCTCGCAACATTTGCAGTATCATACCAATAGCCAACTCTTGGCTCAGGGGAAATCCTTCTTAGTCAGGTTTTCCACATATACTCAATCACATTGAGTGTGTGAATACCTTATTGGATCTCCTTCTGTCATGACATACTAGGACAGTGTCTTGGAGACATCATATGTCTCATGTTGTCTCTGCAACTCATAATTCATAGAACACAACATCAAGCACTCCTCATCAATGTCTTCCTCGGTATGCTTCCATAAGCATACTTTCAGCCATTGATATGGTGGGATCGAGTTCATCTGGTTCTGGTACAACTAGGACTTAGAGCTTTCACTCTTTGATTGAGAACACTTCTCATCATCCTAACCAGTCGTGGAATTATTCCCATTTAATTTGTTGGTCTCAAAGACCGGTCGCAAATAAAGTGATTTGTTGATTAACCATTTATTTTAATAAAAGGAAATATATGCAATTTTAGTCCAAAACTCTTTTGACTTATTTTATTGATTTGAAAAGTTGACGATAAAAATTAGGCCTTTAATTAATTATCGCTCCCACTATTTTAGTTCAAATTGATAGCCCCCACCATCAATTTGAAAGATTGCAGCGTACAACCTTCTAGTAGGCAAGATCCTAAAATCCTCTAAGTCATGAGTCAGCTTTGGCTGATCGCCCACAACTTAGATCTCTCAGGTAGGCAACTCTTGCCAATTGCATCATATGCAACTCTTGTTGAATGAACATGCACAACACCTTGCCATGAACATTCCTTGCCTCTGGGCTTAGACGCTCTAAGAATCACCAGTTAAGTCTAACCCAAAAGCCGACACGGTAAACATGCACCCTGCTTTGGCAGAACCTAGTCTACCCTTCACACTTCCACAAGATAGATGGTGCACCACGCTTTGGCGTAACCTACGCTTGGTCGATCAAGCTTTTCATGTGTGCCGCTAATGGAAGGCATATAAGACTTAATAATTTAATGAGGGATTTGGTTTTTATATACATATACATATCCAATCACCACAATACATAGTATGTATCATATACATGCTATATCCCACAGAAAACATGCAAAATGATAAAAAGCAATGATTATGGCCATCCTAATGTGATTCCTCGAGCCAAGAGGAATCACGGTCATCTAGGTCTACATCACATGCAACCTGTACAAGATGAACTTTGTGCCTCGCCTTCTGAGTTGATCAACTCATCATATGAATGATCTTCTCTCTCTGGCCGGTCGTCTGCGTGCCACCAGACGATCGATTGGCTCCTCCAACCAATCGGTTCGCCTGGACGTCGTGCATCTCGTCATGGCCGCCACCCGCTCGTCTTGCTCCTCGAACCGGCCATCAACCGATCGGTTCACTCCTTGAACTGATCGTCTGGAGCATCAACCGATCGGTTCATGCCTTGAACCGGCCATCTCAGCTATCGTCAGGATGTCCGCCGGTCATCGACATAACAGGAAATAAAATATATCCTAATTTTACATTGCATAAAAGGGAAACCCCAAATTACATACGGGGGGAGCAAAGGTAGGAAAGAATCTCGAATTATTTCGAGTTACATCAGGAATAGGAGAGTGAGGATCGGTGCGCAGACCGAGATGTAAGCAACCACATACAACCATACACAGATATAGTTATTGACCATAACCACGCTATACATCCACCACAAAACTCGTTTAAGGGCAACGCGTATCGAATGCATTAATAATACATATCATATATGTAATTGGGATTTATGGATTTAGGATTGGACATGCATAAAGCCAATTTTATTCGCATCGTATGAAATAAATAAAGGCGACAAACCAAAATCGATCATATCGATATTCCTAAAATATAGAGCAGTTGACGTGGCTCTGATACCACTGTTGGGTTTTAGGGGAGGCAGAGAAGGCAGCGGAAACAAAAAAAAATTTCTCCCCCAAACTCGGAACAAGGAAACGAGTCAACGACTATATAATAGGAAAGGATGGTTTGTGGAATCATACCTTGTCCCGAGGCTTGCTCGGCAACAATACCTCACGCCTTGCGCAGTCTTCAAATCCGGTCTTCGACGGTGTCTGTGCAGCTCCTGGTCGCACCGGGACTGACGACTCCTACTCGTACCGGACTGTCGGATGACAGTTGTCCTCCTGAGCGGCAGTGACCTCCCGCCTCTGAAGTAGTCCACACGGACCACCTGGAACTCCAATCTCCTTGTCCCACAAGGAATTAGAAGGAGTCGCACCCTCCTGTTGACGTACTAGTCACCAACACACTCTCCTGCCTCTAGTTGCAACTGCAGTTGTCCTTCCCTTACTGCACCTCCCTTTGTGGGAAGCACTTGCTCGGGCTCTCTCTCGGTTACCAAAACCAGAGAGAACGACAACTTTGCAGAGCAACTGGTTGCACTGAGTTGTATTTTGAGAAGCCCCCAATACCCCTATATATATAGGAGGGTCATGGGACAGGGTTCTCCATCCCGGGCAATGCGGGACTAAAAGCAGGAGTAGAAAGGTTCGAGATTTTCCACAAAAAGCAACCAACTCGCAACCTGAATCGATCGGTTCACAAGTGAACTGGTCGGTTGGGGACCTGAACCGGTCGGTTGACACCTCAACCGATCGGTTGGGACCCTTGAACCGGTCGGTTCACAAGTGAACCGGTCGGTTGGTGGTCCTGGTTGGTTCCCGATTGACTTTCCTTCTTTTGTTTCTAATTGGTATCGAATACCAATCCTTGTTCCAATCAAATTGGGCAAGTGAAACGCAAGGAAAATTCTCACCGACCTGACTTTCCCAACTTGCTCGGTTGCACCAGTTGAATCGATCGTTTCAACACTTGAAGCAATCGGTTCACCCTGGGATTGATCCAATCGGCTCAACACTTGAGCCGACCGGTTTAGCAACCTCAGGCGACCGGTTCAACACTTGAACCGATCGGTTGGGAGTACAGGTTGTGCAAAATCAGTCAATTGCGATTTCTATCAATTCGATACTCCAATCAATGTGTCCAACACCTTGAACATCATGATATTGAGCTATCAATCGATTGAGTGTTTAATTGAACTACTAAACTCCTTTAGTAATAAATCTAAACATTACTTGTGGACAAAACTCCTCTTCCAGGATAAATCCTATGTGTGTGACCCTGCAGGTCCATTTCACATTGGAAGTGAAAGTCCATAACACTTATGACTTCACAAGCAAAGAGCGGTGCCTAGTCACACATCAGTGCTACCCAAGTGAAAGTAGAAAGTTGACGAACAACTTTCAATCCTACAATCTGTGAATGGTGTTACAGTGAATGTATAATTCCTTTGTCACTGATATCCCAAATGAACTCGAGGCATGGAACAGTCATCCTGTCAACATTCATTCACTTTCTTGATCTCACAGTAGATTGAACGAGATATGTATGACATCAATATCACATATTGATTCACACATGCGTGCGCACGCCTATCTCAATCCTACTCATCAAGTGGCCTTGGATATCAAACTCCCTCAGGAGGGACAAATCCCATATCTATCACTCACCCCTCAAAAGCCCCATGTGTCAAAGCCACCCAATCATCACCTTTATAACAACCCATGTTTCAGGACTGTGTTTGATGATGTCAAAGTGTGCCCAACGACATGTGTTGAGTGTAGTGATTTCAGGTCAAAGAATCACACTCACCACCATCACTGTGAGTACTGACTGTGACTACCATGTCATGGTTCCATGTGTCAAACTCACGGTGGGTCTGTCTGGTACACTTGTTCTCTAACAAGTACCTATGTGTTTGGTTTTATATCTCTATATCATGACTACTGAGATTCTGTCATCAACCAACACCACGATCTAGTCTTGTGTGTCATTGCTGTCTATCTACCTTCCACAATGACATCCGGCTAGGGACATAACAATAATGTACAAACTCTTAGCATATGTATGATCTCATCGTTCAGGTCCTGAACCTGAAGGCATACGTCATTGAGTACTGTCATTCTCTAGACATTCAATATGTTCTATCACTATCTTATATGACTGAACAGAAAGAATTGGAAGCTTGCCTTTGATGTTTATCAAATCAATCTTAATGTATACCACCAATCATCCCATGATTGGCTCTTAGGGCATACATACCAACAGGAGGGTTTCTAATAAACCCTGGGAAATAAAGAGACAATGGCCTCTATTTTGCAGTCTACTCATAGGATACCAGTTGAGAGACTGACTTACTTCATTAGGGAAACTGGGGTAGGTCATGTTTCTTTACAACAACCCATCTAATAAAATTAGTTGTGTTATTGCAGAGGATCACTTTCTAAACCTAATCAGTCGATTCATTGATCCAAACTATTCAGGTTACCAGATCTGCTAGTCAATCAACAAGTGGATCTTGTCGAGTCAGGCAATTGGGATTTGCCAATCAACTGATTGGGTGAATATTGGCCTATTCAATCCACTGTATCTTCTAGCCAATTGAGTGGTCTATCCATTTGGGTGAATGGACTTTCTAGTAGGTCGAATGGGCTTCCAGTCAATTCATCAATGATCTAATTGATAACCTATACTTTACCAACCAATTATACTTATGTCCCCAATGACACTCTTCTTCCTTATGCATCCTATGTGTGTGACACTATAGGGTCCACATTGAATTGGTAGTGATGTCTCTATACAATGATTGTGTCTCAAAAGTCTTCATTTCCACCCAAGTAACTAGAGAAGTTGGAGAACAACTTTAAGCTAGTATTATGACCAATGTTATAGTGATTGTGTTTCTCTTTTTCTCTGCTATCCAGATTGAATCTTAGGCTCGGAAATATCATCCCCTTAATTTCCAATCTTTGTTCCTAGATGTATTGTAGGTCATTTGAGATCCATGTGAGCTCAATATCATATATTAACTCACATGATCATGGCCACGCATCGCATATTATCACTCAAAATATAGTATGGATATTACTCAAATAGGAGAAAGAACATCCTTTGACATCTCTTGCAGTATATCTACGTGTGTCACAGTGCACCCAAGCACTACTTGCATGGAAACCCTTATACAAGTTGACATTGGGTTGTTTTGAATTACGCCGAACAGCATGTGATCATCGTAGTGACATCAGGTCCAAGAACCACAATTTTGTCACATAGATATATGATTCTCACTGCCATTTCTACCTTCCATTTGTCATACTCAAGTTGGGTTTGTTCACTACACATGTTCATAATAAGTACCTATGTATTTGAACTTATATAAAATATCATGATTAATGAGATGTAGGCATTAGTCAACACACATACTAGTCATAATGTAGTATTGTAGTTATTTTTCCACAATTATCTAGGGACCTAGACAAGAATGAATATTGTTACTATATACATGATCTCATCTTAAAGTCCTAGATTCATACATTCTTAGGATACTATTTTATTTATTCATTATCTCATATTGAACCAAGCATAATAATGTATTTTCCTTTATTAATAATTAAATCAATTACAAAGCCTTCCACTGCAATCATCATATAATTGGCTCTTAGGGCATGGTACCAACATAGGGAATAGATAATCATCAAGTACACACCAATAAAAGTTTAGATTGACAAAAAAAAATTAGAGAAGCATATGAGAAGTAAAAAGATTCCAAAGTAAGACATCATCAGTAAATTACAAATAACCAAAGTAGAATCTCATATTATGAGTTGGTATAGACATATCCTATGCAAAAATAATTAGTGCTGAGTTCTTTGTGAGGAGTCTTCATCTAAAAAACAATTAGCTTGACACTGTCACTAGCATGGTAGGGTTGATTACCCCACATAAATAATCACTTTAACTAATGATGGAAAAGTGTGGAACAATGCTATGTAAGTGAATATAAAACATCATAACTTGCATGTACCTCACAAAGTTATGCATAGATGTTTGTTATTGAATATTTGACCTTTGAAGATAATAATTATGTTGGGTCAGACACCTAAATATGTACAATCCACCACTAGCAGATCAAAGCCTTTGACAACATGCTACGAGATTTTAGTGGGAGAAATAGACTGTGACAACTTGGAATTTTCTCTCTCCTCATACATGTGCTATGCACTTCAAATTTGCACTAATTTCTCACTATGACTCTCAGTTTCTTGTTTTGAGTTGTTTTGATGACTTTTGAGGTAATCTTATGTTGACATGAGAAGTGATGATACTCTTTTTGATATAAAATCGATGTCACACCTATATTATGCACCATCCTCTCTCATTCCTTTTTGATCCCATATATGTGTCACACATTAAATTGATTTTGTGATCATTTTTTATAGGACACTCTACCGTTTCCAACGACATCATGTTGCAATTTGTGACAAATTGTTTATATGAATATGATAATGATAGAATATCACATATGTGGCCCACTCTTGGCCTAAAAGAAATTGGAATCTCTTCTGACTTTCTACATTCCTAATTAAATTGAGTACATAGCGTCCAAGTGGATCACCTTCCACCATTTGTACTTAAACAATGCCTTGGAGACATCATACATGTTTTTCCTTTCTTGTTCTTGTACATGTACATGAGATGTGTTATCAACTCTAAAACTCCCATGTTCTCATGTTTCTTTTGAAGCTCATAATTGATGGAACATATCATAAGGCACTTGATGTCCATCAACAATGTCATTGAAATACTTATGATAAGACTCCCTTTACGCTCTAGGCACATTCGAAGCTGGTTTACTTTGTACTAGTTTATCGAAGATTTTAGAGCTTATGCTTATGTGTGGGAACTATTCTCAGTGTCCTGAACTGGTCGTGGAAGTTACTTCCTAAAAAGTTTTCCTTCTCAGTGACCGATCATAGTGAAAATTTGTTGTTGGTATCCACTTGATCTACAAGAAGTATTTGCAACAATTAATAATTGATTTGAAAACAAATTCTCAGTATTAATTTGGTCTTTTAGTTAAATATCATTCCCAATATTTTATTTCAAATTCATAGACCTTATTAGTAATTTGGATGATTTGTAGCTTACAATCTTTAAGTGAGACAACATTCACATTTCATCAAGTCACAAGTCAACTTTGATTGATCACCTACAACTTGACTATTTAGGTAGGGAACATTTTTCAATTTCATCAAATACAACTCTTAATAGATGGATGAACAATCCTTTGTGATAACCATCTTTATTCCTCTAGGTTATTAATCCTATTTAGAGAACCTAGTTAAGTCCAACCCAAAGGCCAACACAATAGAATATGAACCCTACTTTGGCAAACCCACAAATCTATTCTCACTTCCCTGAGATAGAGCGTGCACCACGCCTTGGCATTTTTGCACTTAGTCGGTCAAGGTTTTTGACGCATGTTTCACATTAGAAAGCATCTAAGACTTAATATTTAATTTGAGGGTTTTCTATATATACATAAACATATATATACATATACATATACATATACATATACATACACATACATATACATATACATATACATATACATATACATATACATATACATATACAAACACCATATGTCTATAATATGTATTATATACATATTACATCAACAAACCAAAAAGCAATCCAAAAAATGTATAGCATTGGTTATGTTCGCCCAAATTTAATATGTTGGATCCAAAAAGGAATACTATCCACCTAAGGTCAATTGCATCATATGCATCATCAACCCATGAACCCTCATTTTTTTTGCATCACATCAAGAACTCTTTTGATGCTTCTTGGATATATACGGTTCCCTTGTCATGCCAAGTACTATAGAACTTATTCTATTCTTATCTAATGTTACCTAATGAGTGGAAACCTCGAGTTACATTCGAGAGGGGTAATCGGGAAGAAAAACCATTACATATTCAATAAAATATGAAGCTCAACGTGTAATAAGAATACTTGTCAACAAAAAGGCTCCATTCACATCCACATCATACACATACAAAGGGTTCTTCAGCCATAACCATGCAAATGTTCACGAAACAAAACATATTTCATTGGTTACATGTATGATTGATAGATATATTTACAAATATTGATTATAGGTTACACCTTCATGTGGGATAATCACCATGAATAACTCATTGATATCCATGCAAACTAGGCAGGTATGTAGGGGTAGTTCCCCTGCGTGAGGATTCTGCTTCCCTATCAATGAGTACGAGTCCAGGGGATGGCACCCCACATGGGGTCTAAGGGGAAACACTCTTGAAAAGGTATGCTAAGTTTTTCTTCCATGCAGAAGGAAAAATTAGAATTTAGAATAACCGACGAAACCACCATATCAAAAATCCATCTTGCAATACATTTGGGGTTCACAAGATATGCATATTAATAGTTAATTGTTCACACCAGATGTAACAACACAAGAGGCACAAATCCAAATTAATATGGTCTAATTGATTATAAATCTTGATTTGTCATAGATTAACATGGTTCTGATACCATTATATGGATTCATGGAGGTGATAGGAGAAGAAGAAGAAATAAAAGTTTAATATATCCATGTTCCCAAAAGAACAACTAGTCAATAACAATATATTAGGAAGGAAGCAATGTGAGATATGCCTTGTCTCGAAGTAGATATAGTGATGTTGCTCACAAAAATATAGATGAAAGAATATGTTGATTTCTTTCTCCCAATGTATTCACAAAGGCATCTATAACTCTGTAATATCCACACAGATGAACAAAAACTCCATGTCACACTCCTAGATCTGGTAGAAAGGATAAACATTTCTATTCACAACGTTCTAGTATTATACAATCTCTCCTTCTCTCTCTCCTTGTTGATGACAACCATATTTCACAGGTCCAATGTGTGTACCCAGGAACTTGGACATCATGTCCCTGTATATAGGAGAGGTAGGGAAGGAGGGTTTCTGATAAACCATGGGAAATAAAGAGGCAATGGCCTCTTTTTTGCAGTCTACTCATAGGATACCAGTTGAGAGATTGACTTACTTCATTAGGGAAACTGGGGTAGGTCATGTTGCTTTACAATGACCCATCTAAGAAAATGAGTTGGGTGATTGCATAGGGGCACATTATGAACCTAATAGGTCGATTCATTGATCCAAACTAGTCAGGTTACTAGCTC
The DNA here is from genome assembly GCA_963693085.1 of Alisma plantago-aquatica. Lineage (NCBI taxonomy): Eukaryota > Viridiplantae > Streptophyta > Magnoliopsida > Alismatales > Alismataceae > Alisma > Alisma plantago-aquatica. Next base: position 939,406,019 of record OY856413.1, on the reverse strand, counting down.
TACTAGTCGACCAACTAGTTGATCTTGTCCAGTCAGGCAATTGGGATTTGCCAGTTAGCTGATTGGGTGAATCTAGGCCTATTCAATCCATTGGACCTTCTAGCCAATTGATTGATTTATCCAGTTGGGTGAATGGACTTTCTAGTAGGTGGAATGGGCTTCCAGTCAGTTCATCAATGATCTAATCGATTACCTATACTTTAGTAACCAATTATACTTATGTCCCCAATTACACTCCTCTTCCTTGTGCATCATATGTGCGTGACACTATAGGATCCCCATTAAATTGGTAGTGATGTCTCTAAACAATGATTGTGTCTATAAAGTGTTCATTTCCACCCAAGTAACTAGAGAAGTCAGATAGCAACTTTAAGCTAGTATAATGACCAATGTTATAGTGATTGTGTTTCTCTTTTTCTCTACTATCCAGATTGAATCTTAGGCTGGGAAACATCATCCCCTTAATTTCCCATCTTTGTTCCTAGATGTATTGTAGGTCATTTGAGATGAATATAAGCTCAATATCATATATTAACTCACATGAGCATGGTCATGCATCTCATATTATCACTCAACAAGTGGTCTAGATATTACACAAATAGGAGAAACAAATTCCTTCTACATCTCTTACAATATATCTACATGTGTCACAGTGCACCCAAGCACTACATTTATGACAACCCTTATACAAGTTGACATTGGGTTGTGTAAAATTACGCCGAACAACATGTGATCATCGTACTGACATCAGGTCCAAGAACCACACTTTTGTTACATAGATATATGATTTTGACTGTCATTTCTAGCTTCCATTTGTCATACTCAAGTTGGGCTTGTTCACTACACATGTTCATAACAAGTACCTATGTATTTGAAATTATATCAAATATCATGATTAATGAGATGTAGGCATTAGTTAACACATATACTAGTCTTAATGTATTATTGTAATTATTTTTCCAAAATTACACCTAACGAGGGACCTAGACAAGAATTAATATTGTTACTATATACATGATCTCATCTTCAAGTCATGGACTTGAAATCACATGTTAATGAATCATACATTCTTAGGATTCTATTGTATTTATTCATTACCTCATATTGAACCAAACATAATAATGGATTTTCCTTTATTAATAATTAAATCAATTACAAAGCCTTCCACTACAATCATCATATGAATGGCTCTTAGGGCATGGTAGCAACATAGGGAATATATAATCATCAAGTAGACATCAATAAAAGTTTAGCTTGATAAAAAACAACCATTAGAGAAGAATATGAGAAGTAAAAAGATTCCAAAGTAAGACATCATCAATAAACTATAAATGGCCAAAGTAGAATCTCACCTTTTGAGTTTAGATGGACAAATCCTATGCAAAAATAAGTACTGTTGAGTTCTTTGTGAGGAGTTTTCATCTCAAAAATAGTCAGAATGATACTTTCACTAGCATGGTTGGGTTGATTACCCCACACAAACAATCACTTTAATTGATGATGGAAAAGTGTAGAACAATGCCATGTAAGTGACTAAACATCATAACTTGTATGTATCTCACATAGTTATACATAGATGTTTGTTATTGAACATTTGACCTTTGAAGATAATAATTATGTTGGGCCAGACACCTAAAAATATACAATTCATCACTAGTAGATCAAAGACTTTGAAAACATGCCATGATATTTTATTGGGAGAAATAGACTATGACAACTTGGAATATTCTCTCTCCTCATACATGTGCTATGCACTTTAAATTTGGACTAATTTCTCACTATGACTCTCAATTTCTTGTTTTGAGTTGTTTTAATGACTTTTGAGGTAATCTTGTTGACATGAGATGTGATGATAGTCTTTTTGATATAAAATTGTTGTCGCACCTATATTATGCATCATCCTCTCTCATTCCCTTTTGATCCCATATATGTGTCTCACATTACACTGATTTTGTGATCATTTTGTAGAGGACACTCTAATGTTTCCAATGACATCAAATTTTTTTCAATTTCTAGCTAGGATGAGAGAGATATGCTCTTTTGAAGTTTGCTTGAATTAACTTGATTTCTGGCTATTTTAAAACAAATTTGAGCATTAACGGGCTATTCTTTGGCGTGTGGCCCAACAATGGTGGGCGCCTCCCTTCTTCCTTGATCCACTTCAGTGATCTGCTTTATTGTTGTCATGATAAACCCTGACCCTTGGACCTTTTTCCACATATTCCCATTATGATCTGACGGTCCTGAACTCATCCCTAACCTCTGCACTGTTCACTGATGTAAGTAGCACTGGCACCACCTACTCCATGTTGACTCTAGGTTAATGTTGACTCAAGGTCTTAATTGACTAAACCCTTGTTTTGATGATGACTAAACCATTCCACTTATTTATATCTAATACTTCCACTTGAGCGATTTCAGATTAGGTATAGACACACTCCAAATGCCCTAACTTGTGAATCTCAACTTGGAGAAAAGACAAGTCAAAATCAATGCAAGTGCACTTTTGTGGAATATGATGTAAACATATTAGAATCATGTTTTAAATCACTTGTAGTGATTACGTGACTTGTAATTAAGCTTAAAAAAATAAGCAACACTTAAATTGAATATTTAAGCACTTTAATGACATTTTCCAAAATTCATAATAGGCACTTTATTAGTCAATTTACCATCTCGACCGATTCTTGATGAATTTTGAGAATGTTGTTGATCGGTCAAGTTTCCTATACTCAGAACTCGACTGACCACTACACTAGAACAAAACTTATTTAATCTATTGGTCAAGTTCCTACTAGGACAAACTCGACTGATTGGTCAAATTAGCTTTGTCGCATAGTGCATTCTGTCAAGTTACTTTTATAGAAACTGGACTGATCACAATGTATGAAAAAGTACAGAAAAGTGTTTCTAATTGTTGGAATGTTGCAAAACTCGATAAAATATCCATTGCAACATTCCAAACAGCTAGTATTCGTCCATAAGTGTTCCCAAAGCCTTCTAGGCATCCTCAACTATAAATAGGACCCCATGGGCTTCATCCCATGGTTAGCCAAGCCTTATGAAGGTCCCTATTCTATAGTTTAGTGCATCCTATGACCTCCTATCTCTCTCTAAGCTTAATCACTTGCTATATCTATTAGAGTGAGTAGGAGATTTGTAAGAGAGCTAGTCCTACATGTATATGTTGTGGGGGTCTCACTTCCACCACCTCCCAATCTCTCATTTCAACTATGAAGATGAAGATTCTCTCTCTTGGATAAGAGAGGCTGAGATTAACAAGGTAAGGAGTTCCTTGGTGAAGAACAAGGCCAAAGACTTAGATCAAGAGTGGGTAAGCCCTTGGTGAAGACAGAAGACTCTATGCTCAAGTCGGTAAGTCCTTGGCGAAAGCTTCTCCTTGGCAAAGGTGAAGTCAAATGTGGAAGATCCAAGAAGAGTGGTTGATACCGCAAAGGCCGAAGACTTGTGCTAGAGTGTGTAAGTCCTTGGTGAAGGTATAAGATGCCTTGAAAAGTGGGTAAGTACTTGGTGAGGTGGAAGACTCTTGGTTGGATAGGTAAGTCCTTTGGTAGGGTAACCTTGTCATGGAAAAGGAAGGTCATATGATGTAACTCTTATAAGTGAATATAAGGAGTAGACATGTTTAAGAAATCCTAGAGGTTGACCTCTCTAGGTACTAGACTGACATACTTCTAGTTTGGCATATGGAACCACTCTACATAGCTTGTCAATTGGTGCATGTTCAATCTCTTTCATCCTTACTGTATATGTTTTAGTTGCACTCAAATTCCCATATTAGCAACCTTATATTGTGATCTATCTTGATGGTCTAATGAATTTTGTTTAAGTGAATTCATCTTTTTTCACCCCCACCCTCTAGAGCATCCAATCACCCATCCTAGGATCCAACACTCCATGCTTAGGTGCCTCAAATTAACCCCTTTCTTGCCACATTTACATCCAATTGAGACCCCTTCCACCTATAAATCTCCCTTTCAAACTACTTCCCCCTTATCTCCTCTCGTTTCACTAACCCTAACACCTCCATTACTTTCTTCTCCTTCCTCCTTCACCTTGGATGAAGCTCACCTCCAGCGAGGTGTATTTGGGCTCCTCGGCCACCCCACAATAGGTTGAGGCTGCCATGGAGTCTGCATTGAGGATCTGAGCATCGACAACTGGTCATCATAGCCCAGATCCCCCACCCTCCATGACCCCACTAGGTTCCAGTGACCTATTCCACCATGAAGCCCTGGCTTGCACAGATTGTGACATGCAAGAGAGGAACATCGCGTAGCGGTTCAGAGCGGCAGGGAGAGATTGAGGATTGAGCCTTGGGCGACTAGGTGTAGTAGGTGGCCGTGAGAAACCTGAGTTAACTGTTGAGCGAGGGCCCAAACTTCTGGCCATGTGAGAACTCCCTTGATCCACATATCATAGGTCTAAGCGTCCCTATTTTCCACATGCTTTTGGTAACTTTCTAATCCTATTTCCCTATAGTTCGGATATAAATCTTCAAAAATCAATATCTCCCACATCCTTTATCCAAATAAAGCATATAATATATGATTTTTTATCCTCTAGACGATATCTATGTAATGAACATACTTTCACGGCCAAATTCTACTTGTAGCTTATGTTAGATAAAAATGACATCTTTTGACCTCTTCTCATATGATTAATGGTGCATAGTGTGCTAGCATAACCTTTTATGACCCAAAATGTGATAATACCTCTTGACCAGTAACCTTAAAATACTTTGGACATGATTGATGCATTTGATCATCTTGATTTACTTATAATGTTGACCTTGACGTAAAAATGACTCCCTTTATGTGTATTGATAATTTAACTTGATGAAGTTTGGATTTTTGCTTAAATTGTCATCATCTAACCCTTTTCATATCAAATTATGTAGACCTTATGATGTTTTGTGCCATGTCTGACTAAGATATTACACTCTATCTTGAGTCCTTCATATAACCTAAAAGCACATTTGTTCACTTGTTCCTTAAAAGATGTCAATATGCTTATATGTTTGAATCCTTAAAGATTTATGCAAACTTGAACCTTAATTGTTCACATCTATATGCTCGCCTCTAAATCAAATCTTGTAATGTCTTCTGACACGAAATTCCATGTAAACCGCTCATATGCTTTTGTAACATACTTATAACACCTAACATGTTCTAAATGCACATGTCAACTGTTGGGCTCTAACCTTGTTAATCATACTTTAATGTTAGATATGCTATCTTAATGACTTCAAATTAGTAGAATTGTCATTCTATATCTCTAAATCATACTTGATCTACTTGATGCTTCTATGACTTAGAAATCTGACTATGTTTCATGAACTTTATCTAATATGACTAGTTATGATCTTACATGGTTAAACCTTGATGAAGATCCAAATATTATACTTCTACTTCTAAATCTAAGTTATCCTTATCTTTCAATACTCATAATGTGGATTTTTCACCTAGATGCAAGGTTTAGTGTTTATGCTTATACTATGTTGATTCAATGCATGCATTTTTGAAAATATGGAGCCATACTTGAAGTTTTTAATACCTAGATTTAGGAGAACATCCACATGACGTGATCTAAATTTTTCTAACAAAACCTATTGATCTAAGTCCCACTATTATGTATTTTTATATCTTAGGTGCCCAATGATTTGGACTTTCTATAGAATCTACTCAAGAATCATAACTTGCTCATTACTCACAAGGTACACTTATCTCTTGACCCTACTATGATATTGGCTTGTTTGTATGTATGCTCATATTAATTCTTGACTTGAGTAATTACCTGTTTGAGCTCGTTCCCTATGGTTAGTACTTTCATTTTTCTTGAAATATGTTGAACAAACCTTGAACATAATTGAACTTGTCCATTACACAAAAGTGTACTTGTCTGTATTCTCAGGGTAAGGGCACAAGGCATGTGGAAAACACGGTTAGCTCAGTGATTTTAGTCTTGAGGTCCCTCACATATAAAAGTTCTATCTAATCTTGATCATCTTACGGACCCTTCCAATGGGAAATTGGTCAACGACCATGTTATGTTGTTAAGTATAATGGAAATACCCCTATAATATGCTTTGTATGAAACAATGTCTTTAAGTGTTCCAGCCTTGTTACTTCTTCTTTCTTAATATGATGTTTACAGCCAAGAAACCTTTATATTACTCTTAAAATGTGTTTATTTGCCCTTTCATAGATTACTTAATGCTTTAGTATTAATATATTTTTTGTATCAAGACTCTAAGCTATGCAATTAAACACCAATGGGTTATCCTGATATAAGAATGGATACATGCTTCTCTATCCTTTTTTAGTCTCTTGTTATATCTTATTATTACTGCTTTTACATATATATTGCATGTGTGAAATATTTGTGCCATTCTTAGGATGGATGCATGAGTCCACTCGCCTTTGGCTTTGTAGCCATTAGGAGTGTGGACTTAGGATAACAAACATTTTTGTGACAAATGGTATCAGATCCAAATACATTGGACTTTATATATGTCTAAGGCATACGAAATCTCTAGAACCTAGGGAGAACTAAAGTCCATAATGGTAAAACTAAGGCAATGGGTTTGGTGCCAAACGTGGAGGTTCTAGCTTGTAATTACCTCTTATCTGACTAGCGCGGTGGTTGAGGTTCCTCTTCACACATACCTATCCAAAGTGAATCCAACATTGGATTAGGTCTCTTACCATAATTCTTAGAGAGTCTTCTAGCATCTCATCTATTCTCTAAGGATCACCTAATCCACCCAAGTAGATGTTTATTTATTCTTCTTATCCCCTCATGTGATTCTTCACTCTTAACTACTAACCACGTGACAGCTCGATTATGGATAGTTTATGTGTGGGAAAAGTACAACTCATTTGAATTAATGAAGGTTGATTACGACTATAGTTTAATCATTTGATATTAAATTGAAAACCCTATTTGATGTAAGAAAATACTCTTGAAAGTGTTGTACTCATGTGCAAAGTTTATGAAACCTCAATGTTACCCAACCGGATATAAATGCTTTCTATGTTTGAGGTAAATCCTTGTGTGGTGAAATGAGGTGGAATTCATGTTTTGTACCTCATGTTTTATGAGGCCCCTATTGATCATACATATGTTGTCCCTATTTTTTTGTCAAACCTCAAAAATAAATAAACAAAACTCACTCTACTGATATGTATAATGTCGCATACTCTGATATGACCATGTCTTTGGACCCCTAGATCATGATGTGGAATCTTGTTATAAGAGGAAAATCCCCTATTGACTATTATTCCTATTTGTAGACTCAATTTGAATGATATGATGGACCTAGATCCCAATCTTGCACTATAATGCTCAAACCCCTGAGTTCCCACTTTTACCTCTCAATTTCCAGAATCTACCCTTACCTTGGCCATGAAAGGGAAGAAATGTAATTATCATCTTGAACTCACAAAATCTTGAAATATGGTATCCCTATTAATGATATTGATGTTTATTTTGTGACCTTGTAAAATATGATTTGATAGTTGATAGTCGCCCTCTTTGGATATGCTTGATGAATAATGATTAGTATGGACTAATGTGCCAAATTACAGTGGTAGTTGACTTATGAATCTTCTGACCTAGGTCACAAAACTATTTGACTACCTCTAAATTTTTAGTGTGGTGATTATTTAGCATTTTGTAGAGGTAGCCCCTTCTGCCCAATTTTGATTTCTTAATAGGTAAAATACATGATTATTTTATTACTTGATCTTAAATCTCGGTTTGATGATGATCTTGGAAGTATGATGATGTTGACTATAGTTAGTGGTTAAGTCCCCAGAAAGACCTAGGCCTAGATTATTCATGAACCATGAATACCATGAAAATTAACTCGATATTGATGCCATGAAATGTTGAAAAGTTCTTTAATTGTTGCCCAACTGTTGCTCGATTGTTGTATATGGATGAATGATCACCCATAAGGTCTAATTAGGCATGTAAACCCTAGCTTCAAATGTTTGGACCTATGACATTGATGTCCAAACTTTATTATCAACATTGATTTATGAAATCTTAACACGTGATTTTTTATCTTGATTTTGACTTGGCTCCTATAATCACTCTATTTGGATTTTGAGATCACCCTTAATATATGATTGATGACTTTCAGGTTCCCAAATTTTGAAATTTTTAGATGACGATTATGTTTAATCGCTCAATTTATGGCTAAGGGATATCCTCACCTATGACATTGATGTCCAAACTTTATTCTCAACATTAATTTATGAAATATTAACACGTGATTTTTTATCTTGATTTTGACTTGGCTCCTATAATCACTCTATTTGGATTTTGAGATCACCCTTTATATATGATTCATGACTTTCAGGTACCCAAATTTTGAAATTTTAAGATGACGATTATGTTTAATCGCTCAATTTATGGCTAAGGGATATCCTCTCGGGACTAGGGTTGGACCTTTCATTGATCTTGAACACGAAATCATGATATTGAAAATTGATGTATGTCTAGAATTTGTTGAAACATTAAAGGTAGATCATGGATTTATAACCCCACCTATGCCAATGAAGAAGTTGGAACCCTAAATGTTGGGATGGAAAGTCATGTTGTACTCTTGATTCAAGATCTCTATTTGTTTGACTTAAAAATTTTATCTCTCCAACTTGGTGATCTCTCCAAATTTGTGATTTATTTGATGATCTTTCTAAACAAAATGATCAATGTGACATGCTATGATCTTGTTGCTCAATTGCTTGATTTTTGAAACAGTGTTAATGATACCAAGTTGATTATGGAGTAGGAAAACCCGATCTAAATTGATGATTTGGTTTAATTTTGAGGAAAACGTTTCATCTAAGGTGGGGAGGATGTGACAACCTAGAATTTTCTCCGTCCTCAAACATGTGCTATGCACTTCAAATTTGCACTAATTTCTCACTATAACTCTCAGTTTCTTGGTTTGAGATTTTTTGATGGCTTTTGAGGTAATCTTATGTTGACATGAGAAGTGATGATACTCTTTTTGATATAAAATTGATGTCACGCCTATATTATGCATCATCCTATATCATCCCTTTTTTATCCCATACAAGTGTCTCACTCTACACTTTTTGTGATCATTTTGTATAGGACACTTAAACATTTTCTAATGCATCAAATTTTGTTCAATTTTGAGTTAGGATGAGAGAGATATGCTTTTTTGAAGTTTCATTGAATTAACATGTTTTCTGGATATTATGAAATGGATTTGAGCCTTAACGGGACATTCTTGGGTGCACGGACCAACAATGGTGGGAACCTCCCCTTCTCCCTTGAGCAATGTCAGCTATCTACTTTTTGATTTTTTGACAAACCCTAACCCTCAGGTCTTATCCCACAAATTCCCCTTATGATCCAACAGTCCAGAACTCATCCCTAACCTCTATACCATCCATCGACGTAAGTAGCACTGACACCATCTACTCTATGCTTTGGTGACTCAAATCGACCCCTTTCCCACCACCTTTAGCTCCAATTGAGACCCCTTCCGCCTATAAAGCTCCCTTCCAAATGGCTTCCCCCTCCTTTCCTCTCATTTCACTAACCCTAGCACCTCCATTTCACCCTTATCCTTCCTCCTTCACCTTGGATGTAGTCCACCTCTGGAAAGGTGTAGTCGAGCTCCTCGGCCACCCCACAACAGGTTGAGGCTTCCATGGAGTCTGTAGTGAGGAGTTGAGCATGATCCCATTGTGTTCTGATGACCTACTCTACCGCGAGACCCTGGCTTGCGCAAGATGTGACATGTAGGAGAGGAACATTATGTGGCGGTTCAAAGTGGTGGGGAGAGATCACAGATCGAACCTTGGGTGGCTAGGAGTAGTAGGTGACCGTGAGAAAAATGTGAACCACCAAGCAAGGCCTCAAACTACCAACCCTAGAATCACTCCCTCGATCTACAAATATTAGATTTGAGTTTTCTTATTTGCCATACGATTTTGGTAACTCTCTAATCTTGTTTCCCTATAGTTAGGATATAAATCTTCAAAATTGATATCTTCCACATCCTTTAGCCAAATAGAGCATATAATATATGATTTTTTATTCTCTCGACAAAATATATCCAATGAAAATGATTTTAAGGCCCGATTTTACATGTAGATCCTATTATGATAAATATTGCATCTTTTAACCTCTTTTGAGATGATTAATGGTGCATAGTGTGCTAGCATAACCTTTTATGACCTAAAATGTAATGATACCTCTTAAACAGTAACCTTAATCTACTTTGGACTTGTTTTATGCCTTGGATCATCTTGATTTACTTATAATGTCTACCTTGACCTAAAAATGACCCCATTTATATGTATTGATGATGTAACTTGATCAAGTTCGGAATTTAGCTTCAATTGTCATCATCTAACCTTTTTAATCCTGAAATCAGTAGACCTTATGATGTTTGGTGCCATGTGATACTAAGATATTACAACTCTTTGTCTTTAGTAGTTCATATAACCTAAAAGAGCATTTGTACAGTTGTTCCTTAAAAGATGTCTATATGCTTATATGTTTGAATCCTTAGAGATTTGTGCAAAGCTAATCCTTAATTATTCAAAACTATATGTTCACCTCCAAATTAGACCCTATAATGTCTTGTGACACGAAATCCCATGTAACCCACTCAGCCAAAGAGTTGGTACCCAGATGGTAAAAGTACTAATGTAAGACCAACATGTCTTAGGTTCGAAACCCCCCAGCCATGGGATGAATGAATGGCCAATTTTTTAAATAAAAACCCACTCATATGCTTTTGTAACATACTTATAACACATAACATGACTAAATGCACATGTCAATTGTTGGTCTTTAGCCTTGGTAAATCACACTTCAATATTATATATTCTATCTTAATGACTTCAGATCGGTACAATTGTCATTACATAGCTCTAAATCCTACTTTATCTACTTAATACTTCTATTACTTGGAAATGTGACTATGTTGCATGAATTTGATATAATATGACTAGTTATGATCTTACATGGTTAAACCTTGATGTAGATCCAAATATCATGATTCTCCTACTTCTAAGTTAGAGTTAGACTTATCTTGTAGTACTCATAATGTAGATGGTTCACTTAGACCCAACGTTTAGTGTCGATGCTTATACTATGTTGACTCAATGCATGCATGTTTTACAATGTGAGACCCCTAAACTTGCTTAAAGTGTTGAACATGTTTAATTACCATAATTGAGTGATTTAAACTTAATATAACATTGTTATATGTTTTGGTATCATGTGATAATCTTAAGTTTCAAATTTGGTCCAATTTGGACATTGTTTGTGCAAGTTATACAATTTTATGCACATTTTGGACTTTTATGCAATTTACCCAAATAGGTGTTTATTTGCAATTTGTCTCATGCATCATCGAACTTATATGTCTCCTTACCATTCTTGAGCATTTTGGGCCATGGGGAACCTAGTTGAACCTTGGTTTGGAGGTGTTTTCTTCAAGGGTATTTTAGGGTTTACCCCTTTATGGATGAGCTACCTTTAGGAGCTATCAACCAATGGTTTATTTGAATGGCTTGGAAATCCAAAAAACGGTGTCTAATCAGGTATCCATGAACGTTGGGAGATCTTATTGTGTGGCTACTTGTATATCCATAATAGTTTAAAGCCATGGACACATGGAGAGCTATTAGGACACCTTAACATTTTCTCTTTCTTTATCCATAAACCTTATATATTTATCCTTTAGCTCAAAAATGAAACCTTTAGACTCTTATCTCTTCCTTCCTCTCCATAAATTCATCTTTCACCTTCTTGGGGTAGAATAGAGTGCCCAAGGTATAAGAAGATAGCCAACCTTCTTGTTGAAGCATTTAGGATTCAAATCTACCCTTATCTAGGGTTTGCAAAGCTTCCTTTTGGTGATCTTGGCCTAAACTAGTAAGTATCTCCTTCTCTTCTTCGTTTCTTTTGTTGTTCCTCTTTCTCCTACCTTATTCCTAGACGGAACCTTGTTGTTCCATGGCAAAGTTTACTCTTAAGCTTAAGGAACTTATCTTTCTTGCTCCCTTCACCTAGGGTTTATTCTGTTTCTTGGAAGAGAAGCTTACTTGGCCAAATTCAGACCTAAAGCTAGGATTTTTTACATTCTTTGCTCAAATTTTCTTGCTTCTTGGACTCTGATCTTCTTCCTAGAGGAGAGTTTTATAACTCTTCACTTTTATTACATACTACAAGCTTTATTACTCATGTTCTTTCTCTAAAATGAAGATCTATGCATAGAGAAGTTGTTCTTGCTTAGGATTTCAAATTTAATGTTGTTCCTTGATTAGTTTCCAGTTCTATATGAGCCTAAAATCAAGTTCACGACCTTCTTTATGTATAGTAAGACTTCATCCTTTCTTACATACCAACCAATGGTTCTAAGTACCTATCAAACGATGACATATACTTAGCATTTTAGGCTGATTTTCAATTTTATACATGAACCGATGGATGACATTATACTAGAACTGATGGAGATGCCTTTTTGGCAACTTATGGTAATAATAAATGATTTTCAACTAATGGTCACACCTTAGGTTAGTTCTAGACTCTTTTCAAAGCTCAATGATCAATGGTTTAGTGCCCTAAAGATGACATGAACCAAGGGTGGTTTTTAGCTCAACATCTGATGGTGTTCAATGATGGTAGTATTGACCCCATCAGCCGGTGGTGACATAATGTGTCACAACTGATGGTGGTTCAGGTTACCACACGATGGTGTAACTAGGTATCATGATTTGCTTCAATTAATCCCTAAATTGATGGCTTCTTTGGTTATATATATCCAAGGGTTAAACCTACATATCAACTGATAGTTTAGAAATGTTAAACTTGATCCAATGGTTGTGAATGGATGCTTCAACATCCAATGGTTTAGAATGAAGTATATAGTATAATGTTTTGGTTCTAATGATGATAATTCTATGGTCAATATCCTTAAATTTGTAGTCATACCTTTACCCTCAGATGGATATAATTGATAATCACCATAATGAGTTAATGGGTAAACCTAATGAAATATAGCTTGTTACACCTATCCTTAATGTAACTAAGTGATGGTGATAAATTGTAATCAGTCCTCTTTAATGATTAATAGAATAATATAATACTCTCTTATTATTTTTGAAACCCTAGTATGCTATAATTTTATGGTTTTACCTTGAGTTATGCTTAGATCCAGAATTGAGGATAGTATGGAACTTTATGGTGATGCTTCACCTTGTGTATCCATGATCCTATGGGGACACCATGAGATAGGGTTTGGGTATGAATTTTGATTTGTAGCATCAATGTGACTTATCGTGTTACTCATAACCCTAATACCATTAGGTGATGGTGATTAAACATGATTAGCCTCTCGTGAATGATTAATAGAATAATGGAGCATTCTCTTGTTATTATTGAAACCCTAGTATGTTATAAATTTGATGGTTACACCTTGAGTTATTCATGGATCCATACTTGAGGGGGGTATGGAAGATGATGGTGATGCTTTATCTTATGTATCCATGATTGTATGGGGATGCCATGAGTTAGGGTTTGTGTATGAGTGTTGAACTATAACTTCACTGTAATCTAAACCTAACCCTAATGCAAATGGATGATAGTGGTCATTTATGTTATCCTTTCTTGAATGATTAATATAGTGATGGAATATCCTTCCTAGTTATTGATTATAACTCTAATGTGTTAATTGGTGGTCATCATTGCTTTATGATTTATTCTTTCATATGCTGAACTTGAACACTACAAGTGTGATGATTTCCAATCATATCTAGGTTCCTTATATGTTCATATAATAAAGGAATGCTATCAATTGCAAAGATAACCCTATAATATTATATTGTGAACATCTTTTAGTTTTTTAATGCAATATCATGTTCAACCCATGTATTACATGTGTGTTGATGCTTTATGAAGCCTTATTATAAGCCATGGAAAGATAATGATGAACTTGTAGGGAATGATGTGATGGTCTTAATGCCCTTTGGGCATGGTTGGGCCCTGAGTGAGGTGTAATCCTCTTATGGTGACAATGATTGATACCCTGTGATATGGTGATAAGGATTTAAATAATGTGATGGTATGATGAAAAGTGCAGTCTCATGAATGTTAATGAATAATACCATATGATAATGAGTTGAGGAACAATGCCTCATACATTTTATATCTTTTGAAGTTGTTATACTTATATGGTTGCTAGAAGTGAATTAGAGTTTGTATGTTCACTTTTTTGATGCAACCTTAATTCACCTAATTGCCATGATTAATCAAATGGAAACCCTAATCATGTAGTTGTCTTGTACCATAGATCCATTCCAGTGTCAGAACTTGTTGGATGGAAAAACAAGTAATTCCTAAGAGAAACTCAGAGCACATATTTTTTAGCATGTGGGGGCGCCTATTCAAGAGTATCTCCTAGTGTCCACAATTGCAGGTTATGGAGGATGACTGCATTCATGCCTCGGATACTGTGAAATGTGAAAGGCAGCAGTATAACTACAAGATGCCTCTTATAGAATGGACATGTGTGATCTAATTCTATAGAGTTGTGACCTATACCAAGACAGGCTAGTTGTTTTTAGATTGACTACATGTCGTTGTTGGCAGTTGACTATTTTGTCTCTGCATTATCTCTCATACTGAACGAGAGTGGTTGGTGAGATCATGGAGTTTGACTCTTCCATAGATCTTGTATGGCACTGATTTTCACTTGAAAGTGGTCATTTGGATCTAGGTGGTACAACCCAAATCCTCAGGGCATCAATAAAAGATGCAATACAGTCATATGACATATCTAGTTAGGGTTATATACAACACCTCACATTGGATGATAACCCTTGTTTGTTCTCATTGCATAGATATAATGTTTAGTGCATTAAAAGATAGTAGATATGCTTATGTTGTGTATATGCTCATGTTATGTGTACATACAGTAGCCATTTTTAAGTTGATAGAGATAATAACATTGTTGGCTATGATTTTGACATTAGTTATCACATGATACTAGCTATGCTTATATTGCTAGCTATGCGTTTGTAATTAGAGATGCCTATAATTCTAATCTTGCTTATGAAGACAGTTGCGCTTATGTTATTAGCTCTACTTATGATGTTGATATGTTCAACTTGTTAGACATGCTAATGTTGTTAGCTATTGTTATGACCCACTCTGAATTAACTAGTAAGCACATCGATTAGTACATCATTATGATGATTTAAGTTGAATTAAGTATACATATGAAATTTGTACTTTGATCATGTGTTACTAATTAATTTGGATGATTTCATGCTTTGAGGGTGTAGAGGACCTCGTGCTTGAAACGTTACAAGAGAAATCACCTCAATCGGACATCCGAGGTGAAAGTTATAGCATTCTTAAGAACTAGGGTTTGGTTTTTGTAATTTTCCCAATAATATATCCATTTATTTGGGTCGGCTACCCCTCTTCTCCTTTATCTGTTCCCGATAGAACAGGAAAACGCAGAGCGGCGCTCAGCGCCTGATCAACAACTGAAAGGGGGGGGATCGATGGGGCGATTTGGGCGCCCATAGCTTCGATCTAGTTGGCCGAGCTCCAGGCGGCCTCTGTCCTCCCTTTCCCTTCTTCACCCTTCCCCTTGCGCGCCCTAACACAGCTGTCCAACTACGGCGTTGGCCCACAGCTGCAGCAGCAGCTTCACCATCCATGAAGAAGGAGGAAGAACAATTGATTTTTGGGCTTGTTTACTTCGGTTCAACATCGCCCAGCCTCCGCCGTCATCTCCTTCTTCTTCTCTTCCATTACCTCTCCTTCTCCACGCCCTAGCGGCGCCCAAGCAGCAAGGGATGGTGCCCATAAAAGCAGTGGCTAGCTGCAGTTGCAGCTGCGGCACCAGCAACTAGGAGCCTGATTGGCATGAGCAGCAGCCCCAAATGGCCGCCCCGATTCCATCCTTGTAGTCCCTGCTCGGATTCATAGCCGACAGATACAACAGCCCTAGCAATTTTCTCTTCCACCTGTACGTGGGGTGAAGAGTTGCAGAAGTAGGTTCGGCCAGGGGCCATCTAAGGCGCAAGCTAGCACCTAAAATCAACGCCAATGAGTTCATCCTGAGGTCCAGATCTAGGATCTGTAGCCAAGCCGTGAGCAGCAACACCCCAGCCAAAGTTCTACTTCTACCTGGTATATGTGTGTGCACAGTTCGTTTGCAACAGGTTCAAATTGGGCGATTCCAAGGTTGAAGACAACCTCTGGACGCATTTCTAGACGGATCTGGGTGATTCGAATTAGGTGAGTAGGAGTTCATTTAGTTATCATCATTTAACTCCTTCGTTGGAATTTTTCGGTAAATTGTGCATTTTTGCACTAATATCAGTGGCAATCAGGCGTTTTATCGGTATTTGATGAAACTTGAATTTTATTTTATAAATTGCTACTGTATGATTATACATGATATAGAATAGCTTCGGATCAGTGTAGAACAGTTCAATGATTTTATTTGGTACAATGGAAACCAAAAGTGCTTGATACAATTACTTGAATAGAAATACTGTTGTGTATGTTTTGGATAATTTAGATATTTGACTAGCTCTGAGAATGCTTTTGTACCGGTTGAGTAGTTTGTTGAATGTGAGTAGTAGTTCATTCAAAAATCATTATTTAACTCAAACTAAATGCTTAATTTCTTCTGTATCAGTTGGTATAACTTCTAAACAGTGTAATACATACAATAGAGTATGTTAGATTCATTGGAACTTGAAATACGCAATATGCTTAATGAAAATGATGAAATTTCCTGTATTATGGTTGCAATGTACTTGTTGATTTAAAAATGGATATTTAGCATGGAAACTGGATAAATGATACTGAATCATGTTTAAGGATGACAAATGTTATATATGTGCTTCAAGAAATGTTCAGAATGTGCAGTAAGTATGGAATGTGATATTCTTGTTTTAAATGGTGATATGTTAATCAGTTAATAGACTTAGGTGCCCCAACACCGTAGAACCCCATTGCGCGGTCTGTACCTTTGGGGTGAAACGACCGATCTAGCCCTGAGTCTAGATGGTTGGCGACCAGTGTTCAACAATAATCCGTGCGTGTGTCACGGTGGCACTGGAGTATTATACGGTTATCCAACACCAACCAGTTGAGTAATTCTGGTGGTAACCCAGTGTTGACTCCATGTGCCTGTGTACTCAGGTTAGAGGAGGAGTCTAGAGCACTCAGAGTTAGTGCAGTGAGGCCCTTGAGTGCCTAGGAACTGCAGTGAGGCCCTTGAGAGCCTGAGAGTGCTGTGAGGCCCTTGAGTGCCTGAGGCCCTTGAGAGCCTGAGAGTCCTGTGCAGACCAGGACGGGAAGTCAGACTTAGCATTTCCCGGGTGTGTCGCTAAGTCTTGTACGGTGGGATCGTAGTTCGCTACAGATCTTCATATGTAGAGTGCACTGCATATGTTTGGGGCATAATAATATAAATATGTAATCATATAGGATCACAGTAAATTAATATTATCTGAACTTTTGTGCCAATTCATTATATCTGTTTATTGGTTTAAATTATCTGTTGTTGCATAGAAATGCGATTATATTCTGTAATCTGCTATGTCATTAGAACTGCTCTGCTTGTACTGTATTTATGTTTATTTCAATTTTATAAACCTGATGAGTTGTTTAGTGATAGCTAAATGAAATGCTATTCACTGAGCGAGTAGGCTCATACCTCTACTCAAACATTTTCAGGTTATCAACATCACAGGAATCTGAAGGATCCGTTCAACCTAACGCTCGGTCTGTAGAAGGTTTATGTAGTTAGTAGTTAGAGGTCTCTTAGTCTTTCCCCTCGATTTTTGGAACATGGTGTGGGTGAGAGAGAATGTGTATAAAGATGTAAATTAACTGTTATGCCTTATTTTACGTCGGACAATGTAATATGCTGTAGACTTTGTTTATATTACTAGTCAGTTTAATAAAAATGCTTCCGCAAATTGTTTAGCTTCATTTTACAGCATAAATCAGTTTATCTTTTTAATGTCTTTAAAATGGTTTAAAAAGTTATGAGAGGTTTGGCTTGTGAGTAATCCCTCCGTCGCGCCCTAATCTCGTGGATTGAGGTTAGTGTGAGATCGGGGTGTGACATCTTGGTATCAGAGCATAGGTTGAGTACATGGTTACTCTAAGTCAAGGTCAGGGGACGACAAGAGACCAATAGGATTAGGACTTAAGTGTCTTCCTTCTAAATGCAATTTTCTAACAAGAAGTGTTCTGTTATACTATTGCAGATGGCAGGAAGAGGACGTGGTCACGAGAACTAAGTAAAGAGTTTATGTTGAATCTTCAGGGATCATTAGGGTTGAAAGATAGAGTTATAAGTGAGACGAATAATAAATGATGAGTTTTAGCTCTGGAAGGTCTGAGTGTTTAGATACCCTGGCCAGGTGTCTGAATACTTAGATTGACCAGTATCAAGCTACTCTGTCTGTTCTTTTCTGGATGCCCTGGCCAGGTATGCAGAGGAAGGATGGGCTAGAGAGAAACCCTAGAAATCTTAGGGTTATGAGATAAGAAATTAATGTAGAAATAAGAGATTACATATAAGATGCGATTCAACTCTGATATATTATTTCTTATTTGATTTAAAGATCACTAGAAATGCTTTTATATGCATAAAATTAGAATTTTCAGTTTGTAAAGCAAATAAGATTCTTTTATATTGTTGTGTCATGAAGTGAATTGTTTAGTGTTTGTTTTCTTTGTATTAATGTAGACCGGAAATTATGTTTAAATGAGTTTTCCCTAAGTGGATATTCTTTCCACATGTTTAAGATTAATAGGGGTTGATTAATCTCGAGTAGCTCTTGGCTTCAGGACTACAGGTTCGGCCTGGTCCGGCTGGCAGGATGCGTTACTGGGATCTAATGACTCCTATTAACAGTAAAATAAGAGTAGACTCTGGGTGAATTAGACCCGTAACATAGTGAGAATGTATATACACTAGGATGTTTTAACTATGATAAGAAGTCTAAATGTTCTTTTGTCTTGAAAATTTGGGTTTGAGAAGCATAGACCCTAATCGGCCCAAAATAGGGTTTTGATGATACATAAACACAAAATTTGATAAATAGAATGTCTCACTAAATGATTTTTAGTATTTTATGTGTAACTCTGATTTGGCTAAAATTTGGATATGATTTGGATATATAAAATGTGAACAATATTGGAAAATATCAGAATTTTTGAAGAATGTTCTGACCTGTTTATCGGCCGAGTTTCAAACTCGACCGATCACATTTTCAGAATGATATAGCAGTGTGGTAATTGAATTTTATCTTTTTATTTATATCCAATTGATCTCAAATTTTAACTGTGCTTGAAAAACACAATTTTATACACTCTGTTAAATTGGCGTAATTTTGAAATGACTTTTGATCTCTACAGTGAGGGTGTCGGCCGAGTTTACAACTCGACCGAATCTGCTGCAGACTGCAATATAACAGTGCACTGTTTGATTTTTAGTTATTTATTGGTAATTAGAAATGATCTCAAATTTTTATTGGAGGTCTGAAACTTCATTAGTTATAACATATAAAATTTCCAGAATTTTTGGAGCTTCTGTTAGCTATTTAATAAACGACTTACAGAAACTATTGTGAAAACTGAATTTTCAGCCAGTATAATTAAAATTGAGTGTTGGGTTAATATGCTATTGACCCAAGCAGCTCAAATTGATCTATATGATCGACCACACACACACACAATAATGCTATGATACTGATATGGACCAAAACCCTAGAATGATTAGAGTTGTAGTAGTTCAAGGGATATCACTAGTGATTTAACCTTGAATACTAGTATCTCTGTAAATTAAGACCTTGAGATTTGATCTATGTAAAGTAAGCGGGTAGTGACAGTAATCTAGGGTTTTAAGGTAGTTAATCTGAATGGTACATGAACAACATGAAATGACTTAGAGAAAAGAGTAAAACATAAACCTAAAATGTAACTATAAGAAAGTAGCATAGAAATCGGAGTATTATCCGATATATGATCTAAAGATAGCTGATGTAGTTCATGTTTTTAAGACATGGCGTCACTATCTTTATGATGTGACAATAGATTACCACCATGGTAAAGAGAATGTGGTGAATGATGCTTTCAGCAGAAAGTCAATTTCAACAGCTAATGCATTCTCTATGACAGGTTTCAATAGAGACCTGTTAGTAGAAATGTGGGAGTTGAACTTAGACTTAGGGGTGACAACACAGAGTGATTTGATTGTACAGATGTAAGTTAAGCCTACTTCTTATGATCAGATCAAGGAACTACAATAGGGTGATAGTGAGTTAAACCAGACCATGCATGACATGATAGGAGGAAAAGAGACCAGAGTTTAAGTTTTTAATATGATAAGGTGTTGTATTAGCATGACATGTTGTGTGTACCTCGAGATAGTGAGTTGAAAGGAAAAGATTCTTATGGAAGTGTATGTATTGATGTATGCTATGCTTTCAGGAAACACTAAGATGTATATGAATCTCAAGAAGTTGAAATGGATGGTCAGATATGCAGAAGGATGTAGCTGAGTACGTGGTTAGAAGTAGTGTGTGCCAGTAGGTTAAGGCTGAACCCTAGAAATCTACAGCTACCTTGTAATCTTTTTTCTATGCCTGAATGGGAATGGGAACATATCACAATGGATTTTGTGATAGGGTTGCCCAAGACACCTAGAGGTTATGATTTGATATGAATGATTGTGGATAGACTAATTTAGTCTGCTTACTTTCTTCATATTAAGTCAACCTTTGATGTTTCGAAACTTGACTAAGAAATACATGGATGGAATAATTAGGTTGCTTGGTAATCCAGTTTCAATCATATCATATTGAGATCCTAAGTTCACATTTAGGATTGTAGAAACAGTTGCATCGTGCTTCGGGCACAAAGTTAAGATTCAATATAACCTTTTCAACCGCAGACGGATGGCCAGTCTGAGAGAACCATTCAGACTCTTGAGGACATGCTGAGAGCATGTGTTTTGCTTTTCAGTGGAAGTAGGGATGAACATTTAAGTCTTATAGAGTTTGCTTAGTGTGAATGTTGAGTTTAGAAATACACAACTGATAATGGTACAGTTTGGGTATAAACCCAGACAATACAGATTTAGTAAACCATTAGATGCATGATTTCAAGATAGTAAGATAGCATTAAAATATGCAAATAAACCTAGTTGCATGCTTCCTGTTATGTTAATGTGTATGACTTAAAATTTACATGAATTGACACATTTCTCTGAGATATTATTAGAAATTCTCAAGTACTATTAAATATTTGTGTTATGATACGTAAATAACTCTTAATTGAGTTATCTGATGCATAAACCAGGAATTTGGTTAATATGCACATTCTTCGAGAAATTTCAGATAATTGAAAAATAGTACAGATGGTTTCTTATAGGTGAAGTAAATTACTCTTATTGGTGTAATAAGATGTTCAATTACATGAATTCAGTATGTATGTGCCAAAATTGATTTGAGTTTGGGATATTTATGAATTTTAAATCTGCCTGCATGCATGATATAAAGATTACTCAGTAATTACAATGATTTTGAATATACTGCTCTGCCAGTTCTAGAATGATACCGTATTGTGATTTGAATTGCAATCAAATAGATGAGATAACGAAAACCCTAAGAATAGGGTGTTGCCATGTGACAAGTGAATGAGATAACCCTAAGAATAGGGTGTTAGCATGTGATGAATGAATAAGGCAAATGAAACCCTAAGGATAGGGTGTACGATGAATCAAGTATTTTGATATCAATTTTCAGTATGAGATGTAGTGATGTTTAACAGCTAAATTGCATGATTTTATTTTAGTACCAATTGACATGCATTCTGTTTATTTAAGAATTTTAGTTTGTCTGCATGTATAGTATGATAATTCCTCAGTAATTATCATGAATTGAGATACTGTTATAACAGTTCTACAAAGACAATGTTTTGTGGTTTGATCTGGAGTCAGATCAGATGTGTCCTATGTTGAGGGACCAATGCAGATAGTTGATCAGAGGATCAAGAAACTCAAAAATCATGAGAAACCCTTAGAGAAGGTTTTGTGGAAAAAACTATAACCTAGAGGGAGCCACATGAGAAGTTTTGGGTTTGATGTGCGTAACAAGTTTCCTTTTCTCTTTTAGGAATTTCGGGACGAAATTCTTATAAGGGAGGTGAAAAACTACTAGAGGGGGGTGAATAGAGTTTTTGAATTATTTTTACAATTTATTGAATTCAAACAACCAGAATTGAAATTGGAAGAAAGAGACAGGTGTTTAGAGTGGTTCCAACTATAGCAAATACTATAGTTGTCAGTCCACTACCCGGTTGCTTACCCAACCGGGATTTGAAAGTATTTATTTTATTACCTCTCGAGGATTTATACAAAATACAATACTTTCCTTTACACCCTTTGAACAGCCTTCACTTGAAGTAGGTGCACCAACTTTGAGGTAGCCTTCTTTGAAGTAACTCCAAGCTCCACCTTGAAGTAGCCTTCCTCTCTAGAAGTAACCTCCCGTTGCACCAGCCTTCTGAAGTAGCTCAAAGTCTCCTTCTTCGCCAAGAAGATCTTCACCCTCTCCAATCCTCAGCCTCCAACCTAGGAGTAGCAAGGAGAGTACAAACAATAATAGGGAACAAGAAAGAAAAAGGAAATTACAACTTATCCTTTGTAGCCCAAGGCTTGATTTGCCTAGATCAAGCGTATAGATCTCATAACCAAGTGTGTGGACTTGTGATTGCAGTGGGTAGGAGATACTAGCCTATAGGACACGAATTATGAGCTAAGAAATGAAATGGCCAATTGTCACAATGCTCAAATTGCTCACAAACAGATTGCTCAAAGTATGCTCAAGGATTTCTCAAGTGTAGCAAGTATATTTGAGTGTCCTATGGCATGTCCTATTTATAGGAATGGCCTAAGGATGCTTAAGGACGTTCTAGACAACTTCTAGGGGTTTCTAAGTGCTTAACTAGCCGTTAGGTACAAAGTTGTTGCTTTAACAACGGCTAATTAATTAATTCTGCAGTTGCTGTCAGAGACCGTCTCGGTCGAGGAATGGTCGACCGAGACACCTACTCGGTCGAACTTTTGTCGACCGACAGGCACTCTGGACCAAGTGATTTGCAATGTCTTTCTCCAACTGCCAACTAACTTGTCTGTTGTGTCTAACGGCTACTTTGCATCTTTCTCGGTCGAGAAGATTGTCGACCGAGAGTGTCTCGGTCGAGGAGTTTGTCGACCGAGATTGATCCTGTTTCAATGTTTCAATTTAGGCACTAATTATATGTATGAGTGTGCATATGTGATCCTATTCGAAGGGGATGACTTATCTAAATGTGATGTTTAGCTAGGGAAGATCTAACGCTTGATTTACATGCAATCTAAGTACTTGTACATTATATATTTGTACAAGTTTTTACAAAGCGATTACATTGTATGAAAACATAAATGTAAGCATATGGATTTCCCTAGTTGCTTTGGCATCCACCATAATCCTGCACACTCAAGTAGCTTGTTAGATCAATAAGAATGAAATGTTTGTCATAATCAAAACAAAGGGATTTATAGATGTCCATTTAGCCAACAATCTCCCCCTTTTTGAAGATGACAAACATTTCCTAAATATAAAAATAAAGGAAATATAAACCATATGAGTTTCATACCTTTAGATTACCTTTTGTAGCTTTTCCTCTTGTTTATAAAATGTGTGCTTATTATTCCCCTTGAATTATGGAACATGAAATCCAATTCACTAGGGAATATAGCAACTTTCAATGTAAAGCCAAGAGTTTATTTATGAAACTCATTGATTGAGTTTTTATAAGTTTTTGTTTTATATTTATTTCTCCCCCTTTGTCATTTCAAAAAGATATCCATTTAGAAATAAAAACTCCCCCTTAATTAGATGTCCCATCAAATCTAATGAAAAAGATGTCCATTAAAAACCAAAATATCATGATGCAAATAAGAGTTTTTTGTTTAAGTAGCACAAATATCATTTTTATGAAATTCATAGATTTCTTCATAACCAAGAGTAAAAATACTAAGGTCGTAACAAGCTCCAAATGATGTTTGCAATGTTTTTGTAAGCTTCTCAATCAAATAATCAAATTTGTTTCTATGAGCTCCCCCTTAATCTTATACTATGCTCCCCAAGATATAAGTATTTTGCAATAGATGTCATTTTAGCCATAACTTTGACTTTTGGGTATTTGCAAAGATGTTCATGCTTTTTTATTTACTTGTATTTATTACTCCCCTTATTTTGTATGCTCTACAATAGTCTTATAATCCAAATCTAAATGATGCCAAAAAATTATCCATTATTAAGATAAGTAATTTCATTACAAGCATGAAAAGATAGCCAAATCATGAAAAGATAACCCATTTATTACAATTTTGCAAAGATTCCATTACAACTAATACAACTCCACATCTCACTGGAAAGACTTAAGAATTACATCAACATCAGGGTATTTCCCAAGAAACGGTTCAGCTCCATAATACTGGACCAATGTTTGCCACTCCAGAGCACCTGTCTTGGTTAAGGCATATGCCTCCAAGAAGGTTGGAACACGATCAAATCGGAAATGAGCAGCAATATCTTGTAGTTGCATTGATGAAAACTGAGTATGCGTGAGATCAGTAGATGGTGGAGGTGGAGGTTGATAGTAGTTGTAAGATGGGTTATATGGATTGAGCATGCCAGGATTTAAAGAGTAGGGATATTCATCTGGTTGGTTTGGAGAAAGAGTTTGCATTCTTTGGTTTAGATAAGTCATGGCATGATGGTTATAATCTAATTGTTTACTAAGATGATATTGTGACCCAGCAACATAGGTTAGAGTGTTTTGGATGGGGTCATAGGGTAGGCTGGTAGGAGGAGGTGGAGGTGCTATATCTTGTGTAGATGTTTCTCCTTCTACCCTAGCCCTCTTATGACCGAAATCAATCCCCATTTTTTCTACAGTATTCTTACTTATTTTTTGTGGTCTACGCTTCCATGTATATCCCATATCCTCAAGTTGGGTCTTAAGGAAATGTTGAGTAATTTGGCATACAAAATCAGCATATGGAGGATTTCCAGAAAACTCAAGCATGTTTTTAAGAATGATGCGGATAAAATTTGTGGGAATGCGTTGGATAATGGCATATATTAGACACATACGAAAAATAGGAACTTCAGACTTATTGGCTCTAGGATGTATGTTTGTTGAAACAATAAGGTTTACAATCCTAGCAGCTGGTTTGAGATTTATAGCATAGTATGTGCCTCTATCTTCATGACAGGTTGTATTGGATTGAAAAATGGTCCTTTTGATGTCACTAAGACTAATGGTATGGTTATCTTGGGTAAATTGATTAAGTGGGTTCCCAGATGTAAGGTCAGGTGTGTCTTGATATTCATATAATTATTGTGTCAAAACTTATTTTAGGTCGATTTTGACTACGACCACAGCGCCCCTTGGTCAAATTTCATTTTAACCAAGAGGCAAGTTTGCAGATTTTCAAATTGAACATATCGAGTATAATATCTGCATAAAATTTGATTGAGTATCAAGTTGAAGCATACTACTTGATATAAGTCTTAAATGAAGGCTCAATTTATATCTCAATTCTTCAAAGATACTGATTTAGAGATTTTGTCTTATGTGTTGCAAGCAATATAACCAATAAATCATTTTGCTTGCCGAATATTATCATGGATCCATGCATATAATTTATCATTATCTATGCGTACAAAATTTTTGAAAGTATATCCATGATGTAATGATAACAGCAATAGTATATAACAGCAAAATTTGTAGGGATGATTTTCCATTCATCAATCACAAATAGATAGCAATTTCATTAATTTTTCAAAGAATTTCAGCAATTTTGCAACAGACTGGAAATCAGTGACATACTCGGTCGACAATTTCTCGACCGACAGTGTCTCGGTCGACAGTCTCTCGACCGACAATATTTCTGGAACTGTTAATTGCTTCCAAATAAAACATAACTATGCAAGTTAAATAAATAGATACTTAAATTTATTTGTTATCCCATTATGTTGAGTTGAGATAGACGTAGAAATATGCAACTAAGGTTCTTGGTCATATCTCAACTTGATTCTGTTCATTTAGTTTGGAGGTTTTGGAACCCAAACTAACTCGACATCTTTTCTCTTGTAAGGGCATGAAAAAGAATAGTGACCAAGGCGCAAACAATAATGACAGCATATCGAGTCAACCTCATATCTTTTTCTATGGTTGTGTTCTGTGTTGTCCTTGGGTGAAAATGTTCCTTTAGGTACATATATATATTGATGGGTTTGTGACTTTCTCCAACTAGGTTGTTGATAGGATTTCCCTTTAGGCTTGTAACCTAGTCCTCTTCTCCCAATTTGATGATAGGAATTATCTAAGATTTGATCAAGAATGCCATTATTATTCAAATTACTAACTTTTTGTTGTAACTTGGCAATCTCTTCCATTCTCTTCTTGATATCTAGTTTTGCTTGATCTAGATTAGATGACAATGAATTTCTTTCTTTGACAATAGAATCATAATCTAGATGGTTGCATAAAATGGGTTGTTTTTTAAGATCATTCACTTGACTTTGCAAATTATTCTTCTCTAAAGAAAGTAGATTACAATTTGCCTCTATAGATTTTATCTCAATATCATGATCTTCAATGATCTTTTTAAGATCTTCATTTTCGAATGTAATAGCAAGAAGCTTAGCATGTAAATCATCATTTGCTTTATTAGATTTCTTTAATTTCTTCTTGCATTCAACATATTTAATATGTGTTTCTTCAAGGCTAGCAACTAGTTCTTCTTTAGATAAATCAAAAAGACTTACCTCTTCTTCTTCTTCCTTGCTAGTTGTAGCAATGAGACAGTCTTTGTTCTCATCTTCTTTCTTTGATCTCCATGGGCATCTAGTTGTTATGTGGCTTGTTCCTAAGCACCAATTGCAACATGTTGTAGTTTTGTCCAAGCAACACCTTTTGTTGTGATTGTAATCACCATTTCCCTCCATTCTTCAAGACTTGGTTAGGGTTCCTTGAAGCCTGCTCTGATACCAGTTGAAAACTACTAGAGGGGGGGTGAATAGAGTTTTTGAATTATTTTTACAATTTATTGAATTCAAACAACCACAATTGAAATTGGAAGAAAGAGACAGGTGTTTAGAGTGGTTCCAACTATAGCAAATACTATAGTTGTCAGTCCACTACCCGGTTGCTTACCCAACCGGGATTTGAAAGTATTTATTTTATTACCTCTCGAGGATTTATACAAAATACAATACTTTCCTTTACACCCTTTGAACAGCCTTCACTTGAAGTAGGTGCACCAAATTTGAGGTAGCCTTCTTTGAAGTAACTCCAAGCTCCCCCTTGAAGTAGCCTTCCTCTCTAGAAGTAACCTCCCGTAGCACCAGCCTTCTGAAGTAGCTCAAAGTCTCCTTCTTCGCCAAGAAGATCTTCACCCTCTCCAATCCGCAGCCTCCAACCTAGGAGTAGCAAGGAGAGTACAAACAATAATAGGGAACAAGAAAGAAAAAGGAAATTACAACTTATCCTTTGTAGCCCAAGGCTTGATTTGCCTAGATCAAGTGTATAGATCTCCTAACCAAGTGTGTGGACTTGTGATTGCAGTGGGTAGGAGATACTAGCCTATAGGACACGAATTATGAGCTAAGAAATGAAATGGCCAATTGTCACAATGCTCAAATTGCTCACAAACAGATTGCTCAAAGTATGCTCAAGGATTTCTCAAGTGTAGCAAGTATATTTGAGTGTCCTATGGCTTGTCCTATTTATAGGAATGGCCTAAGGATGCTTAAGGACGTTCTAGACAACTTCTAGGGGTTTCTAAGTGCTTAACTAGCCGTTAGGTACAAAGTTGTTGCTTTAACAACGGCTAATTAATTAATTCTGCAGTTGCTGTCAGAGACCGTCTCGGTCGAGGAATGGTCGACCGAGACACCTACTCGGTCGAACTTTTGTCGACCGACAGGCACTCTGGAACAAGTGATTTGCAACGTCTTTCTCCAACTGCCAACTAACTTGTCTGTTGTGTCTAACGGCTACTTTGGATCTTTCTCGGTCGAGAAGATTGTCGACCGAGAGTGTCTCGGTCGAGGAGTTTGTCGACCGAGATTGATCCGGTTTCAATGTTTCAATTTAGGCACTAATTATATGTATGAGTGTGCATATGTGATCCTATTCGAAGGGGATGACTTATCTAAATGTGATGTTTAGCTAGGGAAGATCTAACGCTTGATTTACATGCAATCTAAGTACTTGTACATTATATATTTGTACAAGTTTTTACAAAGCGATTACATTGCATGAAAACATAAATGTAAGCATATGGATTTCCCTAGTTGCTTTGGCATCCACCTTAATCCTGCACACTCAAGTAGCTCGTTAGATCAATAAGAATGAAATGTTTGTCATAATCAAAACAAAGGGATTTATAGATGTCCATTTAGCCAACAGGAGGGAGATTGTTATGACCTCCTCTGAATTAACTAGTAAGCACATCGATTAGTACATCATTATGATGATTTAAGTTGAATTAAGTATACATATGCAATTAGTACTTTGATCATGTGTTACTAATTAATTTGGATGATTTCATGCTTTGAGGGTGTAGAGGACCTCGTGCTTGAAACGTTACAAGAGAAATCACCTCAATCGGACATCCGAGGTGAAAGTTATAGCATTCTTAAGAACTAGGGTTTGGTTTTTGTAATTTTCCCAATAATATATCCATTTATTTGGGTCGGCTACCCCTCTTCTCCTTTATCTGTTCCCGATAGAACAGGAAAATGCAGAGCGGCGCTCAGCGCCCGATCAACAACTGAAAGGGGGGGGTCGATGGGGCGATTTGGGCGCCCATAGCTTCGATCTAGTTGGCCAAGCTCCAGGCGGCCTCCGTCCTCCCTTTCCCTTCTTCACCCTTCCCCTTCCGCGCCCTAACACAGCTGTCCAGCTACGGCGTTGTCCCACAGCTGCAGCAGCAGCAGCTTCACCATCCATGAAGAAGGAGGAAGAACAATTGATTTTTGGGCTTGTTTGCTTCGGTTCAACATCGCCCAGCCTCCGCCGTCATCTCCTTCTTCTTCTCTTCCATTACCTCTCCTTCTCCATGCCCTAGCGGCGCCCAAGCAGCAAGGGATGGCGCCCATAAAAGCAGTGGCTAGCTGCAGTTGCAGCTGCGGCGCCAGCAACTAGGAGCCTGATTGGCGCGAGCAGCAGCCCCAAATGGCCGCCCCGATTCCATCCTTGTAGTCCCTTCTCGGATTCATAGCCGACAGATACAACAGCCCTAGCCATTTTCTCTTCCACCTGTATGTGGGGTTAAGAGTTGCAGAAGTAGGTTCGGCCAGGGGCCATATAGGGCGCAAGCTAGCACCTGAAATCGACGCCAACGAGTTCATCCTGAGGTCCAGATCTAGGATCTGTAGCCTAGCCATGAGCAGCAACACCCCAGCCAAAGTTCTACTTCTACCTGGTATATGTGCGTGCACAGTTCGTTTGCAACAGGTTCAAATTGGGCGATTCCAAGGTTGAAGACAACCTCTGGACGCATTTCTAGACGGATCTGGGTGATTCGAATTAGGTGAGTAGGAGTTCATTTAGTTATCATCATTTAACTCCTTCGTTGGAATTTTTCGGTAAATTGTGCATTTTTGCACTAATATCAGTGGTTATCAGGTGTTTTATCGGTATTTGATGAAACTTGAATTTTATTTTATAAATTGCTTCTGTATGATTATACATGATATAGAATAGCTTCTGATCAGTGTAGAACAGTTCAATGATTTTATTTGGTACAATGGAAACCAAAAGTGCTTGATACAATTACTTGAATAGAAATACTGTTGTGTATGTTTTAGATAATTTAGATATTTGACTAGCTCTGAGAATGCTTTTGTACCGGTTGAGTAGTTTGTTGAATGTGAGTAGTAGTTCATTCAAAAATCATTATTTAACTCAAACTAAATGCTTAATTGCTTCTGTATCAGTTGGTATAACTTCTAAACAGTGTAATACATACAATAGAGTATGTTAGAATCATTGGAACTTGAAATACGCAATATGCTTAATGAAAATGATGAAATTTCCTGTATTATGGTTGCAATGTACTTGTTGATTAAAAAATGGATATTTAGCATGGAAACTGGATAAATGATACTGAATCATGTTTAAGGATGACAAATGTTATATATGTGCTTCAAGAAATGTTCAGAATGTGCAGTAAGTATGGAATGTGATATTCTTGTTTTAAATGGTGATATGTTAATCAGTTAATAGACTTAGGTGCCCCAACACCGTAGAACCCCATTGCGCGGTCTGTACCTTTGGGGTGAAACGACCGATCTAGCCCTGAGTCTAGATGGTTGGCGACCAGTGTTCAACAATAATCCGTGTGTGTGTCACGGTGGCACTGGAGTATTATAGGGTTATCCAACACCAACCAGTTGAGTAATTCTGGTGGTAACCCAGTGTTGACTCCCTGCGCCTGTGTACTCAGGTTAGAGGAGGAGTCTAGAGCACTCAGAGTTAGTGCAGTGAGGCCCTTGAGTGCCTAGGAACTGCAGTGAGGCCCTTGAGAGCCTGAGAGTGTTGTGAGGCCCTTGAGTGCCTGAGGCCCTTGAGAGCCTAAGAGTCATGTGCAGACCAGGACGGGAAGTCAGACTTAGCATTTCCCGGGTGTGTCGCTAAGTCTTGTACGGTGGGATCGTAGTTCGCTACAGATCTTCATATGTAGAGTGCACTGCATATGTTTGGGGCATAATAATATAAATATGTAATCATATAGGATCACAGTAAATTAATATTATCCGAACTTTTGTGCCAATTCATTATATCTGTTTATTGGTTTAAATTATCTGTTGTTTCACAGAAATGCGATTATATTATGTAATCTGCTATGTCATTAGAACTTCCCTGCTTGTACTGTATTTATGTTTATTTCAATTTTATAAACCTGATGAGTTGTTTAGTGATAGCTAAATGAAATGCTATTCACTGAGCGAGTAGGCTCATACCTCTACTCAAACATTTTCAAGTTATCAACATCACAGGAATCTGAAGGATCTGTTCAACCTAACGCTCGGTCTGTAGAAGGTTTATGTAGTTAGTAGTTAGAGGTCTCTTAGTCTTTCCCCTCGATTCTTGGAACATGGTCTGGGTGAGAGAGAATGTGTATAAAGATGTAAATTAACTGTTATGCCTTATTTTATGTCGGACAATGTAATATGTTGTAGACTTTGTTTATATTACTAGTCAGTTTAATAAAAATGCTTCCGCAGATTGTTTAGCTTCATTTTACAGCATAAATCAGTTTATCTTTTTAATGTCTTTAAAATGGTTTAAAAAGTTATGAGAGGTTTGGCTTGTGAGTAATCCCTCCGTCGCGCCCTAATCTCGTGGATTGAGGTTAGTGTGAGATCGGGGTGTGACAGCTATGCTTATGAAGCCAGACTTATTCATGATAATATATATGTTATGGTACTAGACTTGCTTATTCTAGCTATGCATATTCTACTGAATTGCTAATACTGTTAGCAAGGTAAATGATGATACTCAAGCTAATGATGATGATGGTTATCTTCTCCTTTATGTATTTTTTTAATCATAATTGCTACTAAGCCTATCTGTTATACATGTTTAATCTGTTTAAACTATTTAATTACTTAACATGTTGTAATCAATAAGTGGTGTTGCGAGTTATATCTCTCGTGAGGACATGGGTCTCATCCATGGGTCACCACATCTTTTTAGATGATCGACATAAGTGACAAAAAAACTGTGGAAGGGAGGAAGAAATATGGTCATGGACCTTAGAGAAGCTGGTTTGGTTGTCTAGTGTGTCCTAGAGTCATCCCTATACTCTCAGGTCTGGGTGGGAAAGGTTTGTATATGGTGTTTCAAATGAATCAGGCTCTTGTCAGCATGTTAATGCTTACTTGTGTGGCATATATGAATAATGTTCTCTTGTGCATATATGATGTGGCTAAGTCCATAAGACAAATTGTATCAAATTCTTATCATAGTATGAATACAAGAAAGATGTTGGGCTCTTATGCAAATGTTTCTGAACATGTGTTGATGTTGAAATTAGTTTTAATGTACCCTGTTTTTTGGGTATGCATTTTATTAGTGATGGACCATGTTTAGTGTTTTGAGTAATCTTGTTTAGTGTAATATGTTCTCACAGACATGATGCATCTATACTTGAACTTTTGAATACCTAGGTTTAGGAGAACATCCATATGACATGATCTAAGTTTATCTAGAAAACCTACTGATCTAAGACCCACTATTATGTCTTTTTATATCTTAGGTCCCCTATGGATTTGGCTTTCTTTAAAATCTACTCAATATTCATAACTTTCTCATTACTGGCAAGGTAAACTTATCTCTTGACCCAACTATAATATTGGTGTGTTAGTATG
This sequence comes from Alisma plantago-aquatica, assembly GCA_963693085.1. Lineage (NCBI taxonomy): Eukaryota > Viridiplantae > Streptophyta > Magnoliopsida > Alismatales > Alismataceae > Alisma > Alisma plantago-aquatica. Next base: position 939,373,458 of record OY856413.1, on the reverse strand, counting down.
TATGCTCACATGGATGCTTGGCTAAATAATTACCTATTTGAGCTACTTGTTCCCTATGATTAGTACATTTGTTTTGCTTGGAATATGTTAAACAAACCTTGAACATAATTGAACTTTTCCATTATACAAACCTTGTGTACCTGCGTATATTCTCAGAGTAAGGGCACATGGCATGTTAAAAAAAGGGTTAGCACAATGACTTTGGTCTTGAGGTCCCTCGCGTCTAAAAGGGTTAGCTACTCTTGAGCAGCCTTATGGACCCTTCCAATGGGAAGTTGTTCAACGGACATATTATGTTGTTAAGTATAATGTAAATACACCTAAAACTTTCTTTGTATGAAACAATGTTGTTAATTGTTCTTGCATTGTTTTTACTTCTTGCTTAATATGTTGTTTCTAGCCAAACAACTTTTATATTACTCTTAAATGGTGTTTACTTTCCCTTTGATAGCATACTTCACATTAATATGTTTTGTTTATGAGATTTGTATTTGTCGAAAGAAGATCTGCTGCACTCAAGACTCTAAGCTCTGAAATGAAACACCAATGGGCTATCTTGAAATAAGAATGGGTACATGCTTCTCTGTCCCCTTTTAATATCTTGTTATATATTGTTGTTACTGCTTTTACATATATATTTCTTGTTTGAAATATGTGTGTCATTCTATAAACAAATGCCCAAGTCCACTCACCTTTGGCTTTGTAGCCATTAGGAGTGTGGACTTAGGGTAAGAAATAGTTCCGTGACATAGACATGGACTTAAGATTGTGTCAAAGATGATTGACTTATGATTCATCTTCATGGATATAATAGCATCCTTTAGTGTAGAATTAGGTGAGTCATTGTATGCATGAATATATGATCACAACGTTTTTATTATACCATTATCTAAAGTACATGGAAGACAATAGCATTTTAATCATTAGATGTGGAAACGAGGTGAAAAACATCTCCAATGCCAATTGAAATCGAAATGACGTTATGATTCTTTCCAAGAATGCAATTTTAAAATAGTTAGTAATGTCCAAGAATATGACATGGTATTATGTAAAACATGTGGAAATCCTCAAAAGATGATGGTGGTAATAGGAGGAAAGGGGCTTAAGCCCATAAAGGGGTTACAAAAAGCTCAACTAGGAACAAAGCCCATTTAACTCCTAATAAACACATGGATGATAGGATAAGGGTACATGGCCTACATCACCATCACCATTTATAGAATCAATTATCATAAGCTCAAAAAAGTTAAGAAGTTTTGATGCCTCCTAAAGTGGAGTCAACAAAGTCCAGAAAACCCTGTTGCTTTTGACTCAAGATCCATGGAAGGCATTTTTAGAACTAATATTTGAAAACAATGAGGTAGACAAGTTCAAATAGGACGTCCTTCCACCATTTTCCAAGAGTTCTTTGGCCATGTATTCCTATAGAAAAGGACATCTCAGAGGATGAGGAAGACGTCATGGGAGGAATAATGCATGACGTATCAAAATGTGAGATCATTATACATTTGACAAAGGATTAAATATATCTTAAACACATGTGAAATATAGTTCAATGTTCTTATGATTACATAATATTCATATTTAGATTAAGAAGTCCTCATCAGTTACGAAGAAATTAATGAAATACAAGAAGAATAAGATGTGCCCTATGACATTGTCGTACGTTCACCTCCGAAAGCAACTATAAGACCTTTCCAAGTAAAAGTCTCCAATTGGAGAAATAAAAAAGTCAAAAAGTTTTGTAAGACAAGGTTGACATCATGTCACAGGGTATACATATGTCAATTAGTGATCATTGATGCACACTTTTATCATTATCACATATTCTCTTTAAGGTGATTGGACATGATATTTGTTTTAAAATATATGTGTTTTCATTGATAATATACCGAACTGGCATGTGAAATGCTTGTGCATCAATATCATCTATTTCTATGGATTATTATGGGTTTATCATATTATATCCCAATATAATATATGTCTACACTTTAGGTACACAAAATATATTTAGGTAAAGTCAATACCTTGAAAAAATTTCTTAGTAACACCAATTGTGCACCAGAATTGGACAAATTGTCACAAAGAAAAGTTGAGAGCACTGATAAATATATGTGCCACTAAGAGACGAGCTCGGTACTACTGACCACTAGCTCGGTGGTAATATCTATGCACCAACTCTTAGGATAATGGTACTGACTCATTAGTAATTGAATAAAGAAATAGATAAATCAATGACACCAAATTATCTTAGTAGACCAAATGTAAAAGTATTGATTGACTCGATTTATTAGTGAAATCTTGCAACCCAAATAAATTTACCATCACTTATGATTCTACATGAACTATGTCACCACAAATAATAAAAGGGATCACACACTCAACCACAAAATAGAAGAAGCAGAGAAGAAGAAGTAAGAAAGGTAAAAAAGGATCATTCAGTCACCTTTGAGGTTTGATTTGATGGCCAAAATGTTGTTTGTTTGTTCCCATATTTAGAGTGAACCATAAATATTCATGAATCTAGGGTTCCATCCATTTATTTCCATGGTTTTATTCTTATCCTTCATTGTGATTCTATGTTCAATTTGTGGGGTAATCCCTTCTTCTCTAGGACCCATGAGTATCCTATTGTTAGTTTGTACTTGACTATTATTATCCAGAAACACAATTTTGTTGGTTTGAATTTCAATCATAGTGTACTTTGATATACCATATACATGATTGATCATCATATACATGTTGCATATATTTAACAAATTTGAAAGAAGGATTAAGTATTAGACAAGTTATCATTAGATACTTAATACACTTTGAAAGAGGTCTCACAATTGTGAGGTAACGTTTCAAGATATATACTATAATCATTTTATTTATTACTTGAACACTACAAAAAAGGTTTATGATTAAATGAAATAGTGTATGACACTAGGAAAGTGGGTAATGCAATATAAAGATCCCTTTTCCAGAGAACAATGTTGATTTTTTTGGGTAGGAAGAAACAGAATCTAAATTACAATGTAGTGAAACATGTTATCCTAGAGAATCTAGTTTTTTTGTTTCAAAACAATCTTCTTCACCGCTTGTTAATTTTTGTTCTTAGTTTCAAAATAGCCAACTCAATCATTTCCATAGGCCTAGATGATATGGTATTAGTTAGTAGTATCTTTTAGCCTCTAATTCTCTAAGTTTGATACTCAGAACATGATACTTCCAATAGTATTACCACACTTGCACTTGTATTTTGCCCACACAATAAACATGTTATGTTTTTATGCCATTGTTGGTGAATTAATAGTTACAACACTATAAATGCTAGAACTAATCACCGTAGGTCACATTTGTTTTTTTTCTTTTATTCAAGTTATTGAAATTTTTTGCTTCGACGTCAAATTTTGGTACCTTGTGATTCTCACATTTTTATTTTGTTTTAGTTACTAGTTTATAGTCCATACTGGGACCACACAATACAAAAATCCATCTTATTCGTCTACAAACTATGAAAAGATTCTCCAATGAGCCAAATAATTTTTAACTTCTTCTGTGAAGCTATTTCAAACTACACTGTCACTGCCACAACAAGCAGGACAACTGGAGAATGAAGGGTAATCTATGGTAGACCAACATGGACCAAAGGTAGAACCAAAGAATCGCAAATGTCTAATCACGGGGAAGACAATGATAATGCAATAGAAGAAGAGGAGCAAATCATTTGGGAAAGAATTAAAGCATCCTTTGCCACCACACAGTTGGGTCTCATCTAGTGATAAGATGTAAACATGGGAAATTATAAGATAGATCCAAGATTTGTTTCTCTAGTGAGATCTCAGGCATTCCATATACACCAAGAAGATGACCCTATGAAACATGTCAACACATTCTTAGAGAACTATGATACATTAAAGATCAATTGGTTTTCATCCACATTCATCTATCTAAATTTGTTTCCCTTTTTTATGGTAGACAGTCTAGGACTTGGATCCAAAGTTTGGAGTAAGAATCTATCGAGACATAAGATGAGATGATACATGTTATTTGAGCATTAGTTTCCATCATAGAAGAGCATCGATCTGGTGGGAAAAACACAACTTCAATCAACAATATAAGAATCATACTTAATGTCATGGGAGAACTACTAATACATGGTCATGAAATGTACTCATCATGGCATACACTTATTTAATCAAGGAAATATTTGATCATGGTTTGGAAACATATGAGAAGATTGTTTGGGAAATTTAGATGACATATAAGGCAACGGAAACAAAAATTTGAATGCTTGATACCCTAACCAACAAGATCTCCTCAATAGTGATGTCTCTAATAAGGAAGGTAGCAATAGATATACATGGTCCTGGAGCAAGTCCAAAGACTTATCCTTACAGTAGCGTGCTTCTTGTTCAAGCAGCACTCAAGTTTTCATCAGCAACGTCCTTCTAGTGCAAAACCACAAACGGTAGTTGACTTTGTCATTCTAGAGGAAGGCATTAGCCTCCTCGCCTCTAGAGTAGTTCACACGGACCATTGAGAACTCCACATTGCACTACCAGTGTTAATGAGAAGGAGTTGTCCCTTCAAGAATCAATCTTCTAAGATTGATTTTCTCTCTCAATTATCTCTCCCTTGATATCCATCCCTTTGATGGGTAGGACTTGATCGGGCTCTCTTAGTAACCACAACCAGAGAAGACAACAATTTTTAAATCTTATTGTTGTGTCTGCAAATCCCCTTGTACCCCTCTATTTATAGGAGGGCTAGAATCAGGGTTTCCAGTCCATTTGGGAGTCAAAGAGAATGCATTTCATGAATTTTTTGGAAGTTGCAAATGGTGAACTAGTTGGTTCACTGTTGAACTGATCAGTTCATAGGTCAACTAGTTTGTTCAACCCTTGAATCGATCAGATTATATGCTTTCCTATTTTCAAACACACTGGCATTCAATATTTGATTAATGCACAATCATAACATTAGCATCAATCCTTGATCCAATCAAATTGATCATTGAACTGGACAATCTAAGTGATGAACCAGTCATTCTACTCTTCAAATGGTCATTTCATTTGCAAAATGATCATTTCATATGTGAAATGGTCATTTTCACTTGTCCATCTCAGGCAATATTTAGCCAATGTTGTTTGAGTTGAATTGACACTAGAATCAATTTGTTCAACACTTGAACCGGTCAGTTCACGGTCCAGTCAATCAATTTTCAACCTCAATTTTTCAATTGTACACCTAAAGACTAGTAATTAAGTTAAACATCATTCATAAATAAAATCCTATTCCAATTGCATCCTGTGTGTGTGACCTTATATGTCCCAAGTTACGTTGGCAATGAATTTCCATAACCAATGTATGACATCACAAGCAATGAGCAGTATATTGAAACACATTATTGCTATCAAAGTAATTTGGAAGGTTTGAGAACAAATTCAACCTACAATTCAAGATCAGTGTTACCATGATCATATCATTCCTTTGTCTCTGATATTCAGATTGAACTCGGGGCCTGGAATCGTCATCCTCTCAATGTTCAAGCCATGTTTCCTTGAACTGGAGCAGACTATCTGAGATGAATGTGAGCTCAAATATCATATATTGATTCACATGAGTATGTCCATATGTTTCTCAGTCTTGCTTATCAAGTGGCCTGGATATCACTCACATGTATGAGGGACAAATCCCATCTACATCACTCACACTCAATCCCCATGTGTCACAATTCACCTGAGCATCACCTTAATGGAAACCCTTATTAAGGTCACGTTGGATGATGTCTAAATAATTTAAGTGATATGTGATGAGTGAAGTGACTCAGTTCTAAGAACCACAATCACCACTATCACTATGAGAGATAAATCTTACTACCATTTCATGGTTTTGATGTATCACTCTCAAGGTGGGTCTATCTGATACATTGTTCTCTAACATGTACCTTTGTGCTTCACTTGATATCACATATAATGACTAATGAGGCTCTGTCATTAGTCAACACACACTTTAGTCTTATGTATTATTGTTGTCTATCTTTCTACCACAATAATATCTGACTAGGAACATAACAAGAATGCATGTACTCTTATCATGCATACGATCTCATTATTCAGGTCCTCAACCCGAAGACATATGTCATCGAGTAACATCATTCTTTAAATATCTACTTATGTCAGTGTCATCATCTCATGACTGAGACAAACATAATAGACTATAATACCTTTATCATTATCAAATCAAGTATCTAATTCCCCATTACGATCATCATATGATTGGCTCTCTGGGCTCACATACCAACAAAGATTACAATAGACAACAAAGGTGATGGGTTCTTCCTAAACAATGCATCCAATAAGTTCTAAGATATTATTAAGAATATGCTCATTAATTTATCTTGAGGTAGTGACCATGAGAATACTATGTCTACCAAAAGTTTTATGGAAGCAGTGGATACAAAGGAGCTCAAGTAACACATGAGACAACTTACAAAATAGTTGTCAGTAATGAACTCTAATCCATATGCAGATGATGAGGAGTAGTGCATGTGTGTAAGAACCCAACAATAGGAGGAATGATCAATATTCATGGTGCAACAATCAAAATTTTTCATGAAAGGATTCAAATAGTTTCTAACAATATCTATCAGATGTACAACAACCTTTACACCAACAGTCGCATAATTCTCAATTGGCTCAACACGAAAGAGGTTCTAATCACATAGACAAGTTGAAAGACTTGTTTGGAAAACTCAAGACAAATAAAGAGACCTACTTTTATCAGTCATGTAGGTAGAAAAAAAATCAAGGGTCTGAAATTAGGAGCCTGAAGACACATATTTCTCAACTAGCTATTGACATTACAGATGTACAAAGATCCAACGATATAGGTTTCTTTGGTGTAACCAACACTCTAAACAATAATTAGCATGATAAGGTAGTCACTATTCTTAGTGGAAATGAGATATAGAAGTAATCAATAGGGAAGGATGCACGACATCACCAAGAGTCTTCTGTAGATGTTCTTGATATAGGTGTCTAAGAGGAAGTTGTGTAGCTCTAGTAGCCACCTCAACCAATAAAAAGGAATTCATACCTAATGAATATGAAAGCATAAAAAAACAAATAAATCCACATACAAACCATGTCACTAAATTCAAATAGTGGTGTCTTTTCCATTTCTTAATAGCCTACAGAAGATCAAAGTAGATCAATTGTCCAAGAAGTTTCTTGATTGCAAGCTTTGTGTCAACCATCCTTTTTTTTATATAAGTAACCATCCTTTGGTTGAAGTCATGAATAGATCCCCATTTATATCAATAATTAAATATATAATCATTAGCAAGATGTGGATCAATGATTCAGATGTGGTGGTCATTAGTGAAGAAGGGAGCATTCTGATTTAAAGAAAATTGCCAAAGAAACACTAGGATCTAGAATATTTTAACATATCCTTCTCTAAATCAGATTTCACCTTGGAGATGCTATGTGTGACTAAAAAAGTGGGTATATTTATTATGACACTTAAGACTTCCAAGGAAATTGCATTACAAAAACCCTATAAAAGCAGCACGATGATAAACCTTGTTGATAAGTTCTTTGTGAAACCCTACAGAATATGTGGGGACGTCTTAGTCAAGATGGTTAGGTTTATATTTACATCCAACTTTGTGCTTGTAGAAATGAAGGAGAAATATGGTTATGTAAATATTATGGGAAGATTATTTAACACAAAAGTAGATGTTACAATGGAGATGGGAAGAGGAACAATCACCTTCAGTATCAAAGATGATCGAATGGAGTTCAAACTCCAAGAACAACCAATGAAACTTGGGAGTGCATATAGGTCCCTTTCCATGAAACACTCTGACCTAAATGTGTCTTAGTTTTTTGGAATACCTTCATATAATTAGCCAATATTATGCACATGTTGGACAAAGGCTACTTGCATCTAGAGTTGATGGAAGAATTTTGCATATTGTCCATAGTCATAACTATAAAGTTCCTAGAGAAAAAAATTGACTTTGATGCTCCACATTATATTGGAAAAGAAATATTCACAAATTTTAGCACTCTTATGCTAGTCTACCTTTCAATTCATATTTAAAAGATTGGAAGAGAGTACACTTCATGTTGATTTTTTAGCGGGGTGTATTGCACTTATAACATCATTATTAGTATTCTACACCGAGAAGTTTGGAGGCCTGGAGCCACCATGCCCAGATCTTCTTCCATCCCTTGAATATCCTCCTGAGCTTGAATTAAATCCCCCACTACTGCATTGAAAATATGTATTCCTTATTTTGGATGAAAAGCATCCTATAATAATTTCTTCATTCTTAAGATTTTTGAAATAGAAGCAGTTGATGACACACTTTAAGAACCACCAAGCAACATTTAGGTGGTTGATTGCTAATATTAAAGGAAATTTTTCCATCATGTGTTAACACAAAATTTGCATGAAGGAAGGAGCACATCCAGTGGCCCAATGCTAGAGGAATCCAAACCCCATCATGACCAAGGAAGTTAAATAGGGGTAATAAAAGATTTATTTACAAGTATTATATAAGTGATCGTTGTCTTTAAGGGTATGTTTGTTTACCTATATTCAGACGGATTGGGTTGTATTCCATGATGCAGCTACAAAAAATTATGTTTGATTTATTGGATTGGACAAAAGGGCATTCTCCTGCATTTTTGGCCACTACAGAAATGTGGGACGAAGCCATCCATCTCAAAAGTTTTGGGTGCCGCAATCCACCTAACTGTATCCTCACTTTTTCCATGGCACCGTACGAAAATAAGGGCTTGCCACTTTCTTCCAACCAAAGCATCACCCGTGAACTGAACATAAAGTTCTCATATGTGGATTTTCATAACACCTAAAATTCATTCTACCGGGACTCTAACAATAATGCATTCAATTAAATCCACCAGAATACAACGAACCAAATGTACCCTAGGTGGATAATCCCACACCTAGTTCCTATAATAGGGGGTATTTGTGACCACTTATTATAAAACTAAACAGTTTCCACTATATCAGTGATAGTGTAGAGGGTTTTCATAGACTATCATCACCTTAATGATGCCACTTTAAAGTTTCACTTTCTCTTGTCATTTATCGATCAAATTTTAGAGTAACTTGTAGGCAATTCTCACTTTTATTTTCTTAATGGGTATTTCTAAAGCTACTAGATTTGTGTTGAGACTAAGTATTAGGAGAAGTTAACCTTCAATTACCCTTTTGGCACTTTCATGCCTTTCCCTTTGTAAAGAACCTGCTACATTTCATAGGTGCACGCTTGTCATCTTCTCAGATATGGTGGAGCGGTGTGTAGAAATATTGATGGATCATTTTTCTATATATGTGAAGTCTAGTGTAGAATGCTTGGACAACTTAGATAATTTTCTGAAAAGGTGTGAGTACATGGAACTGGTTCTTAATTAGGGAAGTTCTACATGATGGCGAATGAGGGCATTATGTTAGGACAATTGGCCATAAAGGTAGACCCAGTGAAGATAAATGTGACATCCCAATTTTCAAAGACAATTTAAAACATAGAATGGAGTTACTCCTAAATGATAATACTTGAGGGGTTAAATGCAAAAATACCAATAATGGTTATCCTTATATGAAAATGGGATAAGAGAAGCTTAAAATAAGACTCAAGTTCATATTTCCCTTTCAAATGTGCATTACGTATATCAATTAAATCATGTAAACCCTCTTTAATTTTCTCTCTCCTCTAAGATGGCCATAATGCCTAGTAAAGGGTTAAAGAGGTGATTATGTGACTCTTGAATGAGTAGAAGTTGAAATTATGACTCAAGGATTCAATAATAGGAGCATTTTAAAATTATCTTACTTTTAGATGCATTTTAATTAAGGCTAATAACCAATATAGAAGTTATAGACCATAATGTGTACAAAAACGAAATCTAATTTCATAGGAACATTCTATACCTTTTAATTAGCATGTGGTTCAAATTTGAACTCATTTGACCCACATTTGACCCTCCAAATGAATTAAGGAAATGTCCATAACGTTTGAATATGATTTCATTTAATGTGAGTTATTAAACATATAGTCAGGGTTTAATTTGCTGTCACATGGTTGATTCATTTTCATTCCTTTTTCTTGCATGATCTGATGGCTCTATTTTATCATCCCACGATCATACGACCTAGAGGTCATCAACTACGTCAACCCTCTCTGCGAAGTCAATAGTTGTTTAACAGTAGTTACCCCCGATCTATTTCTTGGTCATCTCTCAATATTTTTCAAAGGTTTCTTTTAGTCCAAGTTCATGAAATCCTCCCAGTTCAAACAAGACATAACTCATCTCCTATCTCAGTGGTTTGACAAAATGCCCAAATCGGGCTTTGAACATCTCTGAATCATGAATGCACAACCACCACCATGGCCCTCCTCGTCTCTGTTTAGAGGACCTGAAGGCATCACCGGACTCCAAGCACCCTTTCTCCTCACTCAATTTCACCTTCAAAACCCTAAGACCCCTAGACCTATGTTGTCTCCTCCAGCAACGCGGACCTCACCCCATCACTCTCATCTAGCTTCAATGAAATTAGCTGCTCGGTAAGCACCACCCTGACCCCTACAACGTTTTAAAATATTTTGTTCACCTGAGTTTTCCTCTAACCATTGTGTCATATAGCTGTGTTCTGGACCTGGCTGCCATGACTACATCTTAGTGACTCTGTGCCTCTTCGATAATGTCATCTTTTCCTTTCGACTCATCATTCCCTCTAGAGTGTTTCCCAAGCCTTTTTGGGCACATAACCACTTTGTCTCCCTTGTTTCCAATATTCGAGAAGTTCCCCAATTTCTACCTCTTTTTATGATGCTCCTCATATTCCAAGGCAAGTCAGGATTCACAAGTCTGCTCGAAGACTTCGTTGGAAGGTGGGGAACCAGTTGATGGTCTTAGAGCTTTGTGAAAATGTGAGTTGATCGAAGTTGCAACTCAGCTTCTTTCTCTTGGAGTGAAGCTCGAAGCCATGAATTTCCATGGGAGATAATCTAGGTCTTCAAATGACTTAGGTAGCCCTACATGATCAATATCTTAATAAATGTGGCAAGGTCAATAAGGCTAGTCCAGTTCCTATTTCTTATTTCATGAGTTTTGATATATTAGTTAAAATGACAAATCTACCCCTGCATGTTCAATTTGTGTGTCACGCGTACCATGGTTTTCTCTGTCTTTTCATGCCTAATTTACATCAAAATTATCTTTGATTTATATAATGTCACGTATATGATTTCTTGGATTCCGATTGGTTAGTTTTCAAATATTCATAGTAAGTCATAGGACGCCCAGAAAAATACAAATAAAGAGTAATTGTAAAGGGTTATTTTAGAGGAATCTGATTTTAAGGTTTTCAAGCAATGATTTGCATTCTCATTTTAATGTTTTGACCCATTGAAACCCTAATTATGTGTTACATGTAATTAATATGATCTAAGTCAACCACTTTTTTCTAATTTAATGATATTGATCAATAAGCCTAACCCTAATGCACTCGAACCCTAATCCACCCTAAATCAGCCTAAGATCAATACAAGGTATTGATTAGTGATGTTTATAAACATGTTCTTAGAGCCTAATCATGAGAAGGGAAGGTTTGACTTAGATTTGACACAAAGATTAGAGAGTCCATATTAGTATCAACGTTGCTCCAAGGTAAATAGGTCATCCTACTGAGCACAAGTATTTATGGTTGATTTCATCCTAAGTACAAGTAGACAATAAGATTTCAAGTTTAATGTTTGAAATCATGCCTAATACATCAAATTTCTTGATGATTGCTATATTTTATGTCCTATGGTTGAAATGTTCACTGTGATTAATGACTCATGAAATTCATTTTCAAGAGGGAGAAATCTCGTCATGTTAAGAAATCATGTTAAGAGGGAGAAATCCCATCACGTTAAGAAATCAAGTTAAGAGGGAGAAATCCCATGATGTTAAGAAATCATGTTAAGAGGGAGAAGCCATTCATTCTAAGTTCAAGGATCATGTTAATATATTGTTAATGGTCAAGTTAATTAGAATTGAAATATTCTTTATATGCTCCCAAATCATGGACCTCAAGGGGTCGTCAAGGGCTTTCCTAGCATTAAGGGCTTTCCTAGCAATCATGTGCTCCCAAGGGGCATCATAGAGGGATGCATAGAATTACTTTTCAATTCTTCATGTTAATAATGCTTGAAGAAAGCTTATAGTTAATTCATGTCAAGTTTTCTTACATGTCAAGTATATTTACTTTGTTTATATCATAAAGTGCCAGTACCGTCTACTTATGTGTTGTTTTTCCCCTTTGAATGAATGGTGATGCGATGTCCCCAGGAGGTGGAACAAGTAAGGAATCAATAGCAGCAAGAAAAGACTAGAGGACCTTCAAGAGCTGACTAGTGGGGTGTCATCCATACTAGGCGATCCAATCATGTAGAAATGTTTACTTTCATGCCTGGTTTTCCATGATTAGAATTATAGACATGTTATAGAAGTTATAGTTTCCCATTCAAAAGAACAATGTATGAATCTCAATGGTGATTTATGTATTTATTTGGTATGATTTCATAAATGTGACATCCCACTTCAAGATGAAAGATTCTACTGAATTATGTTGAATATAAAAAGGGTGAGGTGTTACATTAATGGTATTAGAGCCAATAAATGGATGGCCACCAGGAAGCAACATGATTCATATGTTCTAACTCTAGAATGAAGATATGAGATTAGGTTTTAGGGATAGATTCTCAAAGGAAATATACCATTCCCTATAATGATTAGGGTTTTCACCTTAGAAGAGATAGAGATCAAAGATAATTTCTTACCTAGTTTAGATCTCAAGTGTCAACCAACCCTAGATAATGAGATGACCTCTCCATTCTCATTGGTTATGGCCAGCCAATTGAGACTTTAAGAGGAATGTCATGAGCAAGATACTTTTTATTCACTTCTCCTTTCTCACTAGTGCATGTGGTTTGGGACATGTGCATTAGTAGGTTAGTGAGAGGTATCATATTAAGATCCCATGTCTCTGGGTATGTGCCTAATCACCACATATCTAGGAATGTAGGAAGCACCTAAAGATCTAAGGGTAGATAGTCATCTATGCCTAATTTTATAAAGTTATGTCAAGTTGAATGTAGGTGTCCTAAGTGTAAAGATGGGCTTGGTCTCATAAACCCTATGGTATAAAGTTGAGGAGATAAGGAATTATGTAATAGTTAAATCTATGTCCACATGAATGTATTTCATAATATAATCCATGCAAATTTGAGTATGCTAGCTTTCATTAAATAAAAAAGTAACAAGACCCTATGGTGGGTAGTATCCTGGAAAATTTCAAGGATGAAATTTGTTCAAGGTGGGTAGAATTGACACATCCCAATTTTAAAAGCCAATTTAAAACTTAGAATGGAGTTCCCCCCTGAATGATAATAGTTGAGGGGTTAAATGCAAAAAGACCAATAATGGTTGTCCTTATATAAAAATGGGATAAGAGAAGATTAAAATAAGACTCAAGTTCATATTTAGCTTTCAAATGTGCATTATGTATATCAATTAACTCATGTTAATCCTCTTTTCTTTTCTCTATCCTCCAAGATGGACACAAAGCCTAGTAAAGGGTTAAAGAGGTGACCATGTGACTCATGAATGAGTAGAACTCAAAATTATGACTCAAGGATTCAATAATAGGATCCTTTTCAAATTTTCTTACTTTTAGATGCATTTTAATTAGGGTTAATAACCAATACAAAAGTTATGGACCATAATGTGTACAAAAATGAAAAATAATTTCATAGGAATATGCTAAGCCGTCTAATTTTCCTATGGTTCAAATTTGAACTCATTTGACCTACATTTGACCCTCCAAATGAATTAAGGAAATTTAAATAATGTTTGACTAAGATTTGAGTATGATTTCATTTAGTGTGTGTTATTAAACATATCATACAAGTTTTATTTGTTGTAATGTGGTCAATTCATTTTGTTTCCTTTTTCTCACATGATCTAGCTGCTCTATTTTAATCATCCCACAATCGCACAACCTAGAGGTCGTCAACTACCTCTGCCCCCACATGAAGTCAGTAGTTGTTTCACAACAATTACTCCCTGGTCCATTTCTCAGTTGTCTCTCAATCTTTTTCATAGGTTTCTTTTACTCCAAGTTTGTGAGATCCACCCAGTTGAAATGATCCATAACTCATCATCTATCTCATTGGTTTAACAAAATTCCAAAATTGGGATTCGAGCCACTCTCTGTCATGAATGCACATACACCATCATCGGCCTCCTCATCTCTATTTAAAGGAACCACAGGCATTATTAGACCCCAAGAATCATTCCTCCTTGCTCAATTTCACCTCCAATGCCCCGAGACCCCTGTACCTACTTGATCTCCTTCTTTAGAGACGCGGACCTCACCCCAACACTATGACGACCATTGCCACACTAAATGAGATTACTCAAAACAAAGTGCAGAATTATCGCTAATAACAATACTACCACAGAATAGGCTAAATTATAACCAGTTTGGAATTTAATATCTTATGCAGAATTTTATCACAACAAGCCTTTAACACGGACCATCTGTATTTCATATATGATCAAAAGTTGATACATTCCATGTTTAAGGCTAACAAACCCCAACTATTACATTTTACAACCTATTTATATGTACAAGCCATTTCTATACAATCATGGCACGAGCCAAAATGTATGTGTCGATAAAACAACAAAATCTCCCCAAAGACCTTAGAGTACAAGTGTAAGGCCCCTAAACTTGCTTAATGAGCTGAAAAGATTAATTATCATAATTTAACTCTTATAACCCTAATCTAAACTTTTTAGATGCTTTGAAATCATAAGATAAGCTTATGTTTCAAATTTGGTCCAATTTGGACACTGTTTGAGCAAGTTATGCAACTTTATGCACATTTTAGACTTTTCTACAATTTACCCAATTGAGAGGTGTTCTTTGCAATTTATAAATTTCATTATGTTCCTTGGATATTCTATCATCATTATTTATCTTGTTGATCCATGGGGCACCTATTTAGTCCTTGTTTTGAAGGTGTTTTCTCCAACGGTATTTTAGGGTTTACCCCTTCATGGATGAGCTACCTTTACTAGCTATCAACTAATGAATTATTTGTTTTTCTTGAAAATTCAAGAAACGAGGGATAAGAATGTCTCTATCGATGGTGGGGGAGCTTCTTGTTTGTGTGCTTGTATATTCTTAATATTTTAAGGCCATGGACACTTGGAAAGATACTAGAACTTCAACTTTTTCTTTTTCTTTATCTTAAAGTTTCATATACTTATCCCTAGGCACAAAAACGAACCATTTTCTCTCCACCACTTCCCTCCTTCTATGAACCTCATCCTCCCTTTGTCCTTCTATGAATTTTCTGTCCAATAAGAAGAAAGAGGGGATCTTCTTGGAAAAAGAATATAGGGTTGCAATTGACTTCCTTTTTGGGTTTGAAAAGCTTCCTTCTAGTGATTTTGACCTAAAAGAGTAAGAATCTCTGTAACACCCAGAATTTTATATCACATGAGCGGAAGCAAAAAAAAATTTCTGGGAGTGTCACAAACATCATAACCATTGCAATAAAAGTAAATGAAACACTTTGCAAAACTGTAAAACTGATTCATACATAGATTTTTGTCAACATAAAACTACATCATGTTTATGCATAAGTTCATAATAAAAGATGTCAATACTCAAGATAATCTAGGTAGATGGCACCCCACTAGACAAGCTTGAAAGTCTCATAGGCCTTTTCTGGTCCCTTTGTTCTTCAATCGCTCCAAAAACATGTGGACATCGTGTCCCCAACCATGCATTGGGAAAAACATACATTAGAGTAAGTGGCAAGAGTATTCTAAAATATATATTTCTAAATATCTGAAATTGGATATTATAAACATGAAACTAACATTAAGATCTGAATAAAATCTGAAACTTAAAGTCTCTTATTTCTTGATCTAAATTCTTATCTTATTCTGGAATCATGTACTCTGGTACATGGATCTCATGACCTACACCAAAGTGCCTAGGGCATACTTATCTTATCTATTTCCCTCTCATCATATTAATGGATGAGATTATGGGCATCTCTAATCTAAGGTATATTTTATTTACAATTTTTATCTGACTGAGGCCACCATTATACAATAAGTCCTCCACTGTGACACTGAAGTGTCCTCTATGGTGCAACGCACCCTCTGTTGGCACAATGTGCCCTCTGTTGACACCGAAGTGTCCTCTACGGTGCAACGCACCCTCTATTGGCACAATGTTCCCTCTGTTGACACCAAAGTGTCCTCTATGGTGCAACACACCCTCTGTTAGCACAATGTACCCTCTGTTGACACTGAAGTGTCCTCTATGGTGCAACGCACCCTCTGTTGGCATAACATGCCCTCTGTGACACCCGCAGTGTCTGGCACAATGCGCCCTTTGAATCGTCCTGGGACTCTCTGGTGAGGACTTATTATATAATGTATTATGTGAAGGTTTTGAATTAATTATCTTCAGTCTCTCTTTACTAAACTCTGAATTTGAACTTATCTGAAACTGAGTACTAAACATGTACTTAGTTTTGAATCTGAAATCAAAAATCTAAATCTGAATCTTTGCTCTTTCAAATCTGAATTGAATCTATTATGGAATTTGGATATGTATTTCAAATTACAACATAATTGAGATTGGGTCTATAACCCATATCATGAATCTTTATTCAAAATCTGGCTACTCACAAGGTGAGTAGTCTAAGTCTGAATCTAAATCTCTTATTCTAAAGTTCTAAACTGAATTTATTGTTGGATTTGAACATGTATCTCATTATCTGGGTAAACCTTATTCTAAAACTCTGATTTGGGTAAGATTACTTCATTATACCAATTATAGCATACATGAGTCTAATGTCTTATAAGACAAGATCTGAAATTAATATAGAAATACTAAGTATACAAAGTATCTTTAGTCAAGCTTATGAAAGTATCATAAGTACAACATATCTAAAAAAATATCAATTCTGACAAGATGGTTCAATCCTTCTTATAAAATATGATGTTACCCTGAAACTTTGCATATGAACTTACATATTAAACCTTAAATACCAAAACAGAAATATTATAAAATATTGTACTCCAACCTAATCATAACTTAATGTGTCATTATCTTATAATGCCATCATGAACTCTTTTTTACAATACATTGTGATCCCAAAAGTACATTTATCTTGAAAACTGGATCATGTCTTCATATGTTCAAAACTTGTATTCTCTCATTGTACTTCACTTCTAGTTATTACTCATTCGATAGAATTTGATTAACTATTTAGTTCTTGAATCTCTCTATATATAAGAAAACATGATTCTAAATGAAATCCTAATACATGGTTACACATATATATATGAGAAATGATCAATATACTTATACTAAAATCTAACTACAAAGTTATTCCCAATCATGAACCAAGCATGACTACATTACTTGCATATCTTATTTTGCAATCTTGTCCATTAATTCTCATCATTCCTAAGAATTCTTATTGGAACATGACTCTTTAACTTTCTCATGAACCTGGTTGATGAGTCCCTATCACTCTTATAAATATTAATAACATATCTCTTCTCGAGATATTATGTTACAACCCTGATTTTGGGTTCGTTTGCTGAGAAATGTAATTCCTCATATTAAAGATAAATGAACAAATAATGAATGAATGCATGATTTTCTTTTAAAATAGCCTTGTTAATTTATTTGTGGGCTTTATTGGCTATTGGGCCCAATAACAAGGGAAGGATAAAAGAAAGTCCACTATTATCAAGTAAATAAGAAAATAGAGAAAAAGGAAAAGTGTGGAAACTTCTAGAAGGCAAATCCAAAGAGGGATTTCGTGCCTCTTGGGTTCCTTGGGTTCCAAGGAGTCCAAGGTGGCATAGAGAATACAAAAATAAAAGAAAAGATCAATTAAATATTTCCTTGTGAAGAAAGAAATTGAAAATAATGTTAAAATGTGGAAAATAAGTGAAAAGAGGTATAATTGAGTAATCCTTAGTGGAATTTCGTATCCCAAGGATTCCTAATGATAAAAGGAATACCAATGAGAAAAATAGAAGGAAAATAAAGAGAAATCCACAAAAAGAGATATTTTAAGAAATAAACAAGATAATGAGAAATAATGCATTTAGATGCATCTAGAAAAGTAAAGAGTATCCAATAAAGAGGATTTTGAAATAATGGAGTAACTTGGGATCCAAGGAGTCCCAATAATCAGGAAAGAGAGAGAAAATACTAAAAAGGCAAAATAAGAGGGTAATGTGTTGCTTTATTAATGAATTTTGTGAAAAAGGAAAGTATTTTCTATTAAAAGAGGAAAGACATGTTTTCGTGGCTAATATATATTAAAAGGAATGAATAAAGAGAATAAGAGAGAGAGAGATTTCGTATTTTTTTAAATATACATGCAAAAAGGGTTATAAGGAAATAAAAGTTAGTAGAGAGAGAGGGTTTGCTTCCAAACCAAGGAAAGTGAGTTCCTCTCGAGATGGGACTTGTGTCCTCATGAGGCACGCTTTAGGGCTTCGTAACCCACCCTATATAAAGGGGGTAAAGCCCTAGTTCGAGTCTGAGAGAGAGGGAGGAAGATCCCACGTTCTTTTCCTTCTTCCTTGTGTATAAACCCTAAACAAGGGTATGAACCCGACCATGGAGCAATGTGCGAGTACTTGGTGGTCTTGCTTGAGGCAGGAGGCCTCCACGATCACCTAGGGCTTTTTAGGAACCACCCATCGACCCCCGGCTTCACGCAGCTGCAGCGACAAGGCTGCAACGGCGGTCCTCCTTGGAAGGGCCCTCGCTCGTGCTCTAGCCTATTATACCGCGTCCTATGCGGTTCTTTAGGTGCGCCTAGTGCCAAGGAAGCTTGGGCGGCCATCGGCGGAGGTTCTTGGGCCCTAGAGTGGAGGAGGTGAGCTCGAGAAGCCCTGCACGCGGCGGCTAGGGCGGCAGCCGTCGGGCTGCTGGAGGAAGAAGAAAGGGAAGATCCGTTGGACGGTTCTGCCCTCCACGTTCTAAACAACAAATTCACTTAACCAGGGGCAACGTGATCTTTTCGAAATGTTTTCCCAAACAAGTCGCGCATGGCTGAGATGACGTGGCGCAATCTCATTGGCTGTGGTAAGTGGTTTATTGCAAAAAGCATATCTCATGATTCGTAGCTCGGATGACAAAAGTTTATATATGAAACTTGATCCTCAGAACGAGGGGAATTCAATAAAAATATGTTTATAAGCCAATTCCTCTTGAAATTTGACAACTGGTGTAATTTATCAACTTTAGCATAATGATGTTTAAAGAAACCCTACTTTGATATGATTAGGGTGATTAATAGGGTTTAATGGATCTTTAGAGTTCATATTAATCTGTTAAATGTAAAAAGGAACATTAAGATTGAAAAGGATGATCTTTGTACGTAATTAGTTTAATTTGAAGATTATGTACATAAATATGATAAAGTTATCATCTTTAATGATTTAATTAATGAAAAACCCTTAGATTTGATGATAGATGGTTTTAATGTTGTTTAATGGATAATTTAAGCCAATATTAACCTGTTGTTGATAAACGAGGAAAAATGATCTAAAAGATGATCTTTTTATATAATCGGCTTAAGTTAGGGTTTTGTGCATGATTATGCATTAATGAGCTTGAAAACCCTAATTTGGGAAAATATGCCTTTTAATGGTTTTAATTGTGAAAATCCATGAATAGGATAGAGTTATGACAAATAAGTTCATATGTTAATTAGACCCTAATGAACTTGGAAATTGATGATTGATACGGATAATGATCTCGTTATGGATTAAAAGGATAAAATAGTAGCTTTAATGAAAAAGAAGCTTAATTGATGATTAATGTGCCTATAATATGAAAATAGGATTATATTTTGGTTAAGATAACCTTAATATTGAAGAATAGATGAGATAACTAGGGTTGGTAAGTAATTGAATAGAAATAGGGTTTAAAATATTAAATGAAGTGAAACCATAATTTTCAAGGAAACCCTAAAATTGGAATAGAAATCCTAAGGAATATGATGATATTGGATAAATATTAATAAAAGGAAATTGGTATATTTATTTCAGGATTTTGTGCATATTTGGTTGCTTGAATGGGATTTCTCTATTCTGGTTAATTCTGTCTCAAATCTGCAATCAAAGGTATGTGGTTACGCTTATGATTATCCCGCATTAGTTTGCCGATGATTTTATCGATGTTTACAATCGTGGCTTGAATTAATTGTTGGATGAATTTAATCCATGCAAAGTATAATGTGAATATGACTATCACATAAGAAATATGCCTACTAGCTCAGATCCTAGTCCCCTCTGTAGCTTTATAGATTGACCTAGTAAATGGCTACCAATGAGGGTAGGTCCATCAGGTCATTAAATGACTTAGTAAATGGCTACCAATGGGGTAGGTCCATCAAGTCATCATGAGTCAGGGATTGGTCTACCTTTGGGTAGGACCATGCGACTCCATAACCCTAGGTATTGGCTACCTGTGTGGTAGGGCCATGGGGGTAAGGATCTACCATATGAGAGAGATGGTATCCATGTCCATTGCAGGGACGTTACAGAGAAAGGGGATAGGCAAGGATTGAGTAGTATTGCTTAAAACGTAATCTTGGTTGTTAAATGATATTTGGTTGATTACATTGTTAACTTAGTTGCACAATTATTGTTTTCCCCCACATACCAACTTCGGCTGACTGACGTTTTGTTTGTCGGCGTTTTAGGTACAAATGAAAAGAACAAACAGTAAAGCGACATATGTGGAATTAAATGAGAGATAACATGCACAGGAGGATTAGTTAGATTAACATCTTCATGGATAGAAGTTTAGAAATCCCAGTTTTTCCAAGGTAAGAAAAGTTTTATTTATACTCGTTTTCAGTTTAGTTAGTAAAGTTTATTAATTATTACAGATTATTTGTCGAACCATTGATCCTGTAATTGAATAACGGCTTTGTCCTTCGGGTCTCCCTTAATTGGGGGTTACTGGGAGGCGGGGTCGTTACAATTGGTATCAGAGCATAGGTTCCTCAATTAATCTTTAATAATTATTAAATTTTACAAATTCTGTAGAAACCAAGGGAATTATTAGAGGATTGTTCGAAAGACTGAGGTGTCTAGAAAAGGATCACGTCTGGGGGCTGGCAATATTTTCCTCCGCACCGCTAGTCAGAATACGAGGACTCCCGGATCCGTGTGACTGCCTGGCCAAAGTATTAGGATATGACTCGAAATAAGATACCTTTAGGACTCTCTCATCTTGTTCATCCCCTCTCGACTCAAATTCTATTAAGGACCTTCAGGATTAGGGTTCCCTCTCTTCTCCTCACCCTCTTGAGGTATGGGTAAGGTTGATAAGGATTAAGGAATCCTCCACCAATTAATAAAAAGCATGTAAATAAGATGTCATGGACATAAGCTTAATAGAGTAAGTGTAATAGATACATGCTTAGGTCTTATGACACGAGTTGTCATTGCCCTCAGGAGAGACCTGAGGATAGACCTCCTTGGTAGGAGGATGAGTAGAGAGAGTTTGTCTTGGAGGTAGAGACCTCCATTAAAGGTAGAGATCTAGCTCATCCTTTGAGGATGATGGTAACCCTAACCCCAAGTGAAGGTTAGAGAGAGATGACATGATGAGTTGGATGTCATGATTCACTGAGTGTTTGGTTGGTCATGCCTTTGGGATGCCATAAGAGGGTAGATGACCTAGTACCTTTGGCGACCCAACCCTAGAGAGGGTCGTGCATCCCATAGAAAAGGATAGCTCCTTCGTGGATGAGGTTAGAGAACCTATAGTTACCCTATGGGCTTAGGCAGGTAAGGTATAGCTTGATGAAATCCTGGTTAAGAGGTCATGATGGATGGATTATAAAAGGGCTATGGATGATCTTGAGCAAACATAAGTTCACACCTAGACTTCAACCACATAGGGGTATGCTTGTGAGCATGAGCCTTCATGGAGAAGGGACCTCTAGTAAGTATGGTTGGAGGTAGAATTAGCTCTAGAGAGAGGAAGCAGAACCCCAACAGGGAGGTTGGAAGCCTAAAACCCCAAAACTTGAGGAATAGTGAGGATTCAAGAATGATGCGACCTAAGTGGATGATGGTGGTTGCCTTATGCTTGATCCCTGAAGGCTGATGATATCTTGGTTGCCTTTAGAGGAACCAAACCCTAGAGAGAGGACGATGCTTCTAGTACCCAGGGTATAAGGGGTTACCTGCTGGATGAGATAAAGAGTGCCTTAGACCCTGAGGAGGTTTAAGTACTCTGTTGAGAGGTTTTATACCTAGTTGAACGTCCTTGAGGAGGACTCAACTCTGAGGTGTTGCTCATATAAAAGGATCATGGGAGTACATGACATACCTTGGACATGCATGATTTGTGGCTAAAAAATTGAGCATGCAAGTTGGATACCCAAAAGTGAACCTAGGGTTCCTAGGCCTAAGAGGGGAAGCAGTATACCTGATGCTCATGATGAGATTTGAGTCTCTATAGTTTCAAGCATGGTACTCCTCATGTGTAGAAGTAAAGGAAACCCCCTTAAGTTAAGGGTATGGTTGATGAATCCCTCACAACTAAGTTGATGACATGAGAAGGTGTAATCTCAAACCAGGATTGAGGAAAGAGAACAAGTATGACTTAGCATGGCTTAGTAGGTGGTCTTCTTGTGCCTTGGTAGCTGCTGGGAATATAAACCCTAAGGATAGTTGTGACCTATGTTTTCAAGGTGTAGTTTTCTCCCATCCTGGGAGAGGGACCCTTTTGCAGGGTGTATACCAGTTTTGTTGAGGTCTCATAGGATCTTGAGAAGCTAAGTGAAGAGTACATGGCATGAGAATGAACCTTTAGACCCATAGATAACCATCTCTATGTGCATGTGGATGTGTTACCATGGAGGTAACCGGTATGGGGCTTGATCAAGGTATGCGGGTTTCCATGACCCTTATGAAAAGATGAAAGTCAGCCCATGAATGCAAGAAGAGAGATGATGAATGTTTGGGTAAGGTTCTATGTTGGACATACACCATAATAGAATCCTAAGTCTATCCTAGGGTCGGGTAGGGATAGGACCGATGGAAGAAGAAGTTGCCTAATTCCCTAGTTGCACGTGACCATAGGGTCGGGAGGTAACAGCTATCATTGTCTGAGGGCCATGGGTTAGGAGATTGATCACCTTCGTAAACTCATGGGACCCAAAGGGCAGATGAGTAGGGCACTCTCTGATGCATGAGGGAAGAGGGATGACCCCAAAAGTGTCGGCACCCTATAGACCTAGAGGAGATGACCAAGGATTGTGTAGTACCTCAAGTAGGTTCGAGATTAGTTTTTCATGGAAGAAATTTTGATATCATGATGTTTGTGATATAGAGGCATAAGGTGCACGTTTCAGCTTGGATTTGAAAGTGTATGAGCAAGGTGGGATGTACCATCTCTACTCTTGGAACAGGAAGAACTCTGTATTTGGACTGCAGCCAAATGCTTATTTCTTCTTGTTATGGGAGTGAGAGATAGGACAGTACGCATGCCTTACACCAGGGATAAAGATGATGTAAGTTGGAACGTGGCTACAAGGTATGAGGATAGAGATGATAACATACCTTTGTGGAGAGAATAATACATGGATGGTTTACAAACACTAAAAGTATTAAGGAGATCATCTTGCGAGCATGTTTTATCTTGAACTAAGTGGATTTTTGCAAGTGTTACAATGAATCACAAGGTTGAGTTTGATCACCATGAGGATGAGCTCAGAGTTTCTTGATGAAGACGAACTTAGAGTATCAGAAGAAATGATAAGTATAATGCATGGCGGTGTGTGTCTTCGACATTAACTACCACCTAAGGATAAGGAGTGGTAATGAATGCTCTGGTTGAGATATAGCTACCTAGTTTAGCTGGAAGCTAGAAGAAGTTGAGGTTGTTTGACTAACCCTATGTTTGGAGAGAATATGTGTTTTGGCTAAGACCCGGATGTGATAACATATGGTTAGCCAGTTTAGTCCTTGATGTAGTAAAAGGTTGGTGATAGAACCTCAGATACTCTTCTTTGGATAGGAAGGTGAAAAACCCTTTTGAGAGTGGTTTAGGGTTTCCGAGGTATCAAGCTTGAGGAATCATAACAATACAGGAGGTCATGATATACCTTGATATTACAAAGATAGTAAGTGATGGTAGCATTCTGGATGCTTAAAACAAAATTGCATGTAGCATGTGGCCATGCAAGCCAGGAGGTGAAGGACGAACATCATTAACCCAGTGCATGGATATAAAGTATAAAGAGTTCCCGAGAGGGAATGAGAGTTCATCACTATGGATGTTTTAAGTCTCTCCTAGACCAAGAAGGTCAAGATACAATATGGGTTATGGTAGATCACCTTACCTAGATGACATGAGAAAGGAAGATTTCTATCAAGGGATAGATCTGGTTGAACTACATATGAAAAGAGATGGTTCAACTACACCACGATGTGAATTCATAGATTCTTGATGTAACCTAAAGGTTCACTTCCATGAGGTGGAAGTAGATACATGAAGAGCTCAGTGGTTGTACAGTTTATCACCTCATACTAATGGACAGTATGATCCAGACTAGAGGGTCTGATGAGAACAAGTGTGCTTGTTCAGGGTGATACCAAGAGACAGTTCTAAAGATGTGATGTTAACCACCATAACCTTTATTGGGATGCAAGAAGTCTTAGAGAGGATATGTCGGTCACCACTTCATTAAGATGATGTTGGTGAAGGAGGCCTCGCGAAGGTCAGAAAAGAACCACAGTGTGTGCAGATGAAGTCGCTTTGATCATGCAATGGCTGAGAGAGAGAGCCCAGTGGTGACATGAGTCACAAGCTGATGCAAAGCACACTGACATGTAGTTCACTATGGGAGAATATGTGATGTAAAAATCCGACCCCTCTAAGCTACAGCTAAGAAAGTTGAGTCCCCGATATATGGGTCCATTTGAGATGGATTGGTGGAGATGGTAGTGTTTAGCCTTGCCCCTCAGGATAGAATGATGTGTTGCATAAGTCCGATCTAGAGCACTATGTGAGGTACCCAAGCCAGGTGTTGAGCCATGAACCTATTCATCTTTTGAAAGGCTGATAAGTCCTGAGTCACCTATGAGAGTATGATATACCAAGGTAAGAAAGAACTCAGATGGAAGAAAATGAGATGATGAAGGTTCTTGGGAAACACCATGGAAAGGGTGAAGCCACATGGGAGCCCTGATGGACATAAGAAGGCTTATCCTGTTTTGTTTGTTTGCTTGATGGAATTTTGAGGGCAAAATTCTCATAAGAGGGGAAGGATGTTACAACCCTGATTTTGGGTTCGTTTGCTGAGAAATGTAATTTCTCATATTTAAGATAAATGAACAAATAATGAATGATTGCATGATTTTCATTTAAAATAGCCTTGTTGATTTATTTGTGGGCTTTAGTGGCTATTGGGCCCAATAACAAGGGAAGGATAAAAGAAAGTCCACTATTATCAAGTAAATAAGAAAATAGAGAAAAAGGAAAAGTGTGGAAACTTCTAGAAGGCAAATCCAAAGAGGGATTTCGTGCCTCTTGGGTTCCTTGGGTTCCAAGGAGTCCAAGGTGGCATAGAGAATACAAAAATAAAAGAAAAGATCAATTAAATATTTCCTTGTGAAGAAAGAAATTGAAAATAATGTTAAAATGTGGAAAATAAGTGAAAAGAGGTATAATTGAGTAATCCTTAGTGGAATTTCGTATCCCAAGGATTCCTAATGATAAAAGGAATACCAATGAGAAAAATAGAAGGAAAATAAAGAGAAATCCACAAAAAGAGATATTTTAAGAAATAAACAAGATAATGAGAAATAATGCATTTAGATGCATCTAGAAAAGTAAAGAGTATCCAATAAAGAGGATTTCGAAATAATGGAGTAACTTGGGATCCAAGGAGTCCCAATAATCAGGAAAGAGAGAGAAAATACTAAAAAGGCAAAATAAGAGGGTAATGTGTTGCTTTATTAATGAATTTTGTGAAAAAGGAAAGTATTTTCTATTAAAAGAGGAAAGACATGTTTTCGTGGCTAATATATATTGAAAGGAATGAATAAAGAGAATAAGAGAGAGAGAGATTTCGTATTTTTTTAAATATACATGCAAAAAGGGTTATAAGGAAATAAAAGTTAGTAGAGAGAGAGGGTTTGCTTCCAAACCAAGGAAAGTGAGTTCCTCTCGAGATGGGACTTGTGTCCTCATGAGGCACACTTTAGGGCTTCGTAACCCACCCTATATAAAGGGGGTAAAGCCCTAGTTCGAGTCCGAGAGAGAGGGAGGAAGATCCCACGTTCTTTTCCTTATTCCTTGTGTATAAACCCTAAACAAGGGTATGAACCCGACCATGGAGCAATGTACGAGTACTTGGTGGTCTTGCTTGAGGCAGGAGGCCTCCACGATCACCTAGGGCTTTTTAGGAACCACCCATCGACCCCCGGCTTCACGCAGCTGCAGCGACAAGGCTGCAACGGCGGTCGTCCTTGGAAGGGCCCTCGCTCGTGCTCTAGCCTGTTATACCGCGTCCTATGTGGTGCTTTAGGTGCGCCTAGTGCCAAGGAAGCTTGGGCGGCCATCGACGGAGGTTCTTGGGCCCTAGAGTGGAGGAGGTGAGCTCGAGAAGCCCTGCACGCGGCGGCTAGGGCGGCATCCGTCGGGCTGCTGGAGGAAGAAGAAAGGGAAGATCCATTGGATGGTTCTGCCCTCCATGTTCTAAACAACAAATTCACTTAACCAGGGGCAACGTGGTCTTTTCGAAATGTTTTCCCAAACAAGTCGCGCATGGCTGAGATGACGTGGCGCAATCTCATTGGCTGTGGTAAGTGGTTTATTGCAAAAATCATATCTCATGATTCGTAGCTCGGATGACAAAAGTTTATATATGAAACTTGATCCTCAGAACGAGGGGAATTCAATAAAAATATGTTTATAAGCCAATTCCTCTTGCAATTAGAAAACTGGTGTAATTTATCAACTTTAGCATAATGATGTTTAAAGAAACCCTACTTTGATATGATTAGGGTGATTAATAGGGTTTAATGGATCTTTAGAGTTGATATTAATCTGTTAAATGTAAAAAGGAACATTAAGATCGAAAAGGATGATCTTTGTATGTAATTAGTTTAATTTGAAGATTATGTACATAAATATGATAAAGCTATCGTCTTTAATTATTTAATTAATGAAAAACCCTTAGATTTGATGATA
Source organism: Alisma plantago-aquatica (assembly GCA_963693085.1). Lineage (NCBI taxonomy): Eukaryota > Viridiplantae > Streptophyta > Magnoliopsida > Alismatales > Alismataceae > Alisma > Alisma plantago-aquatica. The sequence goes on along the minus strand of OY856413.1, from coordinate 939,346,101 downwards.
GATGGTTTTAATGTTGTTTAATGGATAATTTAAGCCAATATTAACCTGTTGTTGATAAACGAGGAAAAATGATCTAAAAGATGATCTTTTTATATAATCGGCTTAAGTTAGGGTTTTGTGCATGATTATGCATTAATGAGCTTGAAAACCCTAATTTGGGAAAATATGCCTTTTAATGGTTTTAATTGTGAAAATCCATGAATAGGATAGAGTTATGACAAATAAGTTCATATGTTAATTAGACCCTAATGAACTTGGAAATTGATGATTGATACGGATAATGATCTCGTTATGGATTAAAAGGATAAAATAGTAGCTTTAATGAAAAAGAAGCTTAATTGATGATTAATGTGCCTATAATATGAAAATAGGATTATATTTTGGTTAAGATAACCTTAATATTGAAGAATATATGAGATAATTAGGGTTGGTAAGTAATTGAATAGAAATAGGGTTTAAAATATTAAATGAAGTGAAACCCTAATTTTCAAGGAAACCCTAAAATTGGAATAGAAATCCTAAGGAATATGATGATATTGGATAAATATTAATAAAAGGAAATTGGTATATTTATTTCAGGATTCTGTGCATATTTGGTTGCTTGAATGGGATTTCTCTATTCTGGTTAATTCTGTCTCAAATCTGTAATCAAAGGTATGTCGTTACGCTTATGATTATCCCGCATTAGTTTGCCGAGGATTTTATCGATGTTTACAATCGTGGCTTGAATTAATTGTTGGATGAATTTAATCCATGCAAAGTATAATGTGAATATGACTATCACATAAGAAATATGCCTACTAGCTCAGATCCTAGTCCCCTCTGTAGCTTTATAGATTGACCTAGTAAATGGCTACCAATGAGGGTAGGTCCATCAGGTCATTAAATGACTTAGTAAATGCCTACCAATGGGGTAGGTCCATCAAGTCATCATGAGTCAGGGATTGGTCTACCTTTGGGTAGGACCATGCGACTCCATAACCCTAGGTATTGGCTACCTGTGTGGTAGGGCCATGGGGGTAAGGATCTACCATATGAGAGAGATGGTATCCATGTCCACTGCAGCGACGTTACAAAGAAAGGGGATAGGCAAGGATTGAGTAGTATTGCTTAAAACGTAATCTTGGTTGTTAAATGATATTTGGTTGATTACATTGTTAACTTAGTTGCACAATTATTGTTTTCCCCCACATACCAGCTTCGGCTGACCGACGTTTTGTTTGTCGGCGTTTTAGGTACAAATGAAAAGAACAAACAGTAAAGTGACATATGTGGAATTAAATGAGAGATAACATGCACAGGAGGATTAGTTAGATTAACATCTTCATGGATAGAAGTTTAGAAATCCCAGTTTTTCCAAGGTAAGAAAAATTTTATTTATACTCGTTTTCAGTTTAGTTGGTGAAGTTTATTAATTATTACAGATTATTTGTCAAACCTTTGATCCTGTAATTGAATAACGGCTCTGTCCTTCGGGTCTCCCTTAATTGGGGGTTACTGGGAGGCGGGGTCGTTACATATTAGGCACATGTAAGGATGTATCCATGAATGTATAAAAATCATACTTGCATATCTTAACATCAAATCTTAGAGCATTGGATCACATAAAGTATAAAGTCTTACAAAAATATGCTAAGTTTGATAGATATGAATACTCATGGGCATGAACCACTTACCTTTATATTGAACATGTTCTTGATGTAGCCTTGTTTCCTTGATTCACAACATATATACCTAGTCATCAACAAAATTGTATAAGTCCATGTGTAATCTCCTCTCTTCGTTTCTAAATCTCAAACCCCATCATCCTAATCCCCTAGACTGAATTAGGAATCATATTTAACTAAGACTGACTCTAATTCAAAGCATGTTTCATGTTTAAACATTGAATTAAACTTAATTCACACATTATATGGCATACACATACTAATATATTCATTATACCAAAAAAATAGCATATACACTAATATGCAAGTATATACCTCATATACCAAGAGTAAACTCCATACATACTCACATATACTACTCTTACTGACTGATTATAAAATCAAATAAAATATAATTATAATAATTCTCCATACTAAATAGGCACACAAAATACATGTTGCCTCACAAATATTCATGAATCATCTTAAATAATGACCACTTAGGCCAAAACTAAATACGAATCCAATTATATATGAAACTCCATCAAAACTTTTAGAAAATAATCATAAAAAGTAGTAAGATCATGTATTAAAATATCAGGTCATTTCGTAATCAGATCATGGGTGAATTACCCAAAATACCCTTATTAGGGTTTAAATCAAAAACCTTAATAAAACTTCATATAACAAAGATTAGGATTTGAAATCATGTTAAGAATATTAAGATACACATTCAATAAATTTTACATGAATTTCTAAATTCATTTGCTATTTTTAATTAACAAAACATCAAAATCATATAGTTTTGAACACACTATATTTAATAAATATCAAATATCAAAATCATAATATGGAAGTATTTTTGTGTGATAGTACTCATCATGAGCTTTCTGTAGGTATCTTGTTTGCTAAAAATTGAGCTCCCTATCCAAAGATATGAATTTTAAAATTTACCTTAGATTTAATTGATCTCAGTCGTTAGTTTAAGATCTAGTGGACCAGATTGTTTCTTCTCCAAACGACACAGATGCCCCTCAGGCCTTCCGCCCACTTTGATGCATGCATAAGAGATGCAGTTCCCCTATTTCATGCCCAAAATAGGGCTCCACCATGAGCATCTTCTCCGGCGAGCAACATCTCGGCCAACCCTACCACACGTCTTCCAAGAACCACCAACAAAAACTTCGTCTCAGCCCCCTTCACCTTGGCAGCCCAGCAAGAACTGAAGCTTGACTTTGCGCCCCTCCTCTCACAGTGACACGGATAGGGATTGAAATCCCATGTTTCCGCACCAGAGCAGCGTGCAGCCGCCCAACCTCCTCTCTGATGAGCCACCGAGAGGGCCCTAGCTGATCTGTGTCGCCATCCATCACCATGTATCCTCCTTGATTTGAACTGTGGCTTGGCAGCTTCATCACGGGATATGAGGGGCATCAAGTTGAGCCCAAATCATCCCCACCTAGCACCACCGCCGGCCTCTCCTCTCTATATAGGTCCTCCTTTCTCATGTCAAATTCCATGAAACCCTAGTAATAGGTTCGTAACTCCCTATCCTTGTATCCCATGACTGTTTTATAGCATGATGCCCAAAGGATATTGGGCGGCACCCCCATCTTATGGGTCCTCTGTTCGGATCCCATGAAAATAGGGTCTGCATCTCCAGTCTGCGCTGGGTTGGGGATCGCCCCTTTTTTTCTTTTGCACAAAAGTATGAATAAAAGAGATATTTTTACAGACCACCTCATAGCTCCATATGATTCCAAATTTTGGTACAAACACTATATTATCATCATTTTTACATGAGCAATATTCTAGGTAGAATCTAACTGAATAGACAATCTAAAACTATATTTTGAATAAAAACCAGATAACTACTAATTTAATAACCTAGGCCACTAGATAAATCAAAAACATCTAAATTTTCTCCCTTGATCTTATATATCAATTATCCATCTATCAAAATTACATTTAGTATTTATTATAAACACAAAATGCAAAATCCCCATATTTGAACTCAAGGGACCTATATGTGAATCTTAATTGGCTCAATCATGATTAAATAAGGTTCTAGGGCCCCCAAACCATTCCCTGATCTCTCAAAAGGTTCATTAACTATTTTTTGTTGTGGAACTAAAGCATGAATCAATATTCCCTCAACATAAGCTTTTATATGATACATTAGGTCAGCATTACTTTACTTCCTTAATAATGAGACCTAAGTTTGTCTAGAGCTAACACTGGTAACTGAAGTCATCACATTATCCATTCGGCACATTATTGTTCACATGAATAATTCATTTATATACATCTACTGCTGACTACAATCATACACATTTAAACCATTATGTGTGTATTGGTTGACCATATGACTTGTATTATAAATTTTGTGAACTTAATTACATACCTAGCCATGGTTAGGTTCATTAGGTCCCTTGGCATACACTTACTAGAAAACCCCATATTAAAGGCTTACATTAGCTATGAAATTGAGGATGTTACAATTCTACCCACCTTAAAATAAATTTCATCCCCGAAATTTCTCTAGGCTACTACCCACCTTAGGGTTCTGCTTACCTCTTCATTTATTGTAAGGCACACTTATGTTCAAACTTTTGTATGAAAAGAGATATGTAATGTATTTTCATAAAGATTTATGTAAGTATTATCTATTACTTGGGTCTACTTCTCAACTCATACATAGGGTTTATGAAACTAAACTTGTATATATACTTAGGGCATCTACCTCAACCTTGTCATGACTTCCTAACATTAGTTGCACATGGTTGTCTAATATTGGGTTATTTAGGTAACTCCTACATTCCTAGATATGTGGTGATTAGGCACATACCTAGAAATGCAGGATCCTGACATGCTATCCCTCACTAACCCACTAACACATGTGTCCCATACCACATGGGCTAGTAAGAAAGGAGAGATGCATAAAAGTCTAGTGCTCATGCAATTCCTTTTCAATTCTCAATTGGCTGGCCATAACCATTGAGAATGGAGAAGCAACATCATTAACTAGGGTTAGGTTGAAACATGAGACCTAGAATAGGTAAACATCTAGCTCTGACATCTCTATTTCTTCTAAGGTGAAAACTCTTAGTCGTTCTAGGTCATTGTATCTTTTCTTGGGAATCTATCCCTAAACCCTAATCTCTTATCTTCATCTAGGGTGACTATGAGAATCATACTTGCCTAGTGGCCATTTACCAAATTGCTCTGATACCATATTGTAACACCCAGAATTTTATATCACATGAGCGGAAGCAAAAAAAAAATCTGGGAGTGTCACAAACATGATAACCATTGCAATAAAAGTAAATGAAACACTTTGCAAAACTGTAAAACTGATTCATACATAGCTTTTTGTCAACATAAAACTGCATCATGTTTATGCATAAGTTCACAATAAAAAGATGTCAATACTCAGGATCATCTAGGTAGATGGTACCCCACTAGACAAGCTTGAAAGTCTCATAGGCCTTTGTTGGTCCCTTTGTTCTTCAATCGCTCCAAAAACCTACGGACATCGTTTCCCCAGCCATGCATTGGGAAAAACAGACATTAGAGTAAGTGGCATGAGTATTCTAAAATATATATTTCTAAATATCTGAAATTGGATATTATAAACATGAAACTAACATTAAGCTCTGAATAAAATCTAAAACATAAAGTGTCTTATTTCTTGATCTAAATTATTATCTTATTATAGAGTCATGTACTCTGGTACATAGATCTCATGACCTACACCAAAGTGCCTAAGTCACACTTATCTTATCTAGTTCCCTCTCATCATACACATGGATGAGGTTATGGGCATCTCTAATCTAAGGTATCTTTTATTTATTATTTTTATCTAACTGTGGCCACCATTATAATAAGTCCTCCTCTGTGACACCGAAGTGTCCTCTATGGTGCAACGCACCCTCTGTTGACACTGAAGTGTCCTTTATGGTGCAACGCACCCTTTGTTGGCACAATGTGCCCTCTGTTGACACCGAAGTGTCCTCTATGGTGCAACGCACCCTCTGTTGGCACAATGTGCCCTCTGTTGACACCGAAGTGTCATCTATGGTGCAACGCACCCTCTGTTGGCATAACATGCCCTCTGTGACACCCGCAGTGTCTGGCGCAACATGCCCTTTGAATCGTCCCGGGACTCTCTGGTAAGGCCTTATTATATAATGTATTATGTGAAGGTTTTGAATTAATTATCTTAAGTCTCTCTTTACTAAACTCTGAATATGAACTTATCTAAAACTGAGTACTAAACATGTACTTAGTTTTGAATCTGAAATCTGAAATTTGAATCTGAATCTTTGCTCTTTCAAATCTGAACTGAATCTGATATGGAATTTGGATATGTATTTCAAATTACAACATAATTGAGATTGGGTCTATAACCCATATCATGAATCTTTATTCAAAATATGGCTACTCACAAGGTGAGTAGTCTAAGTTTGAATCTAAATCTCTTATTCTTAAGTTCTAAAATGAATTCAATGCCGGATTTGAACATGCATCTCATTATCTGGGTAAACCTTATTCTAAAACTCTGATTTGGGTAAGATTACTTCATTATACCAATTATATCATACATGAGTCTAATGTCTTATAAGACAATATCTGAAATGAATATAGAAATACTAGGTATACAAAGTATCTTAAGTCAAGCTTATGAAAGTATCATAAGTACAACATATCTAAAAAAATATCAATTCTGACAAGATGGTTCAATCTATCTTATAAAATATGATGTCATCATGAAACTTTGCATATGAACTTACATATTAAACCTTAAATACCAAAACAAAAATCTTATAAAATATTGTACTTCAACCTAATCATAACTTAATGTGTCATTATCTTATAATGCCATCATGAACTCATTTTTACAATACATTGTGATCCCAAAAGAACATTTATCTTGAAAATTGGATCATGTCTTCATATGTTCAAAACTTGTATTCGCTCATTGTACTTCACTTCTAGATATTACTCATTCTATAGAATTTGATTAACTATTTAGTTCTTGAATCTCTCTATATATAAGAAAACATGATTCTAATTGAAATCCTAATACATGGTTATACCTATATATATGAGAAATTATCAATATACTTATACTAAAATCTAACTACAAAGTTATTCCCAATCATGAACCAAGAATGACTACATTACTTTCATATCTTATTTTTCAATCTTGTCCATTAATTCTCATTGTTCCTAAGAATTCTTATAGGAACATGACTCCTTAACTTTCTCATGAACCTGGTTCATGAGTCCCTATCACTCTTATAAATCTTAATAACATATCTCTTCTGGAGATATTAGGCACATGTAAGGATGTATCCATGAATGTATAAAAATCATACTTGCATATCTTTACATCAAATCTTAGAACATTGGATCACATAAAGTATGAAATCTTACAAAAAATTGCTAAGTTTGATAGAGATGAATACTCATGGGCATGAACCACTTACCTTTATATTGAAGATGTTCTTGATGTAGCCTTGTTTCCTTGATTCACAACATATATACCTAGTCATCAACAAAATTGTATAAGTCCATGTGTAATCTCCTCTCTTCGTTTCTAAATCTCATACCCCATCATCCTAATCCCCTAGACTGAATTAGGAATCATATTTAATTAAGATTGACTCTAATTCAAAGCATGTTTCATGTTTAAACATTGAATTAAACTTAATTCACACATTATATGGCATACACATACTAATATATTCGTTATACCCAAAAAATAGCATATACACTAATATGCAAGTATATACCTCATGTACCAAGAGTAAACTCCATACATACTCACATATACTACTCTTACTGACTCATTATAAAATCAGATAAAATATAATTATAATAATTCTCCATACTAAATAGGCACACAAAATACATGTTGCCTCACAAATACTCATGAATCATCTTAAATAATGACAACTAAGGCAAAAACTAAATATGAATCCAATTATATATGAAATTCCATCAAAATTTTAGAAAATAATCATACAAAGTAGTAATATCATATATTAAAATATCAGCTCATTTCATAATCAGATCATGGGTGAAATACCCAAAATACCCTTATTTGGTTTTAAATCAAAAACCCTAATAAAACTTCATATTACAAAAACTAGGATTTGAAACCATGTTATGAATATTAAGATACACATTCACTAAAATTTACATGAATTTCTAAATTCATTTTCTATTTTTAATTGACAAAACATCAAAATCATATAGTTTTGAACACACTATTTTTAATAAATATCAAATATCAAAATCATAATATGGATGTATTTTTGTGTGATAGTACTCATGATGATCTTTCTATAGGTATCTTGTTTGCTAAAATCTAAGCTCCCTATCCAAAGATATGAATTTTCAAAGTTACCTTAGATGTAATTGATTTTAGTCATTACTTTAAGATCCAGTGGACCGGATTGTTTCTTCTCCAAATGACACAGACACCCCTCAGGCCTTCCGCCCGCTTTGACGCATACATAGGAGATGCAGTTCCCCTATTTCATGCCCAAACTAGGGCTCCACCACGAGCATCTTCTCTGGCGAGCAACATCTCAGCCAACCCTACCACACATCTTCCAAGAACTGCCAACAACAACTTTGTCTCAGCCCCCTTCACCTTGGCGGCCCAACAAGAATTGAAGCTTAACTTTGTGCCCCTCCTCTCATACTGACACGGACAGGGATCAAAATCCCCTATTTCCGCACCAGAGCAGCGTGCAGCAGCCCAACCTCCTCTCTGTCGAGCCGCCGAGAGGGCCCTAGCTGATCTGTATCGCCATCCATCACCATGTATCCTCCTTGATTCACATTGTGGCTTGGCAGCTTCATCATGGGATATGAGGGGCATCAAGTTGAGCCCAAATCAGCCCCACCTAGCACTGCCTCCGGCCTCTCCTCTCTATATAGGTCCTCCTTTCTCATGTCGAATTCTATGAAACCCTAGTAATAGGTTTGTAACTCCCTATCCTTGTATCCCATGACTGTTTTATAGCATGATGCCCAAAGGATATTGGGCGGTGCCCCCATCTCTTGGGTCCTCTGTTCGGATCCTCTGAAAATAGGGATCGCGTCTCCAGTCTGCACTGGGTTGGGGATCGCCCCTTTTTTTCTTTTGCACAAAAGTCTGAATAAAAGAGATATTTTTACAGACCACCTCATAGCTCCATATGATTCCAAATTTTGGTACAAACACTATATTATCATCATTTTTACATGAGCAATATTCTAGGTAGAATCTAACTGGATAGACAATCTAAAACAATATTTTGAATAAAACCCAGATAATTACTAATTTAATCACCTAGGCCACTAGATAAATCAAAAAAATCTAAATTTTCTCCCTTGATCTTATATATCAATTATCCATCTATCAAAATTACATTTAGTATTTATTATAAACACAAAATGCTAATCCCCAAATTTGAACTCCAGGGACCCATATGTAAATCTTAATTGGCTCAATCATGATTGAATAAGGTTCTAGGGCCCCCAAACCATTCCCTGATCTCTCAAAAGGTTCATTAACTATTTTCTATTTTGGAACTAAAGCATGAATCAATATTCCCTCTACAGAAGCTTTTATATGATACATTAGGTCAACATTACTTTACTTCCTTGATAATGAGACCTAAGTTGGTCTAGAGCTCACACTGGTAACTGAAGTCATCACATTATCCATTCATCACATTATTGTTCACATGAATAATTCATTTATATACATCTACTGCTTACTACAATCATACACATTTAAACCATTATGTGTTTATTGGTTGACCATATGACTTGTATTACAAATTTGTGAACTTAATTACATACCTAGCCATGGTTAGGTTCATTAGGTCCCTTGGCATACACTTACTAGAAAACCCCATATTAAAGGCTTACATTAGCTATGAAATTGAGGATGTTACAATTCTACCCACCTGAAAATAAATTTCATCCCCGAAATTTCTCTAGGCTACTACCCACCTTAGGGTTCTGCTTACCTCTTCATTTATTGTAAGGCACACTTATGTTCAAACTTTTGTATGGAAAGAGATATGTAATGTATTTTCATAAAGATTTATGTGAGTATTATCTATTACCTTGGTCTACTTCTCAACTCATACTTAGGGTTTATGAAACTAAACTTATCTATATACTTAGGGCATCTACCTCAACCTTGTCATGACTTCCTAACATTAGTTGCACATGGTTGTATAATCTTGGGTTATTTAGGTAACTCCTACATTCCTAGATATGTGGTGATCAGGAACATACCTAGAAATGTGGGATCCTAACATGCTATCCCTCACTAACCCACTAATACATGTGTCCCATACCACATGGGCTAGTAAGAAAGGAGAGATGCATAAAAGTCTAGTGCTCATGCAATTCCTTTTCAATTCTCAATTGGCTGGCCATAACCATTGAGAATGGAGAAGCAACATCATTAACTAGGGTTAGGTTGAAACATGAGACCTAGAATAGGTAAACATCTAGCTCTGACATTTCTATTTCTTCTAAGGTGAAAACTCTTAGTCGTTCTAGGTCATTGTATCTTTTCTTGGGAATATATCCCTAAACCCTAATCTCTTATCTTCATCTAGGGTGACTATGAGAATCATACTTGCCTAGTGGCCATTTACCAAATTGCTCTGATACCATATTGTAACTCCAAGAATTTTATATGTCATGAGCGGAAGCAAAAAAAAATTCTGGGAGTGTCAGAAACATGATAACCATTGCAATAAAAGTAAATGAAACACTTTGCAAAACTGTAAAACTGATTCATACATAGCTTTTTGTCAACATAAAACTACATCATGTTTATGCATAAGTTCATAATAAAAAGATGTCAATACTCAGGATCACCTAGGTAGATGGCACCCTACTAGACAAGCTTGAAAGTCTCATAGGCCTTTGCTGGTCCCTTTGTTCTTCAATCGCTCCAAAAACCTACGGACATCGTTTCCCCAGCCATGCATTGCGAAAAATAGACATTAGAGTAAGTGGCATGAGTATTCTAAAATATATGTTTCTAAATATATGAAATTGGATATTATAAACATGAAACTAACATTAAGCTCTGAATAAAATCTGAAACATAAAGTCTCTTATTTCTTGATCTAAATTCCTATCTTATTATGGAGTCATGTACTCTGGTACATGGATCTCATGACCTACACCAAAGTGCCGAAGTCACACTTATATTATCTAGTTCCCTCTCATCATACTCATGGATGAGGTTATGGGCATCTCTAATCTAAGGTATCTTTTATTTATGATTTTTATCTGACTGTGGCCACCATTATACGATAAGTCCTCCTCTGTGACACCGAAGTGTCCTCTATGGTGCAACGCACCCTCTGTTGACACTGAAGTGTCCTCTATGGTGCAACGCACCCTCTGTTGGCACAATGTGCCCTCTATTGACACTGAAGTGTCCTCTATGGTGCAACATACCCTCTGTTGGCACAATGTGCCCTCTGTTGACACCGAAGTGTCCTCTATGGTGCAACGCACCCTATGTTGGCATAACATGCCCTCTGTGACACCCACAGTGTCTAGCGCAACGCGCCCTTTGAATCGTCCTGGGACCCTCTGGTGAGGACTTATTATATAATGTATTATGTGAAGGTTTTGAATTAATTATCTTAAGTCTCTCTTTACTAAACTCTGAATATGAACTTATCTAAAACTGAGTACTAAACATGTACTTAGTTTTGAATCTGAAATCTGAAATTTGAATCTGAATCTTTGCTCTTTCAAATTTGAACTGAATCTATTATGGAATTTGGATATGTATTTCAAATTACAACATAATTGAGATTGGGTCTATTACCCATATCATGAATCTTTATTCAAAATATGGCTACTCACAAGGTGAGTAGTCTAAGTCTGAATCTAAATCTCTTATTCTTAAGTTCTAAACTGAATTCAATGCTGGATTTGAACATGTATCTCATTATCTGGGTAAACCTTATTCTAAAACTCTGATTTGGGTAACATTACTTCGTTATACCAATTATATCATACATGAGTCTAATGTCTTATAAGACAAGATCTGTAATGAATATAGAAATACTAAGTATACAAAGTATCTTAAGTAAAGCTTATGAAAGTATCATAAGTACAACATATCTAAAAAAATATCAATTCTGACAAGATGGTTCAATCCTTCTTATAAAATATGATGTTACCCTAAAACTTTGCATATGAACTTACATATTAAACCTTAAATACCAAAACAAAAATCTTATAAAATATTGTACTACAACCTAATCATAACTTAATGTGTCATTATCTTATAATGCCATCATGAACTCATTTTTACAATACATTGTGATCCCAAAAGCACATTTATCTTGAAAATTGAATCATGTCTTCATATGTTCAAAACTTGTATTCTCTCATTATACTTCACTTCTAGATATTACTCATTCTATAGAATTTGATTAACTATTTAGTTCTTGAATCTCTCTATATATAAGAAAACATGATTCTAATTGAAATCCTAATACATGGTTATACCTATATATATGAGAAATTATCAATATACTTATACTAAAATCTAACTACAAAGTTATTCCCAATCATGAACCAAGCATGACTACATTACTTGCATATCTTATTTTGCAATCTTGTCCATTAATTCTCATCATTCCTAAAATTCTTATAGGAACATGACTCTTTAACTTTCTCATGAACATGGTTCATGAGTCCCTATCACTCTTATAAATCTTAATAACATATCTCTTCTCGAGATATTAGGCACATGTAAGGATGTATCCATGAATGTATAAAAATCATACTTGCATATCTTAACATCAAATCTTAGAACATTGGATCACATAAAGTATGAAGTCTTACAAAAATATGCTAAGTTTGATAGATATGAATACTCATGGGCATGAACCACTTACCTTTATATTGAAGATGTTCTTGATGTAGCCTTGTTTCCTTGATTCACAACATATATACCTAGTCATCAAAAAAATTGTATAAGCCCATGTGTAATCTCCTCTCTTCATTTCTAAATCTCATACCCCATCATCCGAATCCCCTAGACTGAATTAGGAATCATATTTAACTAAGACTGACTCTAATTCAAAGCATGTTTCATGTTTAAACATTGAATTAAACTTAATTCGCACATTATATGGCATACACATACTAATATATTCATTATACTAAAAAAATAGCATATACACTAATATGCAAGTATATACCTCATGTACCAAGAGTAAACTCCATACATACTCACATATACTACTCTTATTGACTCATTATAAAATTAGATAAAATATAATTATAATAATTCTCCATACTAAATAGGCACACAAAATACATGTTGCCTCACAAATACTCATGAATCATCTTAAATAATGACCACTTAGGCCAAAACTAAATATGAATCCAATTATATATGAAACTCCATCAAAAATTTCATAAAATAATCATACAAAGTAGTAAGATCATATATTAAAATATCAGGTCATTTCATAATCAGATCATGGGTGAAATACCCAAAATACCCTTATTTGTTTTTAAATCAAAAACCTTAATAAAATTTCATATAACAAAGATTAGGATTTGAAATCATGTTAAGAATATTAAGATACACATTCACTAAAATTTACATGAATTTCTAAATTCATTTGCTATTTTTAATTGACAAAACATCAAAATCATATAATTGACAAAAATTATCCTTCCTCCTACCTTTCTCCAGGTCAGAACCTTACTGTTCCATGGTAGAAATTGCTCTAAAGCTCTAAAACCCTATCTCTCTTGCTCCTTATGCTTAGGGTTTTCTCATTTGATGAAGAAAGGTGCTAGATGGACGAGTTCACAGCTTATGCTTGGATTTCCTACCCTACCTACTCGTGTTTTCTTATGTTTGGGAGTTTATCCTCCAATTAGAGGCAAGTTTTATAATGTGCTCCACATTTATTGCTTACCATAAACTTTCTAGATCATGTTCTTGCTTGAAAATGATGATCCATGCACTAAAAAGCTATGCTTGACTTGGATTTCGATTTTTATAATGTTTCCTATTCTGATTTCAGTTCTATATGAACATATGATCATGTGTACATTATTCCTAACGTATAATATGACTTGGATCAGGTTATTTTGACAACCTATGATGCTAAGAACCTATCAACCAATGGTCAATTTTAGGGTTTTAAGCTGATTTCTTTTAAACCCATGACCCGATGATGGTACCATTGCAACAACCCTATGGTGTTGTCTTCCTAACAACTGATGGTAAGGATAAAAGGTGTTAGATTATGGTGACAACCTGTGGTCACCCCCTTAGGTCAGGTTTTGGATCAATTAGAAGTTTAATGATCAACCATTAAGTACCCTATTAGTTATTAATTAATGATGACATTAGCTTAATATTTGATGTTGATTAATGAATATAGTGTTGATCTAACAACCTATGGTGACTTAATTGTCACTAATGATGGTGTATCATGTCTCCAACACCTATGGTGAGTTAATCATATAGTTGTAGCATCAATTAAGCCTTAGACCAATGGTTTCATGGGTCACTTCATGCAATGGTCGGACCTATATTGTAATTAATGGTTTTAACATATGAACTTGACCCAATGGTCAATATATAATGTTTATTCCTCCAATAAAGTGGAATGATGGATAATGTAATATGTTGGTCCTAATAATGTGATTTATACAGTTTCCTTTATATGATCAACTTAAGGAGCTTACTTGTTGACAATGGATGGCTTGTTTTAAATGAACAGTCGATTTTGGGTTTTACCCTACTCTCAATGGAACTTTTGGGTGTTGTTAATTAAGGGATCTCTAGGGTTAGATGGTGACTCTTTCTAGATCACAAATCAAGGACTTCATTGGTGGTTTATCCAAGGTGTTTACTTATGTAAACCACTAGTGGTCTTACCTTTTAAACATCCAATGGTTCTGGGTGACATTGTGGTATGGTGATATGGGTTGAATGATGATGGAACAAATGGAGGGTTACCCTTAATATGGTAGTCTTACCAATTCACTCATATGAATAGAAGGGATGATAACCATATTGTGTTGATATGTAACCCTAATTAGGTATAGCTTGTTATACCTAGATTTAAAATAACTAAATGATGGTAATTGGGTATGAATAGTCCTTGAATGACTAATAAAATCATGGAGTACTCTCTTATTGTTGTAGAAACCCTAGTATGCTCTAAACTGATGGTTACACCTTGATTTATGTGTGGGTTCATACTTGAGAATAGTATGGAATGTGATGGTGATGCTTCACCTTATGCATCCATGATCCAATGGGGATGATGTGAGTTAGGTTTAGGTATGAGTGTTGATTAGTAACATTAATATAATTTATCTTGTTAAGCCTAACTCTAATGCAAATAGATAAAGATGAGTATTCATGTTTATCCTTCTTATATGATGGCATGATGGTGAAGTAACCTCTTTAACATGATCATAACCTTAATGTGTTAGTTGGTGGTTATCATAGCCACATGGTTGATACTTTGTTATGCTAAAAATGTGCATTATGAATATGATGAGGGTTCATCATATCTAGATTCCTTGCATGTTGATGTAATAAAGGAATGTTCTTAATGTTTATATAACCCTACTATTATTGTTTATGAATATCTCCTAGCTCATTAATGCAATATTGTGTTGATCTAGTGTGTTATATGTAAGTGATGTTGTTGAGCCTTGTTATAAGTCATGGAAAGATAATGATGATCTTGCAGGGAATAGTATGATGGTCTTAATGACCTTTGGGCATGGTTGAGCCCTGAATGAGGTGTAATCCTCTTGTCTTGATAAGGGTTGATACCCTGTGATATTGTGAAAAATATTTATATCATGTGATAGTATGATGGTCTTAATGGCATTTGGGCATGGTTGAACCATGAATGAGGTGTAATCCTCTTGTGTTGATAAGGGTTGATACCCTATGATATTGTTAAAAGGATTTATATCTTGTGATAGTATGATGACTAGTGTAGCCTCATGAATGGCAAGTGAATAGTACCATGTGATGATGAGATGAGAAATTATGTTTCACATGTTTTATATCTTTTGAAGTTGTGATATTTATATGGTTTCTAGAAGTGAATTAGGGTTTGTATGTCCACTTGTTTGATGCAGCCTTAATTCACCCAATTGAAGATAACTAATCAAGTGAAATCTAATCATGTAGTGCCTTGTGCCATAGAACCATCTTCAGTGTCACACCTTAATGGATGGTGAAACAAGTATTCCTAAGGGAAACTCAGAGTGCATACTATTGAGTATGCGAGGTGTTTGTCATCCTGACACCAAGTGTTTCGGGAGGATGGTTGTGGTCATACCTAGCCATCTTTTCGAGAACGACTTTGACCGGGTCTCAGTGATTATAACATGGTGTGATTAGAGTACAATTGTGGTTGTACCTCAAAGATTAAGTTTGAATACCCTAGATGCTACTATCATGACCTGTACCAAGATGGGCTAGTTAAAGGACTATATGTTGCTATTTTGCAGTTTGATTATATGTCACTGCGGTGCAGACTCATACTGACCGAGTATGGAGAAGATCTTGGGTTCTGGGTCTTCCTAGATCCTATATGGAACTGATTGTGACCAAGCGGTGTTCAGTTGGACTTTGAGTGGTACGACTCAAACTCCCCAGAGAATAATAAAAGATGTAATACAGCCGTGTAGCAAATTTATTTAGGGTCATACACGATGTTTCACATTGGATGATAATCCTTGTTTGTTATCTTTACATAAAGATGATGCGTAGTGCAATTAAGAGATAGTAGATATACTTAGGTTGTGGATATGCTTAAGAATGTAGATGTGTACATACAATAGCTATGCTTGTGTTTATAACTATATTGCTACTGCCGATTATAATCATGATGCTAGCTATCTCATGTTGTTAGTTATGTTTATCAAGCTAGCCATGCCTTTGTAACTAGAGATGCATATACTACTAATCATGCTTATCTAGATAGTTGTGCTTATGTTGTTAGCTCTTCTTATGATGTTGATATGTTCAACTTGTTAAACATGTTGATGTTGTTAGCTATGTATATGATACTAGATTTATTCATGACGTTAGAGATGCTCATGCTTCTAGACTCCTTATGTTGTTTATAGGGATATGAGAATATTATGGCTAATGAAGATAGTTATTATCTGCTCCTTTATGTATTTTGTTAATCATCAGTGTTGTTGAGCTTATTTGTTATATATGATTAAACTGCTTAAACTGTCTCATTACCTAAAAATGTTGGAATCAATAAACATTGTTGGAGGTTATATCTCTTGCTGGGACATGAGTCTCATCCTAGTGATTCGCCACATCTTTTTAGATAATTGGAAGTTATGAAAACAAACTTGTGGTAGAAAAGATGAGCTATAGTAATGAATCTTTGAGAAAGTTGATTAGATGTCTAGTGTGTCTTGGAGTCGTCTATGTACTCTCATGTCCAGACAGAAAAAGTTTGTATATGGTGTTTCAAACGAATCAGAATTTTGGTAGCATGTTAATGTTTGTTGTGTGGCATATACAAATATTGTTCTCCTGTATATATATGTTGTAGCTAAGGTGATAAAACAATTTGTATCAAATTTTTGGCATAGTATGGATATAAGAAAGATGTTGGGCTCTTATGCAAATGTTTATGAGTGGGTGCTGACGTTGAAACCGATTTTAATTTACCCATATTTTGGGTATGTGGTTAATTGGTGATTGATTGTGTTATATGTTTTGAGTAATCTCATTTAGAGTAGTAGGTTCTAACAATAGGGATGACACATAGGACATTACTACAAGACTCTAGTAGAATATCGAACCTCTAGATATTACCATTCTCCTTGCTGCTCTGCACCTGAACCACGAGCTCGACCTCCTCAACCATGAGCACCTAAAAAGTTGTGGAACCCACGGGGTGAGACCAACATCCTAGTGAGAGATATAACTCTTTTCTGCCAACTATTATAAGCACAATAATGTAATAGAGCAGTTAAGTAAAGCAGTAAATATTGGTTAAGCAGTTTAAGTACTTGCAACTGAGCAAAAGAACAATTTTTTAAAGGAATATGAAGAACATATATAATTGTTACAAAATAAACAGTAGAAGACTTAAGGTATAGGATCATCCTATTGATTCTTATTGACCCTAAACAAATATGTTGCACTATTGTATTATCACTTTAACTATTATGCCCAGTGGATTTGAGGTGTACCACTCAAATCCAACTAACCGCTGTTAATTCAAAATCAATACCATACAAGATCAATGGAAGAGACAAACTGCATGATCATCACCATCACTACTCAGTCAGTTCGATTCTACAATGCAATGTCTTAATAGTCTCACTACTAAACAATAACTTATATTCATAGCTATAGTCCTATAGAGATAGCAACTCATAGTCAAAGTTATGGTCTTGTAAAACAACTGGTCTGCCTTGGTACATGGCACAACACTAAAGAATATACCCACACTTGGTCGTTCTATAACAAAGTATTATACCACCAGAACAACAATTTAAGGATATAGGGACTTACCTCCACTGGTACCCTACATATTCAATAATATGCGCTCTGAGTTTCCTATAGGAGTTACTCCTTTCACCATCAAGCTAGATACTCATGTTGAAGATGGATATATAGTACATGGCAACTACATGATTAGGGTTTCACATGATTAGATATTCCAATTGAGCATCTTTTAATGCATCAATCAAGTGACAATGTATTAACCCTAAACAAGCTCTACAAAATTAAGGGTAAGATATTATTTCAGAAGATATTAAGTGTATTAAGTGAGAACTTGTCTCATAATCATATCAATATGGAATATCAACCCCTCAATTTATACAAAAAGAACTTGCTAGGTCATTAGACCAATTCATATAACTCTTGCACTTTCAATATCATAGTATGCCTCAACATTACTCATAAACACCACCCTATATTACATAGGGATCAACATAGCATACTCATAGATATGATATGCATCTCACCTATAAGTTAGTGTTATACAAGTAGGAGAGAGAAAGAAAAATCATAGAATAACAATCTCCAACTATAGTGAGAACACTTATCATGTTATCATCAAATTAGGGTTAGGATACGTGCATAGAAAAATAGGTTTCCATAACATTATCTCATCCCCAAACCCTAATCCATCACCTCCCATATTGTTGGAGAGTAAAAGTATTAAGTGTTGCTATTAATGATTAGCCATTCCTAATTACAACACCTTAATTAGGCCATTACACCATTTATTGATCATGTACACACTCATGTATACGTGTCTCAACTATTCACAACACATGACTCAACCCCTCATAACACATGTGTCTCGACCCCTCAACAGATGGGTGTCGACCTGACTAGCAATGGCCTATCACGACCAGGACACAACACATGTGTCTCAACCGAGACACATCCCATGGTCTTGACCACTCACATATGAGTGTCTCAACCAATACACTTCAACCTAGTCTCAACCATCATAACACATGGACATCTCAACCTATTCAGCAATGAGACATTACAACCTCCCACCTGTATCCCAACATATCGACCACCATCTATACCTAGTTACAACTGAGACCCCTCCTAAGAAAAACGTCGTGACTGTGATGCAAGGAAACACCAACATGGTGTTTTGCCTGTAACTCTAGGGATGAGTAATGGGATGTCACGGAACCTCCCAAGGTGCGTCACGACCATGATAATCTAAATACATGGTCGTGAACAAGTCATGCAGCATGATGTTACCACCTTGATAACCAAGTGTTTTGACCCAAGCACAACCATGTCTCGACCTATACCAAGACATAGACAACTGTTATGACCTACACTTTTAACCGTCATGTTGCAAAGTTAGCTATCTAAGCCGCAGTACTACGTCACAACCAACTGATAGGTAGTGACCAGTCTAAGGGTTAGGTGGTGTCACGACTGAAACCACCCTTCACCAATGGCGTCGATCATGATGGAAGGTCAAAGGTCAGTCTCAACCTCCTGGTCAACACCATAAAAGATCTAAACTAAGTTCAAAACATATGGGTAACAGTAGGGTAAGCTAAACGTCAATAGGGTGAATCACACCCTGGTTCATAGTGTTCATCAACCCTAAATGTGATGATGGAAGATCATCAAAAGTGATATACTTAGAGAGAGGAAAGAAAGACTCTTTTGCAATATAACAGTTCAAAATTTATAGTGTTCAAGTATAACAAACCATTTAGAAAATAGTATAAGATTAGGTTTAAGATGCAAATAATAGAGGTAGGAGAAATTATAAAACATGCTTGATCCGAAGGGAGACAAACTCCTATGAATTCAAGCTCCAAAAGCTTCAACCCAACTTTAACTCCGTGGTCAAGGGATCACCTCCAAGAAGAAGAAAGAAACCATGGTCACAAGGAGTTCAAGTAAAAAGAAAAAAGACTAGGAGAAAGAAGAAAAATGAGGTCTTCTTCTCACTCGAGTACTCTCATGTCAACACATGATCTATGATCTTTGTGCAGGAAAGATCTCCAAAAGAAACCACCATGGATAATCCACAACCTCATGGACAAGAAGGAGGAAGAAGAAGAAGAAGTTTCAGAAAAGAAACATGATCTAAAGAGGAAGATCACTTACCAAGAAAAGATTCACCAAGAATCACCACCAAGGATTGCTTCTAGCACAAGATCTTCAGCAAAGCAAGATAGATCGGCCACCCAAGGTCATAGATCTGACCTTCTGACTGGCCAAAATTTTGCATCCAAAAAGGAGCGGATCTAGAGTAGTCAGACTCTTAAGATAGTATCCCGACACTTAAGCCCCCACAACTATTATATGGGGTTTGATGTAGTAATCAGGGTCAAACCACAGGGACAAGGTTACTAGGTGTTAAGCACGCATAGTCTCACACTCATATACTCCGAATAATAGATAGTTTAAAAGGGTGTTCCCAAAGGAACTATAGTACTCAAACCAAAGTAAAAGAAATAAACCAAAGAAAAGAAGAACAAAGCATAAGAAAATAAGATGGAATCAAAGGTATGGAAGGGAAACTTGGATTGGGTTTCTCCTACTAAGATTCCTCACCAACATGCAAGCATCATCTCTCCCTCTCATATACTCTATCAAGATTACAAGCAATCATAAAGGTGTATATTCCTCTCTCTCTCTCTCTCTCAAGATGAGGATAGATCTAAGTCAAGGGACAACCTCTCTCTCAAGATGACTATCCAAAGACTACAAGGAAGAACATATGATCATAAGCTTTAGCATTCCATCATTTTCATGCATTCATACTACTCCATAACACAATATATTAGTGATACTACTCTTTTGAGGTACCAATGATCAAACATCAGAAGAATGTAGCTAAGCATACAAGTGAAGCATTAAAACAGGTGCATGGAGAAAATCTTGACGAGAGTATATATATTCAAAAAGGAGAGACAATATACATGTTGGGAGAGCCTTAGTGGCTACACTCAACCCAAGTTAAGAGTTTAGCCACACATGTTTACGGGCAGCATAATGGTGTTACAAAATGATAGATACATCAAGTTCCATGAACAGATGAGGGAAGTACAGTGAGATGGAAGTGATAGATCTAGATAGAGAGAGAAGAATGTGATACAACTCAGTACTTCTTCAGATCTAGATCCAAGAGGTTGATGGCATGGACGTTCTCATTCTCTCGAAGAAGATGAAGCCTTTAGTCTTCTCTCTCCTCAGCTTCCACCTTTGGAGATCTAAGACTGATTGGACGGAGGGAATGAGTCTGGAAAATGGAAGCACTTTGTGGTCCTTTCAGATTTGATGATTTGAAAAGGCATGTAGGTGGCCTATTTATAGGCATGCTCCACCGACTTAACTCCTCGACCGTGGTCGAGGTTTGGTCTTGGTCGAAGCCAGGCCTCGGTCGAGGCTTCATTTACTTCTTCTCCTCAGTCGCAGCCTGGTTAAGCCACCACCTCAGTCGCGGCCTGATTAAGCCACCACCTCAGTCGTGACCTGATTAAGCCACCACCTCGAACAAATAGCAGTCTTAAGGATCGGTCGTAGCTTCATGTCGTGGGTGTGTGGAGCATCAGGCACCACAGGTGTGACGGCCACATATGCGAGGGGTCGAGGTGATTCTGAGAGGCCTCGACCACGGTGGGGTGGCTCTAATGGTTGAATGGGCCGCGGTTGAGGTGTCGAATGCGGCCTTGGCTCAATGTGACCATACAAACAAGGGAAAAGTGGGTAAGTGAGATACTTGGCATAAAGTACTAAAATAAATGGGAAAATTTATAAAAGGTATGCTAGGGGTGGTATAAAATATATGCAAAAAGTGTTAAAATGAGGTGTTATCAACTCCCCAAAACTTAGAATCAAGCCTGTCCTTGGGCTAAGTGTAGGCTCGAAAACATAGAGAGAAAGAGCAAATTTGTGTGACAAAATCTTTGCAAAACTTAACACTACTGAATTATCTCATTCTTGCATCAAGACTGTGGTGGTATGTTTACTCAACCCTAAAGTCTCATTCCTCCCCCTTTACAACTAGAGTTGCACAACTTCGACTTCTTGCCATTGCCTTGGGTAGAATAGGTCTCTCCTTCTCAAATTATCACCCCTCCCTCTGTTAGGTTACCATCTGTACCAATTCAATATCTCCCTGAGGGGTAGCTTTCACACTCTTTCTTTATTTTCTATTGGCCCTATGCTAATGTGTTCGGGTAAGCTTTAGGCTTTAAGTGTTTTATTCCTCTCCTAAACTTTCTCACCCACAACTATCGTAGGGACAGTGTTGCCCTTCAGGCTTCTAACGTAGAGTCAGGTGGTTGTGTTAGTTTCATTCAGGATTGGAGGTGGGTAAGTTTGGCTTCAAGCTTCCACTTACAGACACGACATATCTGCATTCATGAGTACAGTAATACACCGGCCTGTAGAAACTTTTGGCATCTTTTGGGCACAACTCTCATTGTAATTTTTTACTTTTATTTTCTTTTCTTTTGGCTTTTTATATCTCCTCTTTGGCTTGGGTTAGTGGGATTTATGTGGTCTTCTTGGGTGGCCAAGCCTCTTTTAGTCCCAAAGCGGGGATAGATAGACTTGACAGAGGTAGATTTTTCCTTCTCGATGGAGATGAGGATTTTTTGGTTGGATTTGTCAGGTTAGGGTGGTTGGTCAGGAGTGTGGCTTTGTGAAGTTCTCTATTTTTCAAGGGTTTCATAAGCTTAAGGTTGTTACACACACAATGTTTTATTGTAGGAATGAGATAAATTTGTATTTCTATGCTTCTCATTTTACTTATATATGCATTAGTTGCTCATATTTTTCTCTCTATATGATGATAGCACTACAACCATTAGCAAGAAAATAGGCAAATTTCTAAGGTAACTACGCAAAACTGTGGCTTATAGCTGGATTTCTTTAAGCTAAAAGCAAGAGCAGTTTGGCTAGAGCTAAAATATATACAAGTAAATTTTTTGAAAATTTTGAATGGTAAAATGGTGGGAAAATGGTACCTATTTAGCCTATTTATGACTCCTCCCCAAAACTTATCCTTCACCCCCGCCCGGGGTGTCAAATTTTGAGTGAGAGGTATAAATCGCCTTTCTTCATTCTGGTTTGTCAGTGTTGGAGGCCCACTTGGACTCGAGGAGCATGCTTGCATACACTCCTTGCAGCGGATGATAATATTCATATTGCATCCCCTCCACTTTTGTATCTAGATTGGCTAGGGCCATTATCCAGGATAAATAGAAAAAGCCACAGTCATTTGACAGAGGCACCTGCTGAGGGCCCCTGTGGCAGAACTGTGTCTTCTTGAAGTCCTTGCCTATTGTGTGCTTGTACCCTTTGTCGTGGCTTTTCAGCATCTCAACAATCACTTCAGTGCATGTGGCAGCCTTTTCCTCGGTTGGTGTCTTTGCAGTAGTAATGTTTGTCTTTTTGTTTAGTGTAAAGGTTGCATCTGAACTGTTGTATAACACTACAATCCTTTTGATAACGTTTACTACTAGCAAATTCCAATGATTTTCATGAAGGATAGGCAAAAAGATGTAGTCTGGGAGGGACGTCTCTAAGCATTGTTGTAGGCGTTCTTTTTCACCTGATCTCTTTTCTTTCATAATGTCATCCACCAGTAAGAAGTATGCCATATATGTGTTTGGCATGTTGTTTCCTATTAGAGCTTGGTAGGCTGACATCATGTTGACTGATAGGTACCCTCTTGTTTTCAACATATCACAGAGGTCATCCTTCAGCACACAGATCCCATCCCATTCGAATACAACTTTTGCTGGCATATCATCTTCTTTCAAGGACTTCATTATAATTGTTAGGGACTCTGTAGATAGGCTTACGCAGCTCCACCTGTTGAAGTCCTTGAAAGTAGGTACTATCTCTCTAGCTGGTCTGTCTAGTTTCTCTTCAGGAGGATCATCTTCTTCTACTTTGCCTTCCTTTGGTTGCCCTGCTACAGGTTGTTCGTCTTTATCTTTTACCATTGGAGGTCATTCGGATTCTATTTTCGGCATGCCTTCCACAGCTACTCTAGTGTCACTTTTCCAAACTTGTTTCCATGCCGCTACTCTAGTTGGTTCTGTCAGGTCAATCCATAGGGTCTTGATTTGTTCCCTCCAGGTTACCTTTACAGGTAGACGGATCTCTTTATAAAGTCTCCTTAGTATTTCATCTGGAGGCATCACTGGGTTACTAAAGAAATGGCGGTCGTAGATAACCTCCATCGCATGCATACCATGTAGCCCGTGTAGATCTTTCATGCATAAGTCTTTCAGTGGGATGTCCTTGTTGATGGCTTCCATCATTCATAATATGATGAAGGTGCAATCCCCTATTCCATCCTCTTCTTGTGGGACCTTCTTATAGATTGAGAATAATTTCCATATTCCCTTAAATCT